>OX243816.1:25507698-25580209 GCA_945859605.1 Lumbricus rubellus
TAATAATAATAAAAATACATGTATATGTAAAGAACCATAGCACAGTGACGGCTGAAGTACAAAGCGCTGTATGCAAGTTAAAAAATCACTGATAGTCATAATATTATGATTGTTTAAAAGATAAATCTGGAACTGTATTTAAATGTTTCAAGATCGTAATCGTAATCTCGAGATTTCTACAGCGCCCACAAAAGCGAAGTCACGGGAACCAGCTTATTCACAGGTGCTCAATCAAGACAAAATCGATAGGCAGTGGGTCAAGTCCGGGGAGTCAGGCAGGCAGATAGATGGACGGCTAAGGTGGGTGATGTTTAGAGTTGAAATGCCGAGGGATGTGATGAGAAGAGGAAGAATCAGGATAGGATTTGTGAAAGAGCAATGTTTTCAGCTTTGAGTGAAAGACCTGTGGGGAGATAGCGAGCGGTGGAGTTTTGGTGAGTTCGTATGATGGGTAGGAAGTTTGCCGAAGTGCGGGCGGAAGTTTGTTCCAAAGAGGTGGAGCGGCAATGGCTATGGAGCGGTTTGAGAATTTCAGTGATGAAGTGACGGGAGGGCGGAGCAGTGTAATGGAGGATGAGGAGCATGTTGAACGAAGTGGCTGGATGGTGAACAGCTGACGAAGGTAGAATGGCTGGGATGATTGAAGTGTATTGTAAGTGAGTGAGAGGACTTTGTATTCAATGCGTTCAGGTATTTTGAGCCAGTGAAGTGATTTCAGGACAGGAGTGATGTAGTGACGTTTGGGGGTTTTTGTGACAGCACGGGCGAGGGCATTCTGGATAGCCTGGAGGCGATTAATTTGGGTGATATCAATGTTTAGGAAGAGAAAGTTGCAGTAGTCAAGTTTCACATGAACTATAGATGTGGCGATTGTGGATGCAGTTTTGAAGTCAAGTATAGGGCGGATTCTGCAAAGGTCGCGGATATGCATGAAGCAAGAGCGAGAGAGATGTGTGATGTGATCAGAGAAGCTCAAGTTTTGATCGAAAATAACACCTAGGTTTCTGACTGGAGAATTTGGAGTAAATGTAAATGTAAATGTTCAAGAGATGGTGCATTCTTTTTGGATCTGTTATATCAGAAAAGCTCTACTGCCCAACTGCAAAAAATATTAAGTTCTGATGACCTAATAAGAATTGGACCATCATTTTTCGAGCATGCTAAAAGTGATTCCGTAAAAGTACCGTAGATACTCGAGTATAACGTCACCTGAATATGCTGCAAGGTTTAACATTTTGACAGATAGATTGGTAAAAAGTGCAAGACCCGAATATAACACGAGGGCTAAAATTACCGAAATTATCAGGAAATTAGATGGCCAAACTTTAGTAGTCGTTATTAAATCTTATGTAAATTAATCAAAACCATGTTCAAATGCTGCAAAATTCGATCTTCCTAACTAAATACTACAAAATAGATCTACGCACATCTGACATTTTGTTTGTAATATTATAAATAAATAAATAAATAAATAAAATGTAACGAAACCGAGTTTGTTCTTATTTGATTAAATTGAAGTTTCTTACAACATGTGAGCAACAAGTGATGTAGTTCCTTCCAATGTAATGCTAGCACCAAGACAAAGGCTTTTAAGGTCAAGGCTCTTACAAATTAATGTCTACTGGAACAGCTGATGGAGATAGCCTAGGCCTAAAAAAAATATGTTGTGTTTCCGGTAACAGAGCTAAAAAAAATTGGGTAGGTAGGTCGGAAAATATTTTTATTTTGTAAAATATTTTTATGCAGTGACTATTCGAAAAAGTATACCCCACTAGTCTTTTTTGCACGCTGAAACAAAGTACATGTTCTAAGCAAGTATAAACTGCCTATTTCCCGACTGTCTGCACCTAAAACTGCTCTAGAAAACAGTCCTATTAATTTCATTTTGTTGACGTCTCTTATGTTATGTCAATACAAATGTAAAAAAAATTTGAAAAAGTTTAAAAAATGTTTGAAAATTTTTTTGGGGAAAATTTTTTTAAAAAATTTTTTTTACAAAAATATTTGAGTCGCGGCCGTGAAAATGGGTCGGTCGGGTTACCGGAAACACAACAATTTTTTTTACGCCCTACCATCTGTGTGTTTCATACTGTTAAGCTACACATATATCAGTGCATTTAAAATTGTTGCACTTTAATGTTCATGTCACAGCAAGGACTGTGAGGAAGCAGCGTATCGGAGCTACTGCGATGCAAATTACCGTGTACACGTAGAAACTAAGGTGGTATGCAATAGCGATCTGCAACCATCCAATATCAGTTTAAAAACACCAAAATTGACTTCAACAAGTGAAATATTTCGTGTAATAAAAGTTAAGTTCAGTCACGAATATACCGCGACTACTCCACTTGTTGCTCAGAAATTCGACCCAAAAAACGCGAGATGTACTTGAGTATCAACGGAATTCATAGCACTTGACTTCTGCAAAATTTTCGGCTCATGGTGCAAAGAAGTGCCATATCAAACAGGAAGCAGCTCATTGACAACTTCTTGAAACAAGAATGGAATAGGACAATTGCATACATATCTGACAGTAAGGACAAGAGAAGCTTAGTGATACAAAAACTACTTATATTACAGAAATTTAAATTTTTTCCCAACTAACAGTTCATACATGCATAAAATCATTTACACAGCAACTTTAGGAACCTCTCTAAAGCATTCCAGATTTGCTATCTATTATGATCTAAAAATCAAGTTCGATTAACTTAAGACAGAGAAAGCACGAGTTAAACTAAGTCACATGAAAGTGTCGTTGTTAGGTTCACCAGCATCAATTTCATTTTCCTAAGAGACGCTATACAAGTTCTCAGGCATGCCCTTCTGTATGTCTTGGACATCAGTGCAGTTTTCAATACTGTAGACCATCAGCCAGCTACTTCTTTCAAGACTCACTAAAAGCTTTGGTGTCTCTGAGACAGCCTTAAACTGGTTAGCGTCTTATCTGGGTGACCGGAATCAGCAGGTGGGCATCGGTACCGCTCGGTCTGAACCCACTGTTTGCACTACTGGAGTTCCACAGGGATCTGTCCTTGGCCCTCTATTATTTAGGTCTTTACTTCCCCAAACAGTCTCATAGCTAATCACTTTGTAGTCCAATTACAGCAGTATGCGGATGATACTCATCTCTATATTGCTATGTCACAAACTGATCAGTCTGGTAAACTTAAACTTGAGAAGTGCCTTTCATCTTTTTATGCCTGATTCTGTTTTAATGTTTGGCTTTAAAAATATAATGAGATCCTTTCTAGCCAGCCCAGAGGTTTGCCAATGGGGATGAAGTGTTAGCGACTTCATTTTCAAGGCCTCGGCATATGAGGGCGGGTGGCCAATCCTCTCCCTCACCGTCTCATTATCCACTGACCTTAGGTCAGTGTACTCATCATAGCTGAGTCCGCTAGGGTTGCTTGTGGAACAGAAATCTCGTTACAAATTTCTGCCCCGGTGGGGATTTGAACCCCCGACATCTCGGTTGACTAGTGTGCTAAACACTGTACTATTGAGCACTCAGACAAGTCTGAGGCAATTTTGTTCGGGTCAGGCCAACGCTTGCATTTTTTTCTTTCGCTTTCCAGCATCAACCTTGCAGGCTCTGCAGTCAACGTCAGGTACTGTCAAAACACATGGGGTTACCCTGGACAGTATGCTCACATTTTGACTGCATGTAACAAATCTTTTTAGATCCCATTTCCATCAGATCAGGGCAATACATCACATTAGGTCGGCTCTTACTAAGTATAAGGCGCCCTTGTAAAGACATGGCTGTGTTACTGCGCTAAATTGTCGTAATTATTATTACTATATGTCAAAGACTTTAGCCTGTTCTCTTGTTTCATCTCACCTTGCTTATGCTAACTCGATTTTTTGGGGTATTTCAGACTTTGAGCTACATAGGCTGCAACGCATCCAAAATTCCTTAGCTCGGGTTGTGCTGCATGTCCCACTACGATCAAGTTCTTCAGTCTTACTCCATCAGCTGCATTGGCTTCCTGTCGAGTTTAGGATAAAATTTAAATTGGCTTGTTTAACCTACAAATCCCTCTCCACCGGAACACCTCCCTACCTTCAGTCACTGCTTACTTCTTACATTCCTTCTCGTTGCCTGAAATCATCAAATATGTACCTTTTAGCTGAGTCTCAATGCAAAACAGTTATGGGCTCACGTGCATTCCATACCTCTTGTAGCACTATACTGGCAGAAATAGGACTTCCTACGATAGTCTTTACTGACAGCCTAATACTTTTATAATGACTATGAATATCGGGAACTTGGATTACATTACATCAAGGTTTTTACTGCAATTCTAGCAAACATCATGACAAAAGGCAACTTGTAGATTTTGTGAATATATTAAAATAAAGTTAAGTTAGATTATATACAAATTCACAATTCCTATTCTACCTACAGTGGCATTCTTATATTAAAATATATTATTTTAAGATCTTATCTGCTCCTTCAGATAGTTCTTTCTTGTGTTTGACTGGTTATTCTCCACGGACAGTTCAGACACGGAAGACGGAGATGCTGGACGGCATATGTAGATTCGCACCAGTAGTCGCTACTTCACCGACGACACAGACGTTGACTTGACGATTGTCTCGACCAAGACGTTGACTTGACGGCTGTCAAGGTGTTGCTCGTAGAGTTAACTTGCCGTAGATAACAGTTCGAATACAGGGATATCCAGCATAAATTTAGCTGGATGAAACCTGCCTTTATTCCGAATGTTACGTATGAAAGTTTAAACCGTACTCGACGATGTGCAATTTTCTAAGTCCTTCCAAACAACGGTGAAGACTTGGTGAAGACGAATAACAGTACTCCTTCTTCCAAATTCAACAGTCACAGTTCATAGTCCGCAGCTCAACCGATCGCTACTACTTTCCAAGCAACGCACAACGACCTTAAACTAGTCGTTACAAATACAACCACTCGACTCACGCAGTCCGACGAAGTGTCCGCAATGGGTATAACAACCCAACTACACTTGACGACTACGACAACTCGAAGTCCTCCTGATTCGATCTAGACGACTCGAATCTTCTCGCCACGACCCTATACGATCCGGTCTCCACAACTCGAAACCTTCTCCCGTCGGCCTTGTCTTTTCCAACTCATCCAACGGTTCTTTTTAAAGACCCCAATCTTTAATCTCATTTGTTGTCATCCTCGTTGTTGCTGAACGACGTCGCATTACGTCAGGGTAGCTTACGTCACGTCCACCTTCAGCGTCATGAATTAATTAAGTTTTATATATAGCCACTGAATTAACTAATGCCACTGGTAATTATCTGTCTTATACTAGGTACCTATATTGTGTAATTAAATTATACAGACAATAGTTAATTTGATAAAATGTACACGCTACACCTCTGCTCCCAGAGAATGGAATCAACTTCCGCTCTTGCTTCGTAGCTGAAATTCTCTTCCAACCTTCAAAAAACGACTCCAAACTTACTATTTCTCATTGGATTTTAAGTACTTCGACAGCATGCCCACATTCTCTGTCTTCTAATTCCATCTTCCTCTGGTAGCTGACTAACTGCACTTCAGATTCACATTTCAGTGTAACCTCATGGGCGTAAGAAATTCATGTAATAATAATAATAAGTGTACATTTCTTCAGTGTAGGACTTTAGACTGAAAAAAGATATTAAATGCTGGCCAATATAAGCATTTTAAAACCAGCTTCATGTGTCTCAGTGCATTAAAAGTATTTGAATTTAAGCATTTCAGACTCTGAGCTCCATAGGCTGCAGCGCATTGGCTTCCTGTCAAGTTCAGGATTAAATTTAAATAGGCCTGTCTAACCTACAAATCCCTCACCACCAACACACCTACCTACGGAGGTAGGTAGGTGAGTCACTGCTTACACCTTACATTCCTGCGATTATCAAGTATGGGTCTTTTAGCTGAACCTTGATACAGAATGGTTATGGGCTCACGTGCATTCCATGCCTCTCCTCCAAGAGAGTGGAAACAAAGAATCGACTTCCATTCTCTCTCTCTGTAGCTCAAATTCACTCCCTACTTTAAAAAAAATGGTTCAACACTCACTACTTATCCTTGGCTTTCAAGCACATGGATCTCTAACTGCATCTTCCTCTGGCAGCTCACTATCCGCGCCTCTGATTCACATTTCGGTGTGACCTTGAGCGCGTAAGAAACTTATTTAATAATAATAATAATAATTAAATAAATCTGCTGCAAATGGACGAATCTACATGGTGTCCCAATTGAACTGATACTCTTTTTGTTTTGACGATATACTTGTCAATTCTAAATGCAACTCTATAAAATTTCAGCGAATGTTAGAGGGATAAATTATATATAATTATCAATGTTTCCTGAAAATTGCATCCCATTCTGCAAACAGAGTCCGAGGTTATTCTCATTCAAAAATGGGCAAAAAAATTTGCAAGTTTCCAATATGTAAAAGATAGGAAATTATTGTTTGCAACTGTACACCTTACTTTCTAAATTAATTAATATGACATCATATTTCTGTCATTTCCATGTTAAGGGACAATAATAAAAAAAAATTCAGCAAAGATGATTTGACTTTAATAAAAAAAAGTATAGGAGAGAAAAACACATTACGGTGCAAAAAGGTTTTTAAAGGAATTTCCTAACAGAAACTGCTATTAAAGAATTGTCAGACAGTGAATTTTTCATATTCCAGCACGACAGTGCTTCTGCTCATCGAGCCAAAGAAACTGTTGGTATGCTTTCAAGAGAACTCCAGAGTTCATTTCACCAACTCTTTGCCCCCTCCCAATAGTCCTGATCTTAATCCACTGGACTACAAGATATGGAGCGTCCTTAGAGAAAGTGTTTATCAAACTTGCATAGGCCTACGTGACGTTGACCACTTCAAACAGCGAATTGTGGAAGAATGGAATCGTTTTGATCAAGGGATTGTTGACAATGCAATCAATGAAAGGCAAAAGCGCCTTAATTAGAGCATGCATTCGAGCTAATGGAGGACAGTTTGAACATCAGCTTTGGAGAACAGCAATTGTTGCAAACAATAATTTCCTATCTTTTACATGTTGGAAACTTACAATTTTCTTTGCCCAAATTTGAATGTGCATAACTTCGGGCTCTGTTCATAGAATTGTATGCAATTTTCAGGAAACATTGATAATTGATCCCTCTTACATTCGCTGAAATTTCATAAAGTTGCATTTAGAATTGACAAGTATATCGTCAAAACAAAAAGGGTATCAGTTCAATTGGGACACCGTGTATAATGGCGATTAGTCTAATATGTCAACTCTGATGCCCATTCTCTTGACTTGCTGTTGTCACCATTTAGACAGAACAGACCTCTTGTGGTTGCAGTCAATTATAACAAAGTGCAAATATGTTAGCACAAAATCACAACGCTCAGCAGTGGCACTCCTCACCTCTGGCATTCGATATTCTGGCTTTTCAATGTAATCAAGTGTTGGCCAATCCGGAATAAGCTCAGCCAAGGAGTTCCGTCTCCTTGTCATCTGCTGCGTGAGACGACGCTGGCGGAAGATCTCCATCTCTGGATTACTGTAGACTTGGTCGATCACAGGAATTATATAGGTATCAGATCCAGGCAGATGCAATGACGTCATCTATTTTTCAAAACACTTGGCTACTAAAAATTACTATCAATACAAGATCTATACTCTCCTACTGGTCTCCTTCCCTACTTCATCCTTAAAAAATTAAATGACAACTTTTATTCTCAGATGAATTTATATAAATGCAAAAATTTACATTCAATTAAATAGACAGTGTGTCAATTGTGACCCATATGAGCAAAAACAGTTGTAATTTGGCAAATTCGATTTTGAGAAAATGAGCAAAATCTCTAGTAGATTCAATTTTTAAAATTGTTAGATTTTTACAGATTATGATTTAAGAATATATTTTTACTAGAAAAAAACATAAAATTTTATGAAAAAGTAAAACTTATTATTCGGATGATTTTGCCCAAGCTATGGCTTCTAATTTAGCAGCCTTATTCATTCTATTTTTAGCAGCAACAATCTTCATGTTTGGTATTGTTTGAAAGCTCTGCCTTTTGTCTAGCCAATGGTGTCCATGATAATTGTGGCATTCTATGCATACTCAGCCAATAGCATGGGTTTTAAAACAAGTCGCACGTGTAAAAAACGTGTCGCCATCAGGTGACGAGATTGATAAACAATAGGAGCTATCAGATTATTCAGCAACACTGATTGAGGCCGACACGCATGGACATCGCGCACAACTGGCCAATCCACGCATGTGCAGTTACCGTATTAATTCTAGCAACAATATTTAACCGTTGTTTTGAAAGACTCTGGATCATTTTTGCTGTTTAACCCTTTACCAGTTCATTTTTAAATTTTCAGGCCTTTTTCAGCGGATATTCTCGGGGCAAACGCGTAAAGGATTAACATAGATAATATTCATTCTAGTCATAATTGAGATAATGGCCGACTATATCGTGAAGCTTCTGAATTCAACAAAGTCAGATAAAGAAAACTGAAACGCTCTTGCAAGATTATCTACTGACAACATATGATGGTTCCGAAAATTCCAACAGTAAAGATTTAGATTTGGACGTTAGAGATGGCTTAGAATCAGACGGTGCTTTCGATGATCATATGGATTTTGACTTCATGTTGGATCATACCATGGCAGCACCAGAAGTTGTTCTTGACAACAAAGACGAACTTGTGAAAGTCCAGAATTTCAGGCATGAATATTGTTGTTATCCTATTTGTTCCTACTGAAGAAGAGTGGCATTGTTCTTATTCTAGTACTACTGAGTAGTAGTCTGTATGTCTGCCTGCAATCAATACCCAAGATCCTATCAGCTAGTCAATCCAGTGCCAAAACTCCTAGATGCTGTCTTCCATTATCTGCTAGTTTGCCAGTCAGTGGAAGTGCTTGCAGCTAGTGTGATTAATAACTGCTAATGACCCTTGGTGTTGCTTACTTGTCTACTGACTACAGTCTGCAGATACTAGCTACTGTCTTTTAGTTTTCCAGCCTTGTAGAGACGCTGAATAATCTGACAGTCAGTGGAGGTGCTTCCAGCTAGTGTGATTAATAATCATAATTGTAAACTCGGAACTTCTGCAGCGCCCACAGAAGCCAAGTAGTGGGAGCCAGCTAATTGACAGGCGCTCAATCAAAGCAAAGTTGATAGACGGGGTCCAGATCCAGAGAGTCAGGCGAGCGCAATAACTTGTAATCACTACAGTATAGAATGCTGCCTAGTTGTCTACTGCAGATAATGTCTCTGTGTCTGAGTATACGTGTTCATAAAAAAGTTACCCTACATAAGTCAACATAACTCATGCCAACGACCATCAATTTTAATTGAATTTCTGAATAATAACCTTTGATGCTCTGGCCAAGTGCTGTATAAATTATTTCGCGTTCAAAGCTATAATGACGTAACGTGGATGACTAAACTAATGACATCACGACTATCTCGACAAACAAGGAAGATTCCTACGCTCCCGTCAGCCATTGAGGTTGTATCACGAGGTTTGGTGAAAGCTCGTTCTCTGTGTAGGGACCAACTGCATAGAAAAGTCTTCCTGACTGTGTGAAGATGGCACCATCTCTGGAGACATTTAATTCCAGTCTCAAAACTTACCTATTTAAACAATCGTATAATTATCGACAGTAACATGTTATCCCGTGTACAGCGCCCTTTCCTTCGGCCTCGACTGAGCTACGGCGCTATATAAATCGTCTTATTATTATAATTTTTTATTATTATTAATTGCGCTTGAGTCAAGGATAAATTTTATTTAACCTATGTTAAGCTATCAAAGACAGTACACCAATCCACAGCTATGATAAAGAATGCCAGTTTAGACCTATTTACCAAAATTGACGACAATGTCGGTGGAGGGCAGTAGGCTCCCATCAGGATCTCTAACTGCAAAATGAGCCAAACATTTGCGGCTTTTGCTAGATGTGCTTCGGGAAGCTCGAAAGTCAGTCTCGCAAGATGTCTGGTAAAAACCAATAAGACTTTCAGAAAACTGAGTCAGAGGTATGGCTTGAATAATTATCACTGCTGCTATTCAGGCATCCCGTAAAATTTCTACTGTATGGCCGAAACTTGCTAATTTACATGGGTGACACAGTTTAACAGGACCACAAAATAGCATACTGAAGTGTTACACAGGGCTAGCAGAAATAGTCCGGTGGGCGCATGAAAATGCGGTCTTTCATGGCGAATTTCAACTTTGAAAACATGCTCAACATTGCTCATTGAGACATTATTTCAGAATAAATCTTGACACCACCTATGTTTAACGTCATTTTTCCTTCAACTAAATATTTTAATTTAAAATTTCTAATTGCATATATTAAAAGTAGACATATTTTTCAATACGAATCCAACATAAAAGGATATTTAATATTTTTGACCTCTCTCTCCTATTTTAGTCCTTAGCGCAGTTTTAAATAGCGAAAAGCGACAGGTTTTGAGTCCCCCAGCGTCACATATGTTTCTCAGATGGGTCACAATTTTGGTAATAGTAAGAAAACACCATTTCTAAAGGAAAACTAATTAATTTATATTCTCAATACGCCATTTAATTCAATTAGTTTGATTTAATATTACCAAATGCAATACTAACTTAAATGTAAAATTTTTCAAACATGATTTTCCAGAAGATTCAAAGAAATAATAAGGAAAACGAACCCGTGAAAACCTTTGTGTCGATCTTGAAAGGTCGATAGTAGACATTCGTCGACTTTGCCGATGAGTTTGAGTGGGAGCAGGTCGACAATTCTCAGGTTCTAATTCGATCAAATCATTTTGAATCAAACAATTTTGTTTGGAAATATGAGAAAATGGTCCAATCATTTAAAATCATACATGCAGATACAACATTGCAGATACAACATTGCAGACACAACATTGCACTAATAAAGTGCCATTTACACCAAAGGCAACACGTACATGTTCTTATGCCTCTGCAGAAATTCTTTCTGAATGAACGTTCAGACATCAAAGGATCTCTTAGATCATTCGAATGTGTCAAGCCATCAGATAATGCTTTGATAGAAGCAGACTTTCCATTTACACGCGTACATATACTGTTACTATTGGCATAGTTCAATATGCATCTGCAATCCATCTTACAACGTTTAGATCAGTTAGATAGTCACAAGCAAAGAGCATTGAGGGTTCCTGAAGAGAAGCCATACCAAGCGCCCTGATACATGCATACATTCAAACTAGGGTTGCCAGATGGCCTTCAGGAAATTACCAAACAATGGCCATCACGTTACAAGGCCATATATATATATATAAATATAAATATATATATATATATATATATAATATTCATTCATTCATTCGGACATTTATATAGCGCTCCTTCAAGTAAAAAACTACTCAGAGGCGCTCCCGACTCTAGCGCGCCCAAAAAGAAGTTTTAAGTTTAGTAAGGAACGATCCTGGTAGAGTCCCAGGGTGCAGGCGCAGCTCAAAAGGAAGGCTATTCCAGACCGCCGGACCAACCACAGAAAAGGCTCGGTTCTTCATGGTAGCAGTACGAGCAAAAGGAACCAAGAGGACTCCCTTATCAGCAGAGCGTAACTGACAACGTCCTTGGATACCCAATGTAAGGCTGCATAGCTCTTGGAGGTAAATTGGGACGAGGCCCTGACAACATCGCCATACCAATGCAGACACCCTGAACTCAATACGCTGTCGAATAGGGAGCCTGTGAAGTACATCAAGCATGTAGTTTGAGACATGACCATATTTAGGGATTTTCCCAATTAGGCACGCAGCAGAGCGCAACACCCAGTCAAGTCAATTTGCTGGATGGGAGGCCAATGTAGAGCGAAGAGCAATAGTCAATGCGAGATGTAACAAAGGAATGCACTAGAGTAAGAGTAGCAGCAGATGTAAGAGAACGGATGACAGTGTGAAGCTGGCGCAACTGATAATAGCAGCCTCGTGCAAGACGGTGAAGTTGAGGAGCAAAAGTGAGTTCTTGGTCAAGTTGGACACCGAGGTCATGAACCGTGGTTGCAAAGGTAAAGCCAGGAAATTCAGATGCAAGAGAAAAGAGATCAAGCTTGGCAAGCTGCTGCCATGTGCCCAATACATATGTAATGTATATTAGTCTGAATACAACCTTAGGGACTCAACTTATGCTATAAAAACGTGTGCATACACAGTGGCAACAACTGAGCCGGGGCCCCTGGACATTCTCAGCTTGGGGCCCCTATCCATTAACGGGACTAAACAGTGAAAACAATGAGATGGTTATTTAAACAAGTTTAGATTAAAGCGAGTGCCTATTATATCTGAAGTAATTTTGGTAGTGCCATATAGGCCTACTGGTAAGTTTTCGTTAAGTTTCACTTTAAGAATATCAGAAGCTGATATGTCGCCAACGTCGATCCACCGAATAATCACAGAGACCAGTTCTTGAGATTTCACTAAAAGTAGTATCCACAATCACAGAATAGAAGGGAGAGCGCTGAATTCAAACTACCAATGAGGAGCGCAGAGAATTTGACAGAAGAAGAATGATCTCATTCTGAACTTTTGCACCGACTGAAGTACTTTGTCGCATGAGCAAGGAAGTTCAACAAGTTTTTGCAACACAGGATCGAAGTTTGCCTGCATGGTCACAAGTCCAAGGAAGTGGCCACCAACTCATTCTCCATCTCTGATGTATTCACGATGTCCTCTGAAAGACAGGCAGAGCACACGGAGAACCAGGATAATTTTTACAGTCGCACTAGCACCTGTCTCCAGAAGTTCTTCTCGTTTCTGATGGCTTTTTCCTGCTCTTCGTCAAGCCGCTGTCCTGCTACCAAGCGCTGAGACACCGCAATAGATGCGATGTGGATGGAGCTGCTCTCGTGCCTTTTAATACCGTAATGCCATGATGATCCAGGAACGCCATTAATCCACTGCCACTGCAGATTAGGGTTTGTTCTATCTGCAGACAACCAGCAGGTGGGGCAATATGGTCTCTTTAGATACGGTGAGAAGCACAACCAATCCATATAGCAACTTTCAGGTTTTCAGTAGAGAAAAAAAAGGCTAGTAGAGTTTGTCGCTGAGAATAGGTCGGCCGCTCTAATCTTCTTCAAACTGATCCATGGGATGACATGGGATAAAATCATGCTCTTCAAGGAAGCAGATGCAATGGTATACAAGGAAAGTTGGGAAAGATTGGTCCAGCTTAAATAAGTCACAGTCTGAGATAGAAGAACTGGAGGTAATGTCACTTCTTTCTTCACCTATAGTGATGTCTTTATACTCCTTGGAAGTTGTCTGCACTTCGGAACAAGTCCTATCACTAACCTACAACTCCCTACAATGCTTCCAACCTAGATCTTTGCGAATGCTTAACCCCCCAGCCAGTCTACTCTATCCGATCACCCGTCTGTCTCACTGCCCCACTCTTTCCAACTATTGGTCTCTACTCATCTCGTGTTTCAAATTGCCATAATCATTATATGACACTGCACTCTGGAATGATCTGTCTCCTGAATTCCATTCTTTTTCGGTTTCCCACCATCATCAACAATCGCCCACCATCACCTTCTTCAGACACATCAATCCCGAAACTACATTCACACTTCTTCAAGAACTCCTACGACGTCTCTTGTGATTCTCCACCTTCCCATACTCAACCTGATCTATAAATATATATATGATCTATAAATATATATACATATATATATACCGTGATTAAAAAAAGTAAGCCAAATTATTTTTCTGATATCTCTAATGCCTGATAACATACCATGCTAAATTTTCCAAATATTTAGAGAATTGGACCAAGAATATGATTCCAAAATTTCATGAGATAAAGTTGAACGAATAAAAAGATATGTATCTTTAAACTTCATTTGCTGAAATTTCAGTTTACAAGCAATTTTCTGTTAGATTAAAAAAATTGAAAGTCAAACTGTTTCTCCTATATCTCTAATGCCTGATGATTAATTGTGGGGTGCGGTGGTGTAGTGGTCTTGGAGTCTGAAGGTTTGAGGTTCGAATCCACCCCACCACGTAAGGACCTTGGACAAGTCCTTCACTGACAATGCTCAGCGCTTCGGCGTGAAACTCCGATGCAGTGTCCGCTCTGCATTTGGGAGTGCCTCTGAGTAGTAAGAGAGTTTGAAGGGGCGCTATAACAAGTGCACATACAAACATACAAACAAACAATTAATCATTAACCTCCAGGCTTGCGTGCAAGCAGGAGGAGGTCATTTTGAGCATCTTATTTAATTAAATAATCAAACCATACTGTTGGAATGATATTGTTAGTTCAATTCTCTACATATCTGGACAATTTTAGAATGATTAATTATCAGGCCAAATAGATAATGAAAAACAGTTCGACTTACATTTTTTTTTATCTAACAGAAAATTGCTTGTAAAACTGAAATTTCAGCATTATGAAGTTTAAAGCTTCATATCTTTTTATCCGTACAACTTTATCTCATGAAATTTTGGAATCATATTCTTGGTCCAATTCTGTAAAATATTTGGAAAATTTTAGCGTGATATGTTATCAGGCATTAGAGATATACGAAAAACAGTTTGGCCTACTTCACGGTGTATATACAGGGTGGGCCAAAATAAGACCCCCTTTATGTTTTTTGCCAACATCTTGGCCAGATGTAAGAATTTTGAAATGAAATTTCACAGTCTTAAAGGCAATTCATATTGACATATGATGGGCTGATGGCCAGATTTCATCAAAATATTTCAAACACAACACAAGTTATACCACTTTTAGTGAGGCCACCCACCGTTTTTTGACGATTCAAAAACGAAACACAAAAAAATTAGGTTTTTTGCCAATATCTTGCTACTTTTTGCTGCATTACATCTTTGAATCGTCAAAAAACGAGGGGTGGCCTCACTAAAAGTGGTATAACTTTTGTTGTGTTAAACATATTTTGCTGAAATCTGGCCATCATGTGTAGATATGAATTGTCTTTAAGCGTGTAAAATTTCATTTCGATATTCTTACTTTCTGGCCAAGATATTGGCCAGAATAATTTAAAAGATTTTTAAAACTTTTTGTTACATCGGGTTTTTGAATCGTCAAGAAACAAACGGTGGGTGGCTTTAATAAAAGTGGTATAACTTTTGTTCCGTTTGAAATATTTTAATGAAATCTGGCCATCTGGTGTAAATATGAATTGTCTTTAAGACTGTAAAATTTCATTTCGAAATTCTTACTTTTGGTCAAGATATTGGCAAAAATCTTAGGAGGGGTCTTTTTTTTGGCCCACCCTGTATATGATCTTTCAATTCTCAACCTGAACAGCACACCTTAGCAGTCACTCTTCATGCACCTCACTGTCATCTCTGCTGGTATAATAATAATGACCTAGACTTGATATGGATACAAGACAAACATAACTATATAGACCTAATTGATTCAGGCAAATTCAGTTTTATAACAATTGATTAAGAATATTTATGCATTGCACATGGCCGCCAATACATCACAGTCAGTAATGCTCTCATGGCCACCAAACCGTCCTCTCATGGTCGCAAGTTGTGCACCGCTGCACTACAGCATACAGTGCGATGTAGTGCTGTTGAGTGGCCTAATCTTGGCCGTTCAAGCTGTAATCTGTTCTTCACTTTCCTGAACACCCCATAGGTCTTCTGTAGCCACAGGGCAGCTATTAGGATAGATAGACATGTGCTCATAGCTGAGCATTGTGATTGGAGTAACAGTGCAAGAGTGTGTGATATATAATGTGATAGAGAGATATGTTACAGGACCCAAGATTCACAGAGCAGCATCGTTGAAACATGCAGCAGATGAAAATCATCCATGGATGTCAAACTTGTCAGTTGATTTATGAGAAATACCATTATGAGGCCTGCTACCAACAAACATTGTATAGGCAATGTTTAGCTTGATGATGATGATCCCGACTAGCTAGCCCGCAGGGCTAGCCAATGGGGATGAAGTGTTAGCGACTTCATTTTCAAGGCCTCGGCATATGAGGGCGGTGGCCAATCCTCTCCCTCGCCGTCTCATCATCCACTGACCGTGAGGTCAGTGTACTCATCATAGCTGAGTCGGCTAGGGGGTGCTTGTGGAACAGAAATCTCGTTACAAATTTCTGCCCTGGCGGGGAATTGAACCCCCGACCTATTGGTCGACAGTCCAGCGCGCTAACCACTGTACTACCGAGCACCCCCTAGCTTAGCTTACCAAACATTAAACTGAGGCTAACATGTATATAAGCGTGGCACTATGGACAACCATGGGCTAACTTTCCAACTAGGAGCCCTAACTTCCTCCACCACCCAGTAAAACCGCTACTGATTTTGCACTTATAGCGCCTCTTTAGGAGAACCCATCATAGGTGCCCCCAACCTGACAATACAAAACAATCACAATAGAAACAGAATGGCTTCAACCAATGGTTAAAGACCTAGAAAAGGAGTCGTTTATGTAAAGGCTGATATCTGAAACAGGAAAACACAAAGAGATAAGGGGGAATATTTACGTACCTCTTACAGTCAGTGTAAAGGTTGCAATCTCAGAGCTTTCACCCTCACAGTCTTCCACTTGGACAGAGTATTTTGCTTCATCTGAAGTTTTACATCTGCTCAATTCAAATGTTGACTGGAGCAATTTCTCATCAAAGCTGATCGTAGCTCGAGGGTCAAGTTTCACTGGAATAATCCCTCTATACCATGTAAATTGAGATGGTTTCACTCTAAAATAACACTCCACTCGCATTGTTTCACCTAAAATATATAACACAGCCCTTAAGTAAGCAGTGGGGGCGCCAGACACTTTGTGTAGCCAGGGCATAGCCAGGGCAGTCATACAAGTAGCCAGGGCAGAGGGCAAGGCGCGTGCTGGGTAGTACAGGCTTACATAGGCCTATAATTTGGCGCTATCTTGCTCATCATAAATGCGACAGCTGGGTTTTTCCACTAGATCTGTTGTTTTGGTCTTCATCTGGGTTTCTGGGCAAAATCGGGGTTTATTTTAGTTACTTGACCATATAGGTCGGTCAATCAATCCTCTAGGAAGTGGTCAAGTTGTTGCAGAGTATTAATGTTCTAGGTGGTTTAAAAGTTGGATTGAGAAAATTTGGCCGCATACTTCGACAACTGCAAACTTCATCAGCTTAACCCTTAAACTGTCGCATACATCTTGGGTTATTGCACCCCGGATGCCAGATACTTTTTTGTTGCAATTATACTTTGAAACGTCACAACTCATTGAGAAACAGTGAGGCATATAGGTACATAGGTATATATAGGTACATAATTATGTAGGTAATAGGTATATATAGGTATATATGTAGGTATATGCAGGGTGAGTATCTTAGGTTGTTAATGGTTTTACCCCAGATTCTGAATCCGCTGTTGAATCCCTGCAAGGCTTTCCTCATTACTTGTTCTGCTAAAATGTTGAAAAGACATGGTGAAAGGTTTCACCCTTGTAGCACTCCTTTCTTAACTCTGAACTATGCTGACGCGAGTCCATCTGTCATAATATTTGCGCGTTGTTGTTTATAAAGTTTCTGCAGCAGCTGAACTATTTGAGGCGGGAAACCCATTTCTAACATGGTTAACCAGAGTTTGTCATGTTGTATCATGTCAAACGCTTTTGTGAAGTCAATGAAGCAGAAATATAGTGGTTGGTTCCTTTTCCTTGCTTTTTCCAGAAATATTCGGAGGTTTGCGATTTGGTCACGTGTGCCTCTTCTAGGTCTGAAACCAGCTTGTTCTTGGGCGATCTCGCTTTCAAGTTTGGATTGTATCCGTTCTAGTATCACTCGTAACAGGATCTTGCTTGCATGAAAGACCAGTGCAATAGTACGATAGTTTCCACAATAAAGCGGGTCACCTTTCTTGAAAAGTGGAATCACACTTGTGCAATACCTGTGAGACTATACTTATTAGAATACCTTGGTAAACCGTATATTCTTACTAAAATGTGCTTTCGATGCACTTCATATCATTGTGGCTCTGGTATGTGGTACTATATAGCTATACTGAAAAGTGAAAATATAATATTACTAGCTGGGGTATCCAGCATTGCCTGGGAATTTTAGGATTTGACCATTCCCAGCCAATCCCTCCCTCCTTCCCTCCCTCCCACCCTCCCTCCCTTAATCCCACTCTCCCTTCCTTCCTCCCACCCTCCTTCCCTCCCTCCCTTCCACCCTCCCCTTGCCTCCTCTCTCCTTCCACCCTCCCTCCCTTCCACCCTCCCCTTGCCTCCTCCCTCCATCCCGATTTTTTTCTTCCTCCCACCCCGACCCCCCCCCCCCCCCCACACTCCAACCTACACCGGTACACCATCCGCGAAATTTTGGTTTTCCGGAAAATGCTTCCATAAAAAAATAACAATAATAATAACAATTTATAATGGCACATTAAGGCGGCTATACCACTACAAGGGCACCTGGATCGAAAGGGGCAACGATCGAAACCAAGCATGATCCTATATCAGGTGTCTGTATCTTGCTGTACTTAAAATACGGTAAAGTATGCTACAAGGAAATTTAAAAATAAACTAAAGTTTATAAACTGGATTAAGAATTTGTAAAAATTCAGACCAAAGGTCAACTCATATACAGGTACTCATTGTTGCAACACTGAATTTAAAGTACGGCAGTGCTGGATTAATACGCAAATAAATATTCACCTGTGTTTATAATTTGATCCTGGGGCTTGATTTTGATGTAAGATTCTTCTCTTTCTTGCTGAGAATAATTTGGTCTTTCCTAAATAACATGCACAACAGACAGAACACAGTTTTTAAAACTACATCCTAAAATCAGATCAACTATGTTTTAACCAGGGTTGTACTCTAGGGTATACGCGGGTATACAGTGCATAACTGCATACTCACCTCTGGGTAAAATGACAGCATGTACTCACCTCTGAAAAACGAGAGCACATGTGAGTATGCAGCATATGCTCACCTCCCAAAGACCAAAGAAAAAAGGTTTGCAGAAGTAAAATGACGAGCATGAAACAGGAAAAATTGCGATTTTATGATGAAAAAATCACGAAATTAGACCGTTTTACGCCGCGATGAAGGTTTTTCGGGCGAAAAATCATGAAAAAACCACCCGATGACTAAACAATAACGTCCCCCTTCATATTCCTGCAGCCTTTGACATCACTGACCACAACATACTATTCTAAAGACTGTCTTCCTGGTTCAACTTTACCGTCACTCTCCTTTGGATTCAGTCCTATCTCTCTTCACACTCTTTCTCAGTCGAAACACATGAAACGTCATCTCAATCATGCTCTCTCACCTGTGGTCTTCTGCAAGGTTCTGTCCTTCGACCCATCTTCTTCATCCTCTACACCACTCTACTCAGCTCACTCATAAAAGCATCCACAGTCGACCATCATCTATATGCTGACGACACCCAATTATTCATCTCTTTCTCTCCAAGCAGATTCTCTGACTCCATAGATAATCTTCTCTGTGTGGTCACCCAAATCACCTCCTGGATGAGCTCAAATCTCCTGTGTCTGAAGTTCTGAACCCCTCCAAAACTGAATTCATACTAATAGGCCTCCAAGGACAACTGAAAAAGTTCCAGAACCCTCTAGTCTATTTCTTCAACATTGACTCTTCATCGAACCACACATTCACTGCAAATTGTCCCGTCTGAAACCTAGGTGTGATCTTTGACCAGAACCTTAGCTTCTCCGACCACATAACCCAACTTTCCTGCACTTGCTTCACGCACATTATTATTATTATTACTATTATTATTATTATTATTACCGTCATGCTGTTGTTATTTGAAAGGTTACCCCTGTTCCAAATCGGGCGTCGCGTTAACGAAAGAGCCCGTGAATGCTACAGCGTTAAAGCGCTGAATAGTAATTGAAAGACGTTGGAACAGAAACGACGTCTCCCTTAGATCGTCCGACGCTTGAGTCAAGTGACGACCTAAATCAGTTAACAAATCTATTCATCGAGAATTGATGGAACCTAGAGTCTCCAGGGCCAGCGGAATGAAGTCATGTGTAGCTGTAATTGACAGATATTTTTGTTCCTTTCTACTGTCCGCTATTTTAGCTGCTGCTCCTGCAGTGACAGTCGTTGCCTGCAGATAGGAGGGCGCAAGGGTGTCGACAACAGTAGCATCCCATACGAGACATCGGCCCGCTTTCCAAGGAATAAAGGTGGTACCGTCCGGTCTTCTTCCGTCCGAGCATAGCATACCCCATGGTTCTTTGACCGCTGGAAAGCCGGCTCTGATGAGGCTGCGGTGTATAAGATCGTTGACGGCAGCATGCCTGGCGACGCGACCAAAACCCAGAGCGCAGGAGAGGCCGTGTGTCCCTCTAGCGGTGACCTGCGTGCCACAAGCGCAGACGTGAGGTTGGCAAATATTGGCTCCTAGACGAAGCCCAACTGCCACTCTGATGGCCTCGTCGCTGAGTCTAAGGCCACAGGAAGTAATCGGTAGACAGTGTAGCCAGTCGCTGGCGTGCTGGAAAGACACGGATTTCATTTGCGCCTGCTCGCTCTGCTCTGTGGTTGACTCTTTAGAACGCATAGGATGTTGGACTGGAGTTCGGAGGTGCCCGTGGCCGATGCTATAAAAGCAGGAAGTGCCAGCGATGACGCCCTACGAATGCCCAGTCCGCCTAAACCGATGGGTAAGGTAGCTTGTTGCCACTGCGTGTCAGTAAAGTCTATGTTCAGGATGATCTGTAAGCCCTTCCTCAGGGTTTGATCATAAGTTTCCAGTAGCCTACTGGATGATTCGAGCATGGAGCGCACCTCAACGTGTAGATTAATTTTGGAGCGCCCAGTGAGTGTCTCAGAATTAGTAGTGCATCATGACGTGGTATTATGGCTAATCTGGATAAAGCCTTTTCCAGTTCCTCAGCACGTGATTATTATTATTATTATAACACAATCATTTATTGAAAAACAAAACAAGCTTGAAACCGGACTGATAACAGAAAAGTGTTCAAGCGTAGAGAGCATTGATATCGTCCCCGGGGAGTGGTGCACAAGTACCCCTATAAGCAACTGCATATTATTATTATTATTATTATTATTATTATTATTATTATTATTATTATTATTATTATTACTATTATTATTGACTTTTTATATAGCCCACCTTCAAGGTAAACTACTTAGAAGCGCTCCCAGTCCAACAACGGCTAAATAAGACAGTTTTTAAGTGAGAAAGAGACATAGTGGTGTGACCTCTAGGCACAAGGCGAAGTGCAACAGGGAGCCAATTCCAGGTTCTAGGGCCAGCCACTGAGAAAGAGCGCCGCTGCATTATAGCAGTTTGAGAACGAGGGGTCAAGAGTTTAGCTTGATGAGCCGATCGGAGGTTAGATTGCCACTGGACACTAGAGGTGGGACAGCAGAGCTTCTGTAATTACATGGGAGCAAGATCCTCCATGCAGCGCCAGACTAATGCAGAAACCCTATAAGTGACTGCTGTGGAATTGGAAGCCAGTGCAGGACATTCCGCATGCATTCCGTGACTTGATCGAATTTAAGAATGTGATCAATAAGACGTGTGGCTGTGCACAGAACCCGGTCAAGACACCCAATTCGGATCGCCGGGAAACCAAGATAGAGGGAACTACAATAATCGAGGTGAGAGACCACAAAGGCATGGATAAAAGTGGCAGCAGAAGTAGGGGTCAGAGATCGAGATATGTGCATCACCAGTGCTCTCAAAAAGAACAAAAGTCACCACATCACTCCTGAAATCACTTCAATGGTTCAAAATACCTGAATGCATAGAATCCAAAGTCCTATCACTCACTTAATAATAATAATAATAATAATAATAATAATAATAATAATAATAATGATAATGATAATGATAATAATAATAATAATAATTATAATAATGACAATTAATGACATCATTTGGAGGGCCCTCCAGAGAGCTGATACTCCAAGCACTAAAGAACAGCCTGGCTTGTTCCGTACCGACGGCAAACAACCTGATGGTGTGACGTTGATCCCGTTGGCGTGAGGCAAATACATTGCCTGGGATGCCACTAGCATCCACACTTGCGCCACTTCATACATCCATGTGACATCCACTTCACCCGGGGGTGCGGCCGAAGCGGCTGTAACACTAAAAACCTCCCCGCAACACATGATTTCATCCCTATTGCTCTCGAAACACTCGGTCCCATCAACAAATCAGGCACTGAATTTTTATCTGAACTAGGTAGGCGTTTGACAGTTCGTCGCCTGACAATTATCTTGTCGTATGTCCATTTTTTCAAAATCGAGTTTAGACTTGTTTTGTAGAGAAAAATTGTTTATCTTTCTTCACTGTTAACCGTTAGGAGATACGACAAGTCGTTTTAAAGATATTCAATGAAAACTACTTGTCGTATGTCCATTTTCAGCATACACGTTGTCGTATCTCCTATTTCATTTTTGTCGTATCTCCAGTACCGCATCACGGTTAAAAGTGCATTGTCGTATGTCCAGAGAAAGCTCGTCGCTGATTGGACGATAAGGAGATACGACATCATGGTGGTGGTATCATAGTGTCGTATGTCCAGAAAATAAAAAAACATTCTTTTATTTAAAAAGGGTATTAAACTTGCGAAAATTGAAACAAACAAAGTCGCAATTGATTGTATATTGCTTTCTTTATTATTGCATATTTTTAAAAAAAATTCTCACGTCAGGATCACTTGCAATCGATTTAAATCCATTTTTATACAACATTTTCCAAAATTTCACAAAAACCATTCTAAGTTTCAGTTTAATTTTAGTGCAACATCCTTTAATTAATGTCGATGCTTTAATATGACGTCTTTGCTTGAAGTTTTATTGCACTGGATATATATTTTTTTGGCGTCCAAAGTTGCGAAACTTCGACCTCGTTTTTTTCGGAATTCACAAAAGTGGACATACGACAAGAGTCAGGCGACGAGTTATCACTGGCAACCCACTCGAAACCACTCATCTTTTCCAATGCCTCTCAATATGTAACCAAAGATTTAACACAGTTGCATTTCGAGGCACTTTCACACAGTTGTTCTGTGATGAGGACCGCTAACTAGAGAACAAAGAACTTCTTGTGCTGTTTCTTGTAAAAAAAGTTTTGTTTAATAAAAGATTGATAATAATAATAATAATTTATACATGTGCGGTCTCGTATATCCATCTGTCATCAACGACACCCGGAGGAGCTGCGGAACATGCGGCGGATCGGAAATTCAGCAAATATTCCACGCTTCCTGTCTCCCACGAGTTTGTACCCATCGCTATTGAAACGTTGGGCCCATCAATTGCGCTGGTCTGGAATTTTTGCTGGAGTTGGGCCGCCGTGTTGCCGCTGTTTCCGGCAATCCAAGGGAGATTGCCTACCTCTTCCAGAGGATTTCCATTTGCACACAGCGTTTCAACGCCATTGCTTTTAGAGGAACCTTTGCATCACACTCCGGGGACGAGAACAATGCACTCTATGCTTGAACACATTTCTGTTTTTTGTTTTGTTTTCGGCTTGAGTGGTTTTTTCAATAAATGTTGAAGTTATAATAATAATAATAATAATAATAATAATAATAATAATAATAATAATAATAATAATAATAATAATAATAATAATAATCGTCGAGGCCATCTCTTCGTTTCCAGCAGGCTCGGCCGCTGGTCCAGACGGCATCACTCCACAACACCTCAAAGACTTAATCACTGTTGGAGTCAACTGCAACCTCATCCGCCACTTGACTGAGCTGGTTAATCTTATGCTGGAAGGAGCCTTGCCGATCGACGTCAACGAAATCATCTATGGGGCAAATCTAATTGCTTTGAGGAAGAAAGATGGAGGAATCAGACCAATCGCTGTCGGATACACGTTGCGACGCTTGGCAGCCAAATGCGCGAACGCCCACGCTGTTGCCAGGCTATCAAATATACTCGCCCCCGTTCAACTGGGGGTTGGAGTGCCTGGAGGCGCTGAAGCAGCAGTACATGCAACCCGACGCTGGGCCACTTCGATGCAGACGGATGGTGATGTTCTGGTCAAGCTTGATTTCGCTAATGCTTTCAACACTCTTCGCAGGGACTCACTTTTGGAAGCAGTTGCAAAAGACATGCCGGAACTTTACCGCTTCGCTCATGCTTCATATTCATGCAGTTCGATGCTGAGACATGTTTCAAATGTCCTACGATCAGAAGAAGGAACCCAGCAGGGTGATCCTTTGGGTCCACTAGAATTCTGTTTAACAATACACCCACTCTTACTACAGCTGAAATCAGAGTTGAGAGTGGCATTCTTAGACGACCTGACACTGGGAGGCAAGGTATAGATGTTGTGGCCCACGACGTGGAATTTATAGCAAACGAGCCAGCCAAACTTGGGCTTATACTCAACCGCTCGAAATGTGAGGTCATTTATCAAAATCCCGATAAAAAGGTCGACGATCCTTCATTCTACGGCTTCAAGAACACACCATTAGAAGAAGCGACGCTACTAGGATCACCGCTGATGCCTGGGCCTGCCATCGATAAGGTAGTGAGCCAGAAGGCAGACGATCTGGAACGAGCGATAGGGAGGTTGTCCATGCTTCACTCGCATGACGCTCTAATACTTTTACGTAACGAATTAAGTGTTCCTAAGCTCCTCTACACAATGCGCACTGCTTTATGCATCGATTGTCCCAGTCTCACAAGATTTGATTCTTTACTGAGAAAAGGATTGTCAAGCATTCTGAACGTGGATCTATCGGACGAGAAATGGCTTCAGGCATCCCTTCCGGTGAACGATGGTGGCCTTGGAATTCGCTGTGCTGCAACGCTGGCACCTTCTGCCTTCTTGGCATCTGCTGCGAGCACTAGCGAATTTCAGGCAAACATACTGCCACCAGAAACAGCTGACACCTCGGACGACCTAGTAGACACAGCGCTAAAAGCATGGTCGGCACTCACGGGATCTGAACCACCATCCAGATTAGCCGCCCACCGTCAAAAAGAGTGGGATAGCGTCTGGACCAGAAAGGCATGGGCAACCCTGAATGAGTCGGCAAATACAGCACTTGACCGGGCTCGTCTCTTAACCTCTCAGGCACCACACGCAGGAGATTGGTTGCTAGCACCTCCGATAACTGCTCTGGGCCTGCGCCTCTCAGACGAGGAGATACGTCTTGCAGTTGGGGTGAGATTAGGAACGTTGCTTTGTGAACCTCATGTGTGCCACCTCTGCCGAGGGAATGTCGACGCGAGAGGATTGCATGGATTGGTGTGCAGAGGAGGGAGCGGGAAACACCAAAGACACAGCTTGATCAATGACGTTATATGGAGAGCTCTTGGCAGGGCAAAAATCCCGTCTCAAAAGGAACCGCTCGGCCTATTAAGAGAAGACGGGAAGCGACCAGACGGCGTGACGATCATTCCTTGGTCACGAGGTCGATGCCTGGCATGGGATGTGACAGTGCCCAACACTTTCGCCCTGTCTCACCTCCCACACACTTCCATCGGAGCTGGCGAAGCCGCCGAACGCGCAGCTGCGTTAAAATCTATCAAGTATTCCACCATCACCAGTACCCACGCGTTTGTAGCGGTCGCCTTGGAGACCGGCGGCGCGTGGTGTAAAGAAGGACTGGATTTCATATCTGAACTGGGGAAGAGAATTGCGTCTGCTACCCATGACCCTATGGAAGCGTCGTACTTATTCCAGCGGATTTCGGTGGCTCTTCAACAGGGGAACGCCATCTGCCTCTCCGGAACATTGCCACCGCTCCCTGATCGACCTGAGAAGGAGATTTACATTCCGGCAAAACGAGCCGTGGAACGACAGGAGGAAGCGTCCTACAGCAGATGAGACCGTGTCGGCCGAAAAAGACAGTCACACGTCGTGTGTTACGTTCCTTATAAGAGTGGTCAAACTGTCGTCGTATCATAATAATAATAATAATAATAATAATAATAATAATAATAATAATAATAATATTATAATAATAATATTATCTCGGGCGCGGCTGCCGAGATTGCAACGGAAAGGAAAAACACTAAATACGTCTCTCTTGTAAACACTCACTTTTTCGTTCCTTTAGCCCTTGAGACCTTAGGACCCATTTGCAGTATTGGCCTCGACTTTCTGTCTGATTTAGGCCGCAACCTAACATTGTCTTCCGGTGATATGAGAGAGACCTGCTTTTTGCTGCAACGCCTCTCTATTACTGTCCAGCGCTTCAACTCGGTGGCCTTTCGAGGCACTTTAGCTGAGCCGAAGCCAGAGGACATGTAACTATAGCTATAGCTTTTCTAGTTTTTGTTGTTGTATTTCCTGTTATTGATATGTTGTCTTGAAGATATTAAATAATAATAATAATAATAATAATAATAATAATAATAATAATAATAATAATAATAACAATAATAATAAGGTGCCTTTCCTGCTCAGGAACTCAACGACGATTAGGTGCCATTCCAGATGTTTTTATTATGTTCTTAATTAATATTTAAGTCCCTGAGGGATCCTAAATACCTCAGGGCATTTTTTTTTATTAAAAAAAAAATAATAAAAAACAATAAAAATAATAATCGTTTAATGATTCAATCTGACAGACCTCAGAATGATTACAGGTACCGTACAGGTTATAAGAAATACGGCCCACAATAGCACGACATGCAGGTCGGCTTTACAGCAGTGGGTTCGGTAGCTTAACACTAGTGGCCTGAGTGCTGGATCACTCCTGGTTCGGCCAAGCCAGAAGTGGAAATAAAATACAATACACTATTACACTTCAATCATCCCAGCCTTTCTATCTTCATCAGTTGTTCAGCTTCCTTTCTTGTTTGGTGCGGTGGCTTAGTGGGTATTTTAGCTGCCTTGCAGGGTTGCAGGTTCAAATACACCTCAAGCCGCCTCAAAGCGGCCTAATAGGGACCTTGGGCAAGTCCTTCCCTCGCAATTGCTCATGCGCTTTGGCATGAAACTCCAATTCTGTGTCTGCTCTGTACTCTGTAGTCAGGAGCTCTTCTGAGCATGGGTAGAGTTTATAAATGGCTTTTTCATGAATGAAACTTCAATCGAACGACAAAACAGGTCATCAACAAGAGTTACTGGCAATTATACGATTGTTTAAACCAGGGGTTCTCAAACTGTGGTACGCGTACCCCAAGGGGTACGCGAGGCGCCGGTAAGGGGTACGCGAAAATTTTCAGAAATATAATTTTTTCTTTGAGTTTATGGACTTTGAGTCCATTTTTTCTTGATTAGCAATGATTTTTAACGTTGCTTCATGTAACAACATCGTCATTTATTTATTTCACAACATGTGATTAGACTCACATACTAAGCTTATTATTATAGTGCATGCAACATGTTCATGTTTAGGCCTGTCACTATAAATTTGAAACAAAATAATGTATAATTGGTTGAAAGAACCAACGCCAGAAATTCTCAACGCATGCAATGAGCGCAGGCTATAATAAAAGAGCTCAACAAGGATAGCTGAATTGTTCTAAGGATTAATTTCTGGTCGAACTTTAAAATTTGTGATTCTTTTCAGCACGTCATATATATATATATTTATTCTGTTTGAAACTAGTTTTTGAGCTGTATATTCTTGCTATCAAAAATAAATATGCGTGGCTAAATTTGAGTTTGAAATTGACAAATATTAAACCATGCAGGTAATTTTTTAGAATCTGTGCTAGTCAAAACATTGCAAGCACGTCGCAATATAAAGCTATAGGTTGCTCTTTCCTACAGGGAAAATGGACCAATTTCCTCTTTTTGTTGTTATGATTGCATCATTTTCATGATTAAAACTTTGCATATTTTCAATTTTGCTTCCTATAAGGGCCTATGTAGGCTATACAACTCTAATAGGCCACACCATAAAATGATTAAAAGTACTTTTTAGTTGTCACTGCAATGGTGACTAGGCAATGGCATTTGGTTTCTGATCTGACTTTGCTGGGGGTACGCCACCATTCAATTATTTTACTTGGGGGTACAATGAAAATAAAGTTTGAGAACCCCTGGTTTAAACAGGTACGTCTTGAGTCTAGATTTAAATATAATTAATTAATTAATATACTGAGAAAACTTGATCCTTAGTAAACAAACTTTTTCAGCCATATACTATTGTCAAATATGATTGCAAAAAGTCAAAATTTATCATAAAACAACGTTGAAAGTGACTTTCAAACATCTGTGATAAAATGGAGAAAAATGTTCAATATTAGCATATTCTGGTGCTAACAACAGGTTTATAAACCGATCATAAAAATAGCCAAATAGTAGCCAAAACATGGCAGAAAATATTGTATTGGCTGCCAGGTGCCTAAACTTTGAATAATAATCAGTGCCCTTCAGCGACACACCAAGCACAAAGGTAACTTTATTATCTAACAAGCTGCGCCCTGTCATAAGGGCAAACCGCATGCACATAATCCATGACAAGCACTGCTCATCTGTGGAGTTGGCGAATCTACCTTGTCATGGGGGCCGGGGTGGGATGTTAAACTAAAATTTCTAGCTCAGTCAGAGTTTCACAGCTATTCACCTGAAAAATTGCAACTAAACAGAGTGCTACCATGGTCACCTTGCCCCCACTCAGCAAATACATGATACCTCACTCCGCAGGGGTGGAGTGGGGCAGGGTATTTGCAGGTTAACTAAAATTTCACGGGTAGCACCTATTACTCGGAGGAGTTGGCACTTGGTAAGGTCAGAGTGTGGAGGGGTTGGGTGGGATGGAGGAGTGGGCGGGTGGGGCACCCCAATTTCTCCTCCGTCAAGCCCATGTTGACGATGAGACCTTTACAAGACGTCTCCAAGTCGCTCTGTCTCTGGTCTTATCCACCGCTCTTCGTATGTCCAAGCCCTTCGTTTCTAGGTCCTCCATCATGTTCTTCATCCATGTCTTTTTGGTCTTCCTCTGCTTCTTTCCCCCCTCTGTTGTCCATATAGCACTGTCGCTGGTAGTCGTTCCTCCTCCATCCGTGTTACATGTCCGAACCAAGTCAGCCTTCTCTTCCTGATTCTGTCAATTACTGTTTCTTTTTGTCCGATTTCTTCACGAGTTATTTCGTTGTGTATCCTTTCTATCTTTGATCTGCACAGTATTCCTCTCAGCCAGCTCATCTCTGCTACCAGCAGTCTTCTTTCATTTTCTTTTCTCAGACACCAGCATTCTGAGCCATATAGCAGCACTGGTATAACCAGAGATTCATACAGCCTTACTTTGGTTCTTGTCGATATGTTCTTTGATCTCCATAGCCTGCTGAGTCTGCCAAACATTGCTGAAGCCAGGCTAATTCTGCGTTTTATGTCTTTTGTGCATTGGGCATCTTCTGTTACCAGGCCCCCCCCCAAGTACACGAATTCCGTCACCTGCTCCAGTGGTTCGCCCTCCAATCTTATCTCAATCTTCTCATGTTGTTTTCCTATAAATATAATCATTGTATTAGTCTTTTCAAGATGGTGGGGCACCAAAAACCAAAATTTACTGGGCAATGTCGGGTATTCCACAGAGGTGTAGGCAAAGTGGGCCATGGGGTTAGGTGCACAGTGGATGAGGGGAATGGTGGAGGAATGGGGTGAGAGTGGGAACTGGAGTGGGGAGTAGGAGTGGGATGGGGTGGAATGGGAGTGGGGAGTAGGAATTGGCAGCATACAAGGCAAAGCCAAAATTTAATGTGCAATGTTGGGTATACAAGATCGTACCCTATAAATGACCACTGAATATATTGTACGAGTACATTTGATTAACAAGCCATCAGAAGGCAAATCATCAAAAATTAAACAACCTACTGGATTTGAAATCATGGCTCCATCAAAGTTACTGAGTTTTTTATCTGCATCAGCCGTTGCAACAGTAATCTCGATCATCTCAGCATCCATATCTATTCCATTGCCATTCTGTAGACTTTTCTTTGCGACTGATGCGTTTCTCTTCGTTTTCTTCAGTTTCTTTTCCGCTTTTACTTCCTCTGCTCGTCTTTGTGATCCATCCACATCTTTCTCTGTCTGTTTTTGACTCTTCTTCACTTTGATAACATCCTTGGAGGTCTCAGAATCTCCAGTAATTTGCTGCATAAATTCTAAATAGTTTAACAGAACCAGAAATTAAACAGGAAAATTAAAGCTGTTCATGGTCTTCAGTAAAAGCTGCTGATTTCCTAATTATCAGTGCACTGTGCTAGTTGACTCTTGGCTTCATATACACAGAGTCCCGATGAAAAGTAGACCCCAGCAAAAAGTGTCATAACTTGGTCAAAACTTTGGTATTTGACTGAAAAAACAACAATATTAGCCATATAACCAACTAATCCTGTGCAATAGAACTGATTATGACTCTATTTCCCCTAGAATATACATGCTCATCTGCTACCCCACTTCAGATTTTAAAACTGTCCAACTTTTCCCAATTTATACTCATCAGTTCAGTTCAGTTTATTCCCAGTGAGAGAAACTACAAATGCATTTTAGAAACTTCTTGTGTCTATTTATGAGATCCATCTGACCAAAGACAGGTTATGTCGCCACATGCACTAGATAACATTTGACCAAATTGTGGTGAATTTCTCATAATAGTGATAGAAAAATATGTTTTACACACATTAAAACAACAAGTTTTACAGAAATTTTATTTTTAACAGTATATTAGATGATTTTGCTGTAACCTTCATATGTGACCCGTCATTACGAAATGAGTCGGAAGTCGATCTATGCAGAACGCTGCAAATCGCTTTTAAAGGTGTTCAGTGACTGCTCACCAATCAAATTATTGATTTTTCCATTTTTCCATTTTTGGAATCTACAATCTACATCAGTGATTCCCAACCTGTGTGCCGCGGCACACTAGTGTGCCACGAGAACTTTGCAAGTGTGTCGCGGGAAAATTTATAAAATGTTATTAATTAATAATGTTTCCAAACAAAACATCCGAAAATATCATCACTGCAACATCAAAAATTAAGTCAGTTGGTCTTAATCTCTCACACTGGGGTAGGTTAAGATCTCCAAGGGATATCTTGATTGCTTTCCAACGCTCAATGATTCTCAGTCAAAAAGAAAATTTCACCTGAAATTTTAAACACATTGATAGACCTGCAACCAGCATTAGAGCATTACTTCCCTTCGCCTGCAAGCGACAATTTTGGCTGGATAATCATTCCATTCGTAACCAACGAAGCAGAAAATCAAATCTTACAACCAAGGATGAAGAACAGCTCATTGATTTATAAAATCACAAATTTTATCAGTCAACATTTTCCGAAAAGAGTTTAGATGAATTTTGGCACCAGAAATCATATTCTTCTATCACAGGGGTGTCAAACCTTTTTTAGTGGTGGGCCAGTTTTAACATCTTCCAACAAGTGGAGGGCCAGTGTGAACATCTTCCAACAAGTGGCGGGCCAGGGTGTCGAAGCTTCTGAGCAAAATTTTATAGTGATCTGAGAGAGAGCTCTGGGCTTGGTCAGCCAATTCCCAGAACATTTTAAATAATATAGCCTAAGTGTTTCGTAACTTTCAAAAAAAATTTAACAGACAACCAACCGGAAAACAGAGATAGGCCTACGAATGCGAAATGACTTCGAAAGACTGTACAAGTGGTCCAAAGACTGGAATATGCTATTCAATATAGATAAATGTGCAGTGATGCACATGGGAAGAAAGAACATCGGGTTTGAATATGGAATGAGAGACGGGAAATTAAGAACATCAGAGGAGGAAAAATACACAAAAGTGCAAAATCATCAAGGCAGTGCAGAGAAGCAGCAAACAAGGCAAACAAGGTTCTGGGACATATAAAAAGAACAGTGGTCAGCAGAGAAAAAAACATTCTGAAGTTCTTTAAAACTCTTGTCAGACCTCACTTAGAGTACTGTGTTCAAGCATGGAGTCCATATACACAGCAAGACAAGCAAGTGCTTGCACAGTTGCAACGACGAGCAACTAAGATGATCAGAGGATATGGAACTTTAACGTACGAAGAGAGATTGGTAAAATGTGGATTGACAACACTGGAGAAACGAAGATGCAGAGGAGATTTAATTGAGATAAACAAGCTGATGACAAACAAAGAAGTGACACTTTATTCAAGATTTTTTCAGTTGACTTACATTAGAGGTTCAAGAGGACACCAATATAAGATATTCAGACAGTCCGTGGGTGCCATCAAGCAAAGATTTTTCAGCAGCAGAACAGCGAAGGCCTGGAACGAGCTGAGTGAAGAGGCAGTGTCGGTGGTTACACTTATAAACTTCAAGGAGAAACTAGGAAAGATAGGATTTTAAAACATCGTAAAAGTGGTGGTTCTCACAGATATCACAAGTCTACTGAACCACCGTAAACCCTGTTGATGATGATGGTTCTCTGCCCGAAGGCAGGTTCATTGGCTTTACGCCCTTGGGGATGAGATGAGTGAGGTGGTTTCCCGTTGCCTTTCCACAGACAATGATGGGTAAGCAACTTGCCCAAGGTCGCTCCGCAGGAGCTTACGCCCCTGCATCCCACACGTGCTAGCTCGAGGTATCTAAATCTCTAAATGTCAATTCCCTGCCCGGGGCTTGAACCGCAGTTCGTTGCAACCAACAGACGAATGCCGCTCTCGCTTACCGGTGTAGCTAACTAGGCCTGTTATGTTATGTTATATAACACTCAAGTTGCAAATGTTTTTAATCAAATCTGGTTTTGGTCAAATGGGTCACATTTTTATTGTTTTATGCAACAGAATCAAAAGTCAATTTTTTCTTACGTTGAGAAATTCTTATTTTCTTCTTTATTTGCACTGAACTGTTCCTCAGAATGCAAGTATATTCACCGAAGTCTTGAGCAGTGACCTAGAAACATGACACACAGCAAAACTGTCACTGTCTCCAAGAGTATTGTCTTGAACCATCTGAGCTCAGTCAATCTTGATCACAATTACAACAATACAATCACACTGCAGCTGCTTGCCAGACTGTCAAAAAAGTTATCATGATCATCATCATCATGATCATCATGATCATCATCTCAGTCCGAGGGCTCAGCGCCCATTGGTGTCGATCTCATGGTTCACCATCATCTTCCATTTGTCGCGTTCTTGTGCCAATCTCAGCTCAGTTTTTGTATGTCCATTCCACACCAGTCTCTGACATCGTCCAGCCATTCCCTGCCTGGCCTCCCTCTGACCCCCGTGCCATCAATTACTCCAAACATAGTTTGCTTCACCAGTCTGCTGTTGTCCATTCTGCACACATGTCCAAAAAGTTGAGCTTCCTCACGCACCACCTTGTTTGTTATTTTCTGTTGCCATCTTATGCGCAGGGTTCATGTCTCACATGCATATAGTAGAATGCTAAATACACAAGCTTTGATGATCCCCATCACTTGTTCGATATTTTTACTGCTTTTCACTCTTTCAAGCACCGCCTTGTTTGTTATTTTCTGTTGCCATCTTATGCGCAGTATCCTTCTATAACATCTCATCTTGAATGCCATGAGTTTGCTTGTGTCCTGCTTCCGCAGGGTTCATGTCTCACATGCATATAGTAGAATGCTAAATACACAGGTTTGATGATCCCCATTTTCGTTTGTACGCTGATTTCACGACTTCTCCAAATGTTTCCAAAACCCACCATTGCCCCTGCTGCCTACGCTATTCTTCTTCTTATCTCTTTACTGCAGTCGTTGTCCCAGGTCAGTAGACTTCTAAAACAGACGAACTCTTCCACATTCTCCAGCGATTCTGTTTACCTCCACTGCTGCTGGGCTCTCCTTCCTCTCGAATACCATTGCCTTTGTTTTGCTGAACATGTTGATTCTTAGTCCTGATGCCTTTCCTTCCCTGTACAGAGTCTCCGCGTTCTCTTATTATGTTCTTGATGTTATCCTCTATCAAGTCTATATCAAATAATAGAATGTTTACCATTGTCCCATGTATCGAGATACCCGTTCTCTTGTTCTTTATATGATAAGACTTTGAAATGCACTAAATCTGAGGTTCTTTGATTGCATGCATGCCTTCAAGTGGTTCTTAAAATGTGCTACACAAATGTTCATCACACATACATTACATAATATATTACATTATTATTATTATTATTATTATTAAGCTGTCATTTATAACACTCCTAAACAAAAAGAATCCTGCACGAAATCGCGTAACAGGAATGTCTACTCATAATAATAACTCTTAAACAAATAAGTCTTCAAGTTTTTCTTGAAGAACGATAAAGTAGATGATTTGCGTGCAATTTACATGTACAGTGTATATGTATATATGTATGTATGCATGCATGCATGCATGCATGCATGCATGCATGTATGTATGTATGTATGTATGTATGTATGTATGTATGTATGTATGTATGTATGTATGTATGTATGCATGTATGTATGTATGTGCACTTGTTATAGCACTCCTTCAAGACACCTACTCAGAAGAACTCCCAACACTGAATCGGAGTTTAACGCCGAAGCACTAAGCAATTGCAAGTGAAGGACTTGCCCAAGGTCCATACGATATAATTATCTTAACCTTTTATTCACCAAACAATGATAGCACACTAAGCACAGCAAACAATACTCAAACAACGTTTAAAAAAAAGAAATACGGAAAACGCTCAAACAGTTATGGTGTCTGAGTAAAACACAATACAAATCTGACAACAAATATTTAGATTTATAACAGTTCATTTAATAATAATAATAATAATAATAATAAATGGTACCTGCTTTTTGCTGCAACGCCTCTCTATTACTGTCCAGCGCTTCAACTCGGTGGCCTTTCGAGGCACTTTAGCTGAGCCGAAGCCAGAGGACATGTAACTATAGCTATAGCTTTTCTAGTTTTTTTTGTATTTCCTGTTATTGATATGTTGTCTTGAAGATATTAAAAAATAAATAAATAATAATAATAATAATAATAATAATAATAATAATAATAATAATAATAATAATAATAATGCAAACAGGGAACTAAAAACCATTATTATTATCATTATCAATTCTGGAGATAGCCTAAAGTAATTTCTGGGAAAACTCCCCTGAAGATGCCTAGATGAAACACTGCTTTATAGGTGCTTTATAAATGCCTTACAGTGTGGAAAAATAATTACCTGGACGCCTCTTACCTTTCCAGACTGTGCTGGCCTGTAAGTGGCAGGATGGCGTTAAGATTTTTAAAAAAGTGCATGGACGCCTTCCATGAACGTCCAGCCACACTTTAAGTCCTGGTCTACACCATGCAATACAACCTCAACAAGACGGTCAGAGCAAAAGTCAAGCACTGTCAAAGTGAAATCCCATTGAATCACAATTGACAGTAGGTATACCACTAATTAAGACTCTAATGTCTTTGCTAACCGTACCATTTACATCTTCAAGTTCACCTAAAACGTAACTTTCATAATAATATAGGGGCTTACATGTAGCCTTCGCTTTCTACAGCCAACGTTTCGAATTAGAAAACACGTGCCGTTCTAAAAACTACTTGAAACAAGAAAATGATCTGCGAGCGTTTACTTTGTTTATTCGTAAGATGACTGTGTAATTTGTGCTTCCATCGTTGTGAACGACATCCATCTGAACCCGCTCATCGTTGCCTCCTCCGATAATAATCGTTTTGCCAGAGAAATTCCATTCGACAGATGGCTGTTCAGTGCACGCAATGTTGCTGATGCATATCAACAGACTGTCAGATGTGCAGGTCACAGCTACGTGGTTGTTGGCTTCGCTCATCTTCAGCTTTGAGTTGTTTTCCTGCAACAACAAATTAACAAATTAAACGTTTCCTATGAAAGATCAAAAGCAGAACTATGACTATTTAGAATTTAGATGATGACAAACTGCCAAAATGGGCTATTGCCTATCAGATCAAAAGCGGGCTATCAGATTTATTGCAAGACTCTCATGCGGAGCTCACACAGAAACAGAATTTCTTAGTCTGAGAAATTGAGAATACTCAAGCCAGATCAGATTAGGCAGATGCAAATTGGAATATTCATGTACAGATATAGCCTACCTATAACCAATTACCATCAATCTATAGGAATTACTTTCAACTAAAATTTACTAAATGCTAACAGTCTGAGAATACATGAGATTAGGCAGATGCAAATTGGAATGTTCATGTACAGATATAGGCTACCTATAACCAATTACCATCAATCTATAGGAATCACTTTCAACTAAATGCTATAACAGTCACGATCTGATCCAGAACTATAGCCTAAGCCCATTCGATAGGCCTACTCCCTTTGCCCCTGCCAATACCAGGTTTTAGCCCCACATCTATAAAATGTGCAGGTCCACGAACCTGAAGCAGTAGTCGATTCCTTCATAACGTCCTAGATTCGCTTATAGTCCTCACTGCAGCTATGTAAACGGGAGATCTCCCCATAGCCTATAGGCTTATTGGACTTATTGATTTCACAAGAAGTGTCATTTATAAACACACTAATAGAAAAAAAATTACACATTGCAGGTTGATGTTCACTAATAATCACTGCATTATTTCATATATCCGAGAAGACTCAGCTGCAGATATAGGCCCAAGTCTTCATGAAAGCTGATTCAATAAGTTAGTAGACCTACCTATCATAAAAGACAGAGGAGAAAGCCAGGCCCTAATAGAAGCTGGAAGAACCCAGTCAGTTAACACAGTGTCACGTTGGTTAGACAACGCTGGTTCAGTATTGGCCCAACTTGCGGGTAGGCCTACTGTTAGAAGTGGCAAGGAAAAAGCAGATATAGCCTATAGGTGGTTTTTCTTTCGCCAACGTGCAATTTCACCAGCAGCAATTTGCATAGCCTACGCCCGTCATCAGGGCCATCAATCTGTTACTAAATGTGGGGATGGAAAATTGTCCCTTCTGAATTGTGCATTTCAAAATGTGCTACTCGAAATTAAGAGGATTTGCAGTGAGAGTTGCACAAAGTCAGTGAGATTGGTCTAGGCCTACTGTGTGCATGGGTGGAGACTTGGGGGGAACGGTCCCACAATGAATGTGTTGGGGGTACGGCCCATGCATTTGTTCCCCCATTTGTTGAGTGTCAGGGCATGGACACGTCACGAAGACACATGGATGACTAAAAAAAGGTCATCAACTTTTTGATGGGGAAAATTGGTATTTTTCTGAGATGACTAAAAAAGGTCATCAAAAATTTTGGTTGGCAAAATTGTAAATTTTCGTCGGAGACTCAACCATTTTCAATTTTCGTCAGCCCAAAATCTCGCGTCCTTCCTTCGGCGCCACTCGTTCGTCCCCACAAGTCTCCGACCAAGTCTCCGCCCATGACTGTGTGGGCCATAAAAAGACCATAGGGTTTCTTGCCAATACCTTGGCCAAAAGTAGAAATTTTTTAATGAAATCTTACAGGCGTAATTAAGACAGCTCATATTTACACATGATGGCCAGTTTTCATTAAAATATTTAAAACAGAACAAAAGTTGTGTCACTTTAGTGAGACCACCTACTTAGGGCTGCCAATTCTTGATTTTCAATCAATCAATCAATCAATCAACTTTATTGAAAACCATCACAAAGTAATACAAGCTCACAGTTTACAAATTTGTGTGCAGGTTGTCAGCAGGTAAACCCAAAGGAACATTATGGTTCCGCAAAACAGGGTTCCCTATATACATCGGTAATTTATCAGTTTAATATTATACATTGATGGTCACCGTTATATCTTCATAATCATAATAATAATTTTAAAATGCCAACAGTTGATTTTTATTGGGAGCTTAAGGCTCCTCATAAGATGGGTAAAAGCACACTAACCACAGACAATTCATGCAGTGCATATATATGAACAAGTGCATTATGCAAGCAACAATAATATAACTCAAACAAGTGCATATAATTTATGAACAAGTGCATTATGCAAGCAACAATAATATAACTCAAACAAGTGCATCCAAAAGGTAACATTTGAATTTCCGTTTCAATTGATGAACAGTGGGTATGTGTTTAAGGTCATTAGGCAGTGAGTTCCATAGTAGTGGACCATAATTATATTCCAATGCTGTGTTGCCTATAAGTGGTGCATACCCTTCACTGATGCTAGTCCATGGCTGAACGCGTATAATGGTCATGCACATCTGAATTTTTACAAAACCAGTAGTCAAAAGTAGTAGGTATGTGTTTAAGGTCATTAGGTTCAGTACTACACGGAGCGCCAAGGGGTTTTGTCGGCCTTCTACACTCCGCTCGTGATCGCAAATTTCTAGGCTGTGCGTATGGCTGCTGCCTTCAGAAGGACGGACGGATATCAAGAGTGTCAGCATAATTGACACGTAGCCTACTCAGTGGTGTAGTCCTAAAAATTGAAGTGGGGGAACGCAAAAAATGAAGTGGGGGAACGCTTCATATTAGGCTTACAAATTTTTTTATCAATTATTAATTTATTGTTATTATAGTAGGCCTACTACTGTACTACTGTACTATTTTCATTTGTCATTAGCTTTTATTTACAAGCCATTGAACACATATATAAATATATCTGCAAAACTGCGAAAGGCTCCAGTAAGTAAGCAGCTGAAACTGTGAATCTTGAATTTTTTGTTTCCTCCCTGGAAAAAAGTGGGGGAACGGCGTTCCCCCGCGGAAAAAAGTGGGGGAACGGCGTTCCCCCGCGTTCCCCCCCACTACACCACTGAGCCTACTGTGACGTAGGCCTACAACTTCCTCTTAATTGAGTAGCTATCGAAAGAGACGTGATTCTTTTTTATTAGATTAGCCGTTCTAGCATCAGGAACAGCAGTCGCCGGAACATCTTCATCAGAAGTCGCCTGCAGGAGTATTTCCATCGACACGACGTCGTGCAGAACCTAGCTGCACATGTTATGTGCTGTTGCTGCCATTAATCTGCTTGCTTCACGCGGCATCTTTCGTTTCTGTCTATCACCACTGCTTAGCCTAATCAAAAACATCCTATCCTGTTGTATAGTCTTATTATATCTATAATACAGCTGCTCTTTCAGTGCCTTCATTCGTCTTCCTAAAGATCATCATTTACACCACACTCAATATAACGAAGCCGAGTAGGCCTAGACTATTCCACTAAGTAGATGACGCAGTCCTATTCTTAGCTACTGACTAATTCTATCGGCCCAATGTTATAGGTCTAATAAGCCGTTTCGACATCTTCTGCCTGGAAGTGATCTTTTTGTTTATTTATTTCGAAAATTTATATAGCGCCTCTTCAGGGTGGACTATTCAGAAGCGCTCCCGAGTCCCGGCTCAACCACGGTTGAATAACAGCTTTGAGACTCTTAGGGAACAAAGTGGAATGTGTCGAATGACCCCCGGGAACTAAGCACAGTGTAACAGAGAGGCCATTCCAGGTTGTAGGACCAGCGACAGAGAACGAACAACGCTATCGGATAGCAGTCCGCGAGCTTGGTTCGTCGATCGAAGGGTGGATCGACGCTGAACACACAAGCTAGCTGGAACAAGAGTTCTCGAAGATACGGTGGAGCCTGTCCCTCAAGGCACCACCTAAACAAAGCACAGACCCTGTAGGCAATCCGCGGCAGTGGGCAGCGAGCATAATTATTCCTGGAGGCTGGAGGTCGTCAGCGTAGGATTAACTGGTTTACGTTGAATTCAGCGCGCACATTTCAGCGACCTTCATTTCAGCGACCTCAATTCGCCGCCGCACATCACAGCGAGTAGGCCTATAGGCTACAATTCCGCGACCTTCATTTCAGCGCCTATTCGCCGCCGCAAATCACAGCGCGTAGGCCTATTCAGTTCGCCGAACTTCATTTCAGCGCTGCTTCAAAAAGACGTTCCTATAGGCCTACCGTATATAAACCGTGCGCAAACAACACGTTTTATTGTGTAGGCGATGGAATGAATGGCGGCGAATTGTATACGAGCTGTGTTGTGCGTCGGCGGTATTTTTGTGTCTTAATTAGAAGCTCCCCGCGCTAGGGTACAATGGCGTAGGGGCACGTCCTCCGGGTGGCGGATGGAGGAAGCCCTTCAAGGAAAACCTTGAGGGGTTGCGTCGAATAATACGGAATAAGGCGCCGCGGACTAAATGTACCTAGGAGAAGGAAAACTCTGATTTCAAACCGGGGCAGATAGGGCTCGCTGAGTCTCGTCAGACAAACCTGTCTAGGAGAAGGAAAACTCTGATTTCAAACCGGGGCAGATAGGGCTCGCTGAGTCTCGTCAGACAAACCTTAAGAAGGAAAACTCTGATTTCAAACCTCAGTATGGGCTGGGAGTTAGAAATGAGGCGGGCCAGGATGTAGTAGATTTCTGCAGAGAGAAAAAGTTGTGAATTGCAAATACAAAATTTCAACAGCACAAAAGAAGACGATACACATAGATTTCACCAGGAGATAGAGTCAGAAATCAGATTGATTACATCATGATAAATACAAGATGGCAATCAGCCATAAGGAAATGTAGGACACTACCGGGAGCGGATTGTGACAGTGATCATCAATTGTTGACAGCTACTGTATAAATTAAACTGAAGGCAAACAAAAGAACGAATAGATGGATGCCTGCAATTTGACACGAGGGGAGACACCACAGAGTACAGAGTGGAGGTAGAAAACAGGTTTAAAACACTTCGTACAGTGGCAGAGGAAAGGGATCCTAACGACATGTGGGAAGCGGTGAAGAATATAATGATGCAATCGACCAAATTAAAACTACCAATGAAGAGGAAAGAGAAGGGACTAACTTGGATCACGGAGGAGACATTGGATTTTGTTGACAAGAAGAGGAAATGCAAGATGCGGAGAGATGTGGTAGAATATGCTGCTTTGAAAACTAAGGTACAAAAATTAATAAGACGGGATAAAGATAAGAATATAAACAAGCTATGTCAACAGATAGAGGATGGAGACAGGAATCACAACATGAAGCAAGTATATGAAACGGTGAGGAAGATTACGGGGAAGTATACTGCGCCACTGCTGGCAATTAAAAACAAAGCAGGAGAATTGATCACGGACCAAGAAAAGGTGGTGGAGAGGTGGAAAGAATACTGTGAAGAACTGTATGAAGCAAAGGGAAAAGAAGTAGATGGAGCTGGGGCGGAGGAGGATTTGTTACAACTGGAACACATGATACAGGAACCTCCACCATTAAGGTCTGAAATAGTGTGGGCGTTAGGAAAGACGGCTAACGGGAAGGCGGCTGGTTCAGATGGAATAACTGTGGACTTGTTGAAAGTTAGTGGTGAGGACGTAGTGGATAGGTTACATGAAATTTGTATGGAGGTGTGGAGAACGGGAAAATGGCCACAGGAATGGACAGAGTCAGTGTATATCACTATACCGAAAAAGGGAGACAAGAAAGAATGTTCTAACTATCGGACAATTGCACTGGTGTCGCATGCAAGTAAGGTGCTTCTGAAGATTATACAAGGAAGAATCAAGACAAAGGTGGAGGAGGAAATAGCAGAGGAACAAGCAGAGTTTAGACCAGGTAGGGGGACAAGGGATCAGATTACAAATTTGAGAATTGTGATACAAAAAGCGGAACAACATCAGCAGCCCCTATATATGTGCTTTGTGGATTTCCACAAAGCTTTTGATTGCATCAAACATGGACAACTTTGGATAACCATGCTGGAGATGCGCTTTCCACCGCATCTGGTTGAAATCATCAACAGATTATACAAAGGACAGAGAGCAGCAGTGAGAGTAGCAGGTGTACTATCAGAGTGGTTTAAAATTGGTAGAGGGGTAAGACAGGGATGTGTACTATCCCCCTATCTATTTAACTTGGTGGCGGAAATGGTAATTCGAGATGCTCTGGAACAATATAAGGGAGGTTTCAAGATAGGAGGAAGAAGGGTGTCAAATCTCAGGTATGCGGATGATATTGTGTTGGTTGCCACATCATCGGAGGAGCTTCAAGAACTGACGCAGGGAAGAACTATGGATTGATATTTAACAAAGGAAAAACGAAAGTGATGACTACAGATGGCAGTGAGATCGAAATTTACGTAGAAGGAGTTGTGTTGCAACAGGTAGATAAGATGCAGTATCTAGAAGCCCAAATAACTGCAGATGGAAGATGTGAGGAGGATATAAGGGCAAGATTGGGAATGGCGAAGGGAGTATTGTCAATGTCATGCATGAGTACGGTATGGAAAAACAGAGGCATCACCATACCAACTAAACTGCGACTGTTGAGGACACAAATATGGCCAATTGCAACATATGGAGCGGAGTCGTGGACGTACAGGAAGAGTGAAGTGAGAAGAATAAAGGCTTTCGAAACGACACCTTACAGAAGAATATTAAGAATACCGTGGACAGCTAAGAGAAGGAATGAGGAGGTGCTACAGGAGGTGGGAGGCGTACGGCTGTGGGGAGAGGTGTTAGGGAGGAAGTCAAGTTACTTTGGTCACATCATGAGGAAGGAAAACTGTCTGGAGGAAGATGTAATTGCTGCATATAATTTGACGCTACGGATTTGATTTCTGGTTGCCATATGTTATTTTTGAATCCCTTGGTATTTTCAGGGTCTGATACAATATATATTATATTACTTTTGAGTTGCATTTGGTGACCTACATTTTTCAATGTTGAAATCGTGTTTGACTGGATTTGCAAAGGCTATGACGTAGACAGCTGCAGCGTCATCGTTTCAGCGAATTGATATTCGTGCAATTATCTCACGGTATCGGCCAAGGCGGCCGGGTGTAAGAGCGAGGTCGTTTGAGTGCGACGGACCGATGCAGTCAGGCAGACAGGCAGGCTGATAGAGAGGGTGACGCAACAGCACAGATAGACAGATAGGCAGACGGACGGAGCAAGACGCCTTGTTGCCGTGTAGTCTGTGCATGCAGGATAGGCTCGTGTTGGTATTTTTCCATCACGCCGGGGGCACGCAGTACATGCGTGATCAGGGCTCGTGCAGTGTTTTCTGCGCATGCGTCGCGTCACCTCAAGTCGTGGCTATAAAACTCAGCATCGCGCAACTGGCAGGCAGAGACGCAGCCGATAGTAGATACAAAAGTGGGCATCTGATTCATTTGACCTATACGGCCTTCACTTTCGCCCATTTGACCTATACAGCTTTCACTTTCGCCCATTTGACCGATACCTGCCTAAAAAATTGAGTGCCCGCGCAGTTTAACCAATACTATGCTTACTTTTTCATATTCAGCCAATGTTAGCCTTGAAAATGGAATATCCAACTCGGCTTAAAGACAAGATATTCCAATATAAAATGGACTACTCGAAGAAAACTGTTACTGAATTACGAAAAATCGCCGAGCAGAGCGGCATGGATGGATATTTTACTAGACTGCGGAAAGCGGAGTTGATTGCTAAAATTGACGCCCACAACACACCTTCAATCCCGTTTAGCGTCAATTTGCTCGACGACCCCGTTCACGACCGCGAATACGGCCGCGAAGACACCGACGAACGCCCATGCAAGATTCACGTCGTCAATCGTCCACGCAATGGAAACTCATCCCCGTGTGATGCAGGTTTGATCGACACCGACGAACGCCCATGCAAGATTCACGTCGTCAATCGTCCACGCAATGGAAACTCATCCCCGTGTGATGCAGGTTTGATCGACACCGACGAACGCCCATGCAAGATTCACGTCGTCAATCGTCCACGCAATGGAAACTCATCCCCGTGTGATGCAGGTTTGATCGACACCGACGAACGCCCATGCAAGATTCACGTCGTCAATCGTCCGCGCAATGGAAACTCATCCCCGTGTGATGCAGGTTTGATCGACACCGACGAACGCCCATGCAAGATTCACGTCGTCAATCGTCCACGCAATGGAAACTCAACCCCGTGTGATGCAGGTTTGATCGACACCGCCGAACGCCCACGCGAGATCATCGTCGTTAATCGTCCGCGCAATGGAAACTCAACCCCGTGTGATGCAAGAGCGTGAGTGGACTACTACGTAGATATGGGATTACAATATCGCAAACGATTTTACACCGTCGGTTTATAATCGTCTTTGGATCAATCGAATAATTATTATTATTTTTTTCTTTCTCCAAACAGGACATATTTTTCAAAATCGTCTCACAAAGTCAGCAAGTCTTCATTTTCAACCCAAGAATTGAACGAGTCTGGGTAGCCCAACCATTTCACGAGACATTTCTTCCCGCGTGTCCTAATCACTTTTTCGATTCTAAATATTTCTTGAGTCGTCTTCTGTAGCTCCTGTTCATAAAAAGAGCCTTGTATTTCCTCACCATTAGAATCAGTAATCTTGTAAGTTGGTGGATCTGTATATTGAACCTGAGATACTACAAAAACTTCTTCCACCCATCTACTCGTATATCCTTTGTCAAAAATATTCTTCTTCCTAGTTATTCTGACTTGATCGCCGATTGAAAACTTTGGCATAATAGGCTCCGAATTCTCATCGCCGTATAAATTCATAAATACAGTCTTTTCATTCACTTTCAAACTAGCCTTCGCGGGAGTCATTTTAATGGAAGAATGTCTCGTTTCATTATAATTACTAACCATCTCATCTAATACATCAATATATCTTCTAGTCGAATTAGCTGTAAAGTATTTGAACATCTTCTCCCGTAGGGTACGATTCCATCTTTCTACGATACAACTTTTTTCCTCGTTCTCGGTAGAATACAACTCGACTAAATTCTTTACATTTTTATTATAAAATTCTTTCCCTTTGTCTACCCAAACTTTCGATGGCTGTCGACCGCCCCTGAGTATCTTCATGAACCCATCAGCTGTAGACTTCCCACTCTTGTCATGTAATGGTACTATCCATCCGTATTTCGAAAACACATCTATAACGGTCAATAGATATTTCACACCATCATTATCTCTGGCGAAGGCCTGCATATCGATTAGATCAGCCGCCCAAATCTGATCAATCCCGCCAACATAGACCCGCCTCTTTCTAAAATGTCTTACTACTGGTTTGTGTAATTCATTCGCTAATTGATTAGTCCATTTCAGGTCCTGCTGTAATTTTAGGCTTTTTTAAAACCCAACCCGAGACTCTTTTTAGTGGACAAAATAGGTTTGACTATCGCCCTCTCTATTCGTTCCCGCACGCTTGGATTAGGTATATTATTCAACTGGTTTATCATTGCTCTATCAGCGACATTCCTAGAAGCCGCATCAGTGTGTTGATTGTATGCTAGGTCGTGAATATATGCAGCGCTATCTACCCTGTTTATAGGTTTGCTCCAATCTTTGGGGGTTTCGTTGGGATTCAAACGCAAATCTAGTCTAGTACCGGGGCCGGTAAACTGATGGCCGGGCAAATGTAACTCGCCCGGGAATTTAGCCCAAGGTAATTTAATGTTACTAGTGGCAGCGTTCAGTGAACTAACTAGATCTCCGCCCTGCACAACAGCTGCAGACGCCTTCACGAATTGAGTTTTTGTTTTCCCGCATACGACGCAAACACCTCTACGCATCGATCTCCCATTATTAGTCACGACGTTCTGTACATCTCTCGTTTCGGTCTGTTTTCTACATTTTACGCAATACATTTCGTTTTTTAATAATATATATTTTAGAGATATGAGTTGGGGCACAGCGCTCTCAAAAAGATTCAATAATCCGTTGTTACCCAAAAGCATACGCGGTTTGATAGTTGGGAAATCGGCGTGTGGAAAAACAACGCTTCTTCTCAATCTTTTACTCAGGCCAGACTGGTTGGATTATAATAACTTGCAGGTATTCGGTACTTCTCTGTTTCAACCGGAATATCGCATTATTAAAAAAGCATACGAAGAAAAATTACTGAAAGAAGCGATCGTTTGGTTGTTCGAGCACCGAGATGAAATCGTGGGTCTAAATGCGTCGCCAGACCTCGTTATGGAGGAAATATCAAAAAAATTAGAAACTAAATCCGATATAATTGCCAAGTTCTTTGAGAGCGCCGAAGATGTACCAGACCCGAGAGATCTGAGCGTCGAAAAGAAGACCCTGATGATATTCGACGATCTTCAATTGGAAAAACAAAACAAATGTGAAACGTATTATAATCGCGGGAGGCATAGTAATGTAGATTGTTTTTACCTCGCCCAGAATTATTTCAAATTACCGCGTCAAACAATCAGAGAAAATGCGAACTTTATTTGTCTGTTCAAACAAGACCTGAAAAATTGTAATCATATTTACAACGATCATGTGAGTACAGACATGTCGAAAGATGAATTTAGAAAACTATGCAAAACAGTATGGGAACAACCTCATGGATTCGTGGTTTTAGACCTGACCAGCGACAAGTACAATGGTAAATACCAATGCGGACTCGACGAATTTTATATAATCGAGGATCCGCCATTGTAAAATTGTAAAATTGTGTTGTATAGTAAAAATGGAATCATTGCTTCTCAAACAGATATCGGAAAACACGGAAAAGACGGCCTGTAACACGGAACCAAAAACATCATTTTCCATTTTTCTAAGCGAAAAGAGCACGCGAATCAGAACGAAGTTTAATCCACTACTCGAACTGGAGAAGAATAGGAAATACGAAATGGCCTTAGTTGCCCTCGAGACGTACTATTCTTTTCCAAATATCGATGCGACAAACAACGTCTTCAGGTATTCGCCGGATTCCAGCACACAGTGGGTAAACATTGAAGTTCCAGAGGGTTGCTATGAAATAACGGATATCAATGAATATATACAGAGAGTCATGAAGGGGAATGGGCATTTCGACGGAGTAAATGGAAATTACTGTATCTCAATAGCGCCAAAAACCAATACTCTGAGGTCTGTGGTGAATATAGAAGCAGATTATATGGTTGACTTTACGCCAAAGAATTCGATAGGAAGGGTTCTAGGTTTCAGCAGATGGATTTATTCGGGAGGATACAACGAATCGGAGGACTTGGTAAATATAATGAGTGTAAGCAGCCTGAGAGTGACCAGCGACATTATCGGGTCTTCGTACACTAACGGAACATCTGAAAACGTGATATATTCTTTTTTCCCAAACGTAGGCCCGGGTTACAAGACTATCGAAGTGCCGCATAATTTAATATATCTCCCGATTTTGCTGTCTACAATTTCAACGATGGAAACGAGGCTCGCAGACCAACACGGGAACCTACTAAATCTTCGAGGTGAAGAATTGGCGATTCGATTTCACATCAGGGAAGTTTGAAAGTTTTTTTGTAATTTGTTAATAAAATGAATCATTACCCGAAAGTAAAAGTTAATATTCCAGAAGCGCAACAAGACAAAATTAAAAGATCACTTGACGCGGGAACCGGCGTGAGTATCAAACTATCACACGATGATTTGAATGGTGAACACGTTTTAGCTCTCACCCACGCGCAAATCAATAAAATGACAGCGGCGTATCAAAAAGGAACTGGCATGATTATTAAAATGAGTAAAACGCAATTGGAGAACAACAAGAAAGTCGAGGGCGGATTCATAGGCGCTATACTTCCGTTTCTAGCGACAGCGGGGCGGTTCCTTCTGTCTAATGCGCTGCCAAGTTTGGCGATGGGGGCATTGAGCGGTCTAGGCTCTGCAGCAACTACAAAGATTGTGGATAAAATCAGCGGTTCGGGCGTAATGTATGTCAAGAAAGGCGACATAGCGTGCAAAATAAGACCAGCCGGATCTGGTTTGTACTTGTCTCCGTGGCAAAAAGGTAGCTCAATAACGGCATCCGGGCTGTACATGAAAACAGGGTCGGGCTATGCGAGGGGCGAAGGACTTTTGTTGGGCCCCAACTCTCCGTTTCGAAACATTCCGATTCTCGGCATGATATTATAAATTATTCTATTAAAAAAATGTCGAGACCAATACACAAATTTGGAACTAAACCAACTAGACCGGTAGAGGTTAGAACGCAGCCCGTTTCAGTCTTTTGGAAGATTACGAGCGGTGTTACTCGCGCCCCAGTAAGACAACTAGGAGGTCTGCGATGGGAGATTTTTGCGCAAAATGATATCACGATACAACCAAAGGCGGCAAATACCCTAAGGCTTGGACTCGGTGTAGAAATGGCGGCGGGTCTTTGTCTCGTTTCCCTCAGACAGGGTATCAAAGAACGACGATGCAGCCTACTAGACGGAGTGATTTCAGAAGATGTGGTTGATGATATCATAGTTTCCATTCAAAACAACTCCGATTCAGCAGTAACTATAAACGAAGGAGATTCGCTATGCTGTGTACATTATCAACGGTAAAAAAAATATATATTGCTAATAAATAAACGAAAGGAATACGAAGGCATCAAACTCTATCCGAACCTAACAAATATAACACCCTCTGCGCCAGAAGGTGAAATACAAATAGCCGCAGGGTCCGCACAAACGTATCGACTTCAAAAGATTAGTGAAATCAAAAAGGAGATCGAGCAAGAACGAGACAAAAGAGCAACGTTGAGTAAAAAGTACCATAGAAGTGTGAGCGTAATCGGCGTAGTAGACAACTTCCTCATGGCGGTCACGATGGGGCTCGGAATTTCGGGAATTGGTGTATTGGCCACCATAATTGCGACCCCCATCGCCATCGCTATGGAAGGGACAGCGCTAGGTGCGGGGCTATTGAGTATAATTGGCAGCCGAATCAGTAAAAAGCTCGCTCTGAAGGCGGAGAAGCACGAAAAGATCAAAACGCTGGCTGACGCGAAGCTCAACACGATCAGCGACCATATTTCAAAAGCTCTCGTGGACGACAACATTTCAGATGAGGAATATTCTCTGATTCTAAGCGAGATTGAAAAATTCAATGGCATGAAAGAAGAAATCAAAAGTAAGTCGAAAGTTGTGATAGACGCGATGGATGAGGAAACGAAACAATCACTCATCGATCGGGGAAGAGAAGAAGTCAGGCAGTCCTTTCAAAGCATGTTTGCAAAAAATACCGAATCTGTTCGAAAGACGACTAACGCGAACATGTATGAAATCATATAGACCTGTAGAGTTTTGTAGACCTATGTCGCTATGTCTGAAAATACGTCTAACTTGTGTTTTTACACATGTCGAAAAACATGTCGAAAAACACGTTGAAAAACACGTTGAAAAACACGTTGAAAAACACGTTTTTTTATTAAAAATGTCGTTTCTAAAGATAGATGACCCGGCGAAAAGAAATTTCATAGTCGAAGAGTTTCTGAAATCCAAGAAGAATATTCAGCAAAACTTTTTATCGGAGAGATTGGGGGATTCGGGGCTGCAACAAGAATTAACCAAGCTGTACAAGCCTATCGTCGATTCGCAATCCGCAATTTCTAAAGAGCAGAATGTCCTACTATCCGCCATCAAAGAAAACTCGGTAGCTAGCCTACATCAAACGCGCTACAGACGCTACCCGCTTCGTTGAAGGTTCAATTTCCTCAGTATCCCTCGATAGAAGCGTATAGCGACGATCCGACTAGGGATATTAGAACTTTAGAATTAGGTGATGTAGCCACCAAGTACCTTCATCAATACGCCTCCGATAAAAAAATTGTAGACACGACGTTCGGAATAAGATCAAAAAATGGTCAATTCTACATCGGCGACACTCCGATTTCTATTCAAGGAGACGATGTGACGGTTGGAAATAAGACTTACAGCGGAACTCCGGGGCTTTGGGAGTTGTTGACGATGAAACAGCCGAACACGTCGATATACGATAATAATGATAGAGACGATTACGCCGAGATTCTACTCACGACGGATGCTATCAGACAGCCAAAAAATCCTAACAAACCCAAAGCATCTGCGAGCGCCAAATATAGAGAAATTATCAAACCGATATGGGAAAAGAGGGCTCGTAATACAGTGGGCAAAGGCGTCTGTGTAATCGTTATTTCTGAAGATCCAAATGTATTAGCGAAACAGCTAGAGCTACGATTTCAAAGCTTCAAAGCAGGTAGGCCTAATACCGGTGTGAGAAACGAAATCGTGGCGATGTGCGACGCGTTATTGAGGCAAGGAGTGCTGAGTAATGATGCTTACAAAAATATAATGATGACATTATAAAATGCGGGGAAAATGCAGGTCATTAATAGAAGGAGGTATAGGAAACAATACGTTATCGGAGGATCGGGAATATTCGATACAATTTTGGGATTTTTCAAACGGCTAGTTACGTCGAACGCCGCCAAACAATTAGCAATGACCGCTCTCAACGCGAGTAAAGACGTGGCGAAAGAAATTGGGAAAAAGGCGATCAATGTTGGGAAAACAACCGCAATCGACGCTGGCAAACGATTAGTGGACAAAGCAGTGGCCAAACTGTTTACTCCTGCTCCTACTCCCACCTCCAAGAAAATTACGCCAGAAACTAGACAAATTTTAGATCGGCTGAGTAGCGTAGGTAGCGTCGGGTTGAGCCCAAATATTAATAATCTGATGATGGGGGATGGCCTGAAGAAGAACGGTGTGAACGGCGCCATATCGATACAAGATTTAGCCTAGTACGCTCGCTAAACGGTGCCGGAATGAAGGTCGCGTAAAAAATATTATCGCGTAGTAGTAAAAATGCAATCATCTGATATTCTGAGATTTACCGAACAACCATTGAGCGATGAAAGCGTCGAACGCTACGAATGGTATGAGTATGAGCCGATATCGGGGGCGAATCTAAACACCTCCGGCGAGATTAGAATAAACATCGAACTTCAAGATTTATTTTGCCATCCAGCAGAATCTTACCTGTTATTCGAGGGTAGATTGACGAAGGCGGACAACACCTTCTACGTTAATGCCGATGAAGCAACTCTTACGAATAATGGGCTCATGCATCTTTTCAGTCAAATTTCGTATTCACTGTCGAATCAGGAAATTGAATCATTATTTTACCCAGGTCAAGCAACGACGATGCTCGGATTACTCAAATACCCGAATGATTTTCAACTAGCACAAGGTCTGAATCAGTTGTGGTACAAGGACAGCGGAGCGACGGCTGCTATCGCGAATAATCAAGGTTTCGCCGTTAGACAGTCGTATATAATTCAAAAACCAAATGCCAAAGGTACTTTTAGCTTTGTTGTTCCATTGAAGCATATTTTCGGATTTTGCGATGATTACGACAAGGTTGTTTTTGGTGTGAAACATACGCTAACTCTGGTTCGTAAAGCCGATGATGACGCAATTTTTAGACTCGCCGCCGCGGGTGCAGGGAAAGTTAGGCTAGATAAAATCTCATGGTTCATGCCTCACGTTATTCCCGCGGATATGGAGAAGATGCAATTGTACAAAACGATCGAGTCGAAAGCGTCGTTGCCAGTTGCGTACAGAGCCCGTCAATGCGATACCACCTCCGTCGCACAGTCGACTAATTTTAGCTGGAGACTTAGCGTCAAGTCATTACCTGAGAAACCTAGGTACATCATCTTGGGTTTTCAAACCGACAAAAGCGGCAATCAAGAACACAATCCATCCGTTTTCAATCATTGCGATCTGAAGAACATGTTCGTGATGATGAACCGGGACCGATATCCAGTTGTCGACTATAATCTATCATTTCCGAATCAACAATTCTCGCGGGTGTACCGAGCAGCAGCCGCGTTTAGTGAAAAATACTATGGAATGGACGAACTAATGACACAATGCAATATCACACCCTCGGACTTCAAAGATCTGTTTCCGATTATGGTGTTTGACGTGAGCAAGCAATCCGAGCGTCTGAAGTCATCGGTGGTTGATATCCAGATCAAAGGCACGTTTAATACGGCGCCGCCAGCTAATACGGAAGCGTACGCAATGGTGATTTCAGACAAGTTACTGAGGTTTCAATCGGACGGCCAGAAAATGAGCGTGGTATATTGAAGACAGTTCTGAATAATGAGACTTTGAGGCTTGTAGATACCTATCGTGTGTTCTCAGACGATAGGTATCAACGGAAAAAATACGGACTTAGTATAGAAACTCGACCTGCAATCCACATCCAGCCACAATAAGAAGGGAGGTAACCTTTGGACTGTCGAATTCGGTGGAATATACCCTCATACCGAGCTGATCGCCAGCGACTAAAGACATGGCGGCGGTTGGTAATACGAGCGATACTCTGCTGTCGACTGTTTGTCCGCCCGCCATGTATCCAATAAGTTCGTTATTATGTAACTCGGATTTGAAATACGCAACCCTGACTATTTTTTTTACCACATCATCACTCCGCACATTTCCGATCATGAAATTCGCGAATCCGCTAAGTCGATATACACCCGTACGAGGAATAGTTATTACCCCTTCAGCCGCCGTATACGCCGAATCCGTATTTATAGCGATGGTCGTTAATTGGTCGTGCCGTACATCGTCGCCTGAGAATCCGCCAGTCAAGCTTGCGGGCGCCCCCGATGTTGCCGACTCTTTTACCGCACAAATAGCCGGTCCGGTTGTAGGTCTCCAATTCGGGGATAATGCAGGTGCCGCTGTTATAGCTCCAGCCGTTCCTTCAAACCTATATGTAATACCGCTCGTCGTATTTCTCACTAGATTACCTGGGGATACCCTCATACCCGAAACGTAATCTCTAATACCGGTAGGCTCGGCGCTATTAGTGATTTTATCGGCGACTAGGGCGATAGCCTGGGCTGAACTAATAGCATCACCCCCGTTACCCGTAAAAGGGTAATCAGTCGGTAACCCTACGAGATGATGGCCGTTCATATCTATATCTCCGGCAACGTCGTTGCTTCCATCTAGCCTTAGAAAAGTACTGTTTATTTGGGACAGCGTAACACCCCCTGCAATTATTCTTTGAGTAGATCCTGAATCTGTATGTCCAAATTTATCAACAGGCATTTTGAATATAATAATTTTTATTAATTTAGGGCCGTAAGAATACCGCTGAAAAGTCCCTACACAAAATGTTCGTAGCGATGGATGAAAAAGCGTGTATGCTGAGGTAATCGAACTCGTCTAGAAAAACTATGTTACTTCCGATTGAATGGTTGTGCGAACCTTTCGTGCTCCCTCCGCCCGCAATTTGCATGTACGACGTCCCATTTTTATACAGGTTTTATACAGGTGGACAGTGCCATACGCGGTATTACTATTGTTACAAAATTCTATGTACACCGAAACGATATAGTACCCGGCTTTACTGGGGAAGAAAGAAGTCGTTCCGATACCCTGTTCAATACCGTGTCTTGCGGTACCGCATCTTATTACGTCAAAAGTAACTGCAGTGTGAGTTCTAGCGATTATAGCCTGTTGAGTTGAACTGTAAGCGCTAACCGCGGGTCCTACTACCGTCGCCACTTTCGAAGTAAGTTGTTCATCGACGTATTTCTTATTCGTCAAATGATTATTGTCGGTCGGGACGTCATCGTGATTCTGCAGTAAATCTATTACTTGCTCCCGACTTACAGCCTCATCTATTCCCGCTTCCGGAGTATTCGCTGTATTCGTTGTATTCGTTGTAGGTAGACCTCTAATAGTATGACCACTCATATTTAGATCTCCAGTCGCCGGGTTTGCTCCATCTAGCCTTAGAAAAGTACTATTTACTTGACTTTCAGTAACTCCGCCAGCAATTACTCTTTGCGTAGATCCCGAATCTGTATGTCCAAATTTATCAACAGGCATTTTTTACAAGGCGAAATATTTATAATAATTTTTAATGCAGGCTGTTTATAACTTCTTGAAAATTCACTCCATCTTTACATGTTTTTTTCAGGACGTACAGGCATAAATGACCGCAAAACACTTCGTTGTCGGGCTGTACGCGTTCGCTATTGTAGTACACAGGACTCTGTAAATACTTTAGCAGTTCTGTAGGAGGGGACAGGCCATAGCTGTCGAAATATATTTTATCCTTGCCGTTCTTTGAAAAAGCGACCCAGTGCGAGCCGGTTCCATTAGAATCATCTAGATTCAATATCCCGCATTCAGTCCGTCTAGGTTTCTTTGGCAGCTCGTCTCTGAGAAATACTCCCCGGAAATTAGGGATATTGAGCTTCTTAGCAGCATCTAGTAGTTCAAAATTTGTCAACGGATGATTTGCGAGGACTACGCCTTCGACATTTATATTTTTCACAGTTGTATAGCTCATTTTAATATTTCATCTAGATGTTTCACAAACTAGTGAGCTTTCGGGCTTCTACGCAGGCGAGATAATATCTATGTCTACAATTTTTGCATTCATTCGCCTTTCCATCTTTTTGAAATCGATTGTTGACGTATTCCGATATGTTCTGATTTACCTTACACCGACTGCAAACTTTTTTGTCTTTTGTCTCCCTAATTTCCTGTCTTGCGTATTTGTGTGCAAGCTCTTTTACTTTGGTATTTTTACAAAGTTTGCAGCTCGGATAGCTTCCGTTCTTTTTCGTATGATCTTTGTGAAATTCGTCCAAGCTTTTTTCCATTTTGCATTTGGTACACACTTTTACCGCATCCATTTTATATTAGCGTAAATTATTCTTTATTTTGTTTAGTTTTCAGCGTGTAGTGCCCATAGGCTAGGGTATGGATCCCGTCGTCCATTATTACTCTTTTGTCGTCGTCGGCAGACAGAGCTATTTTATTTACTTCTTCGGTGTAAATTTCATGGCGATAGGATCGAATGACGTTCATCGCTCTCGACTGTTGTCTTTTCGTAAACACGCAGTCTTTGTAATCTGCGTGAGTGATTGATTTCTTGACGACGTTCTTTTTCACACCTTTACATTTCTTGTAGTCTTCACCCGCCATCTTGTAAGAGTACAACTTGGACCGCAGTCCGACAAATTCTTCGATTTGCTTTCCCGCAGCCTCGTCTTTGAACATACCAACCACTTTTTTATTAACGCCAGATTCTATACCTGACGGGTGATCTCTCGGATAGTCTGAAGTATCGAACATACTTTGGACGTCGGGGGAAATATCTTTGTAGAAGTCTTCCGTTTTAATTTCATACGCCAAAGAATCGGTATCGGTGAATAATAGCTTGGCCCTATCTCCGTACTTGGCCTTGATGTAATTATAATGAAAATCATACATGAGCGTCTTACTGATGTCTAATATACACATCCCTAGATATATCGGCTTGTTGTAAAACAACTTGGTCTTTTTCATGTGAACGGCGATGAGGTTTTCATCGCAAATCGTTCGTCTGTCGTAATTAGTTTTCGCGACTAGCTTGATAGCTTCCTTCTCATCACTCACCAATCGTATGTCAACTCGATTCTCGATAGCCTCCATTGTTTTACCGAAAACGCTATTGTTCATCAGTTTGAAAAAGTCTTTCTCAAAATCGTTCGTAGCATTCATTCTCAGACTGGTATTCAGATCGATATACTTTTTCAACCAGGCACTTTCTTCGAATTTTATTCCTCGATGAATTTTAATGATTTTCAATCCGAGACTTTCGTACAATTTTAAATTTCCATAATGAACGACGTACTTCTTTTTATCGTTCAAGTTTGGAATGAGTTTCGCTACATCCGTTCCCGCAGGTTTTACACTCTCCGGAGCTAGAGGATAATCATTATGCAGGTCGTGCAATTCCTTCGGATATTCTAAATCGACTTCTAACACACATCCCACGCCATCTCGTTCGGTAATGTTTCTCCAATCATTCAATTCGTCATCGCTCATCCATTCAAACCCATGAGTTGGTAGCGGTTTGCTCATCGCCCATCCGTACAAGTTGTTCGCGTCCAAGTATGGACTGAATACTGAATGCTGGGTGGGATTGAAAGCTTCTCCCATGTACTCGTTGTTCGCTTTCGCGTATCGATGTGAAATCGTGCTGACGCCTCCTCGTATTCCCTGCTTGATCATCAATAACATATCGTAGTCTCTCAACAACTCCAACTCTACGCCAGTCGATTTTAACGCCGCGTCCCAAGTAAGTCCAGGCGAAGTATAATACCACGCAGGATCTAGGTTGTAGTTCTTCATACAGACGTCTCTAAAGTTTTCGAATACATCCGCTAATAATAGAACATCCGATAAATTGTACAAGTCGTGATATTGTCGTAATGTTTTACAACCAAATTTGCCCCATACAGTTTTCGCGTGCTCGTAATCTTTTTCACTAATACCCGAATCGTTTAGTTTTGAATAGAAGCTATGCTTTGGTGGCAATTCGGTTTCGTTTAATCTTTCAACACCGTCGACGTAATCATACGGGTAAACGCCTTTTCTGAGTAAAAGATCCAGCTTCTCACCTTCAAAAAATTTCCCTAAATTCTTGCACTGATCTTTCTGAAGATTCTTCGATAGCGTGTCGAGACTCGAGGGCATGAATCTAAAACTATCGATAAAACGTAATTCACGCTTGACTTCTTTCTCTTTTCCATCTTCGTCTACAAACCTATCTACGACGACCTCTCTGCTGAATGAGATATACTTTTCTTCGTTGCAGGGAATGCATTTGATTTTCTCGCCGTGTTCACCCCGTAATTTCTTGATAAATAAATGGCTGTCATAACATGTCAAATTGTGAAATACGACGGGGAAGAACTTGGGGACTTTGTATTTCAGATTACATACGTTATGACCGGCACCTCTAAATTTTCCAGTCAAATGACAGTGATCTCGTACTCGTTTTTCACCGTCTATAAATTCTCCTTCGCATATATGACAAACAGTAGCCGAGTCGAAGAGCTCCTGGTCTTTCTTTCCGAATATCATTTTCTTTGGGAATTTGAACTCGTTGTATATTCGTTTTACATTTTCTTCGATAGAGTCTATGAATAACTGAGCAACATCATCGTCTTCGTTTTCAGCTGTAAACCGCACCGGCTCTTGGGAATAAACATCATCGTCGAAGCATTTCAAATGATAACAAAACGAGCTGGGCGTATGTTTTTGATACTTGTTGGTGTAAGACGTGCTAGGAACGGGTTGACATGTACCGATAGGTTTGATGAACGATTCAAAATCGGCAAAGTACACAAACGGTACACGCATCTTTCTATAATAATGTGTAAAACTTAGCATAGTCCCAGGTTTGGGTAGTTCTATTCGTTGGGCGTCCTGCTGCGAACAGTACTCAGTATGTTTGTGAAGCGATTCTACTTTTCTATAACCGATTAAACATCTTCTGCAATAGTGCATTGAATGATGGGATTTTTCTGTTCGTAGTGCTAGCAATCTGTTAAAATTCTTGATCCAGCAATAATGCTTCTTTTCTTCATCAGAAATGAGTAATAGATCTACGCACCTATCATTCTCATGCTTTGATATATATAGTGGGAATAGATTCACATCTTTCTCGTAACCAAAAACATTAACACTAATATTATTATTTCGCTCAAACTTACTCATCACATTAGCATCCGCTGCTACAGGGAATTCGATACCAGACCAATTGAGTTCCTCAGACTGTCTGATTAATTCTTTCGTAATTCTTTCTGTATTTTTATCGACTGGGTTTAGGGCTCTCGTTACACTCCACTTGAAGCATTCATCGTCTTCGTTCTTCATATTAATAATAGCCTTTTTATTCGCTAAATAATCTGGAAGTGGAATATAAGAACTTCCTTTCAATGGTTTATATACCACTGTATCGATATCCAACTTCAAAACGGTTTTGAATCTCCAATTACTCCCCCGCATTTGAAAACTGGCCATGCTTTCCTTAATTTTAACCGACTAATCTCACTAGTCAGCCAATCCGAAAAAACTATTTTATTTTTCCCCGTATTCAAAAATTTCCAAGTAGTAGACAAGAATGCCGTAAGTTCCGCTTTTGCTAATCTCGAGTATCCTCGCACGCCTCTCTTTTTCGCAATTTCCCGCAATTCTCGTACAGTGGCGGGAGTATGCGCAGGTGCTTTGTTGACCTGGGCCCGAGCGCCTAGTCGATCTCCCCGCGATATGAGCGCTATGAGTTCCGCTTTTCGCAAACTCGAGTATCCTCTTTGTCCTCTCTGTTTAGGAATTTGTCGTAATTCTTTCAGATTATACGTTGAGTAGTCCATTTTATATTGGAATCTCTTGTCTTTAGCCCGAGCTGTATATTCCATTTTTCAGTTATTTTCTATACACAAGAGAAAAAATATCGCGCGCTTGATATCGATAACGAAAGTGAATGAAAAGACTGTAGGCCTAATAGCACATGTTCAATACTGCGGGAAATTTCCACTGCGTAAAGTCGAATCAAAAACGTTCCAACGAATTAAATTTGTTCCAACGAATTAAATTTGTGACATGGAACGCTTTTTACGCGGTGTTCCTAAAAACTGAACCTCTACTATAGCTGCAATAATTTGCACATTCTGATAAAACTTGGAAAAACTTCAGTTCAGAGGACCTGAATCAGATTACTATCGGTGTTGTAAATGGAACAGCGTATAAGCAAAGGAATAAAATAGTCTATCTCGCAATAATATTCTAAAATTTCTGTTGATAAATTCTCTTTTTCCGTTCGCTGTGTATTTAGCTTTGAGGAGGCGTTAATTGCGCGTCATAAAAATTAGGCCTATAGCCCGAGCGGCGCATAGCTTCGGCTAGCTGGTTTATTCAGCCGTGTGTGTAATATCGAAAGCGAAAACGAACTTAGCCTCTTCGCTGTGTAAACAACAACTAGGCCGAGATCGTTCTACATCTGTGTTGCGACTCCGCGAGTGTCTGTATTTGAGATTACAATAATGTGGCCAGGGTTATAGGCTCACACACGCTATGTCGGAGAAATTCATACTATGGTCAGGTTGTACACGGTGGGCTGTAAAATTTCTTCCTTGCTTGCGGATAAAATCGCCAGCCGACGTAATCGCCCCATGACTCATCATCGATGCCGCGCGGATTTCCAATAGTATCGATGATGAGTCATAGGCACGCACTCAATTTTTAAGACTAGTAAAGGTCAAATGTAAAAAAGTAAGGCTAACATTGGCTGAATATGAAAAAGTAAGCATAGTATTGGTTAAACTGCGCGGGCACTCAATTTTTTAGGCAGGTATCGGTCAAATGGGCGAAAGTGAAGGCTGTATAGGTCAAATGGGCGAAAGTGAAGGCCGTATAGGTCAAATGAGTCAGATGCCCACTTTTGTATCTACTGCCGATTTCATGGAGTATAGACGTGCGGCTCCTAATGGTGAAAGTTACGGATTCGAAGCCTGAGTAGGCCTATGAGAGACGCGATCGAACCTTCGTGGAGAGTAGCTGTATGACTCTCGATAGTAAAGTAATAGATTCGAAGCCAGAGTTTCATTGCCGCTTGTCTTAGTTTTGACGTCGTTGTGCTGTAGATTTCTTTCGGGCGTCTTCTGCGACAGGTGTCGTTTCTATAAATTCGGGGCGTCGATCGGTTCTGTGTGGACCGAATTGCTGTTTGTCGATTCTCAGTTCGGCTGGAGCCGTTTGTATTGCTGTTTGAAGAATTTTCGTCGTGGTTATTTTCTGCATCTGTGGCCTAAGTGGCGTCATTTTCTTATCGCATCTGCTGGATACAAGCTGTTTCGTGGATCACGCATACTCAACGCGCCATTTCGGTCTTGGCGTCAAACCAGCGTCGGTCTTCGCTGATTCTTTCGGGAGTTCCATCATCGACGCCCTCTGTATTCTACGTGGCCTATCCTGGATTCGTCGCCCTCATCGTCGGCACTTTTTGCACGTCACCTGCTTTGTCTCTTGTCCCCGGAAATCAGGTACTGTCTGTTGGGAAATTTTAGGCGGTCGATCTTGTAGAAATTTTGGGCTAAGTTAAAAATTGATTCAGGCACTTGAGAGTATAAATTGGGGATAATCTAGGCATACTCCGACCTAAGGTGTTTGCATTGAATTGCATATATTCATTTTGCATTGTACTGAATGTCTAATTTGCACTGAAACGATTTCATAATTATTGATTACTAGCTGGGGTACCCGGCGTTGCCCGGGAATTTTAGGATTCGCCCCGTTCCCGGCCAATCCTCTATTTGGTTCCTCCCTCCGTCCCTCCTTCGTCCCTTCCTCCCTCCCTCCGTACTTGCCTCCCACCTTCTCTTTCTGCCTACCTCCGTCCCTCCCTCCGTCCCTCCATCCCTTTATGAGGTAGACGGCATTTCTCTGGTTAAGAAACACTGAAAATGGAAATAAAAGGCAAAAAATAAATAACACTTCATAATATTCTTTAGTATATTCTTAGACGAAAGTACACAATAGTTGTTTCTTGGAGTGCTACTTTCTTGGGGTTTCACTGTAGAGCTTGGGGGGTAAACAACATTAGTTGTCTTGCCATTGGGTGCCAGAATAAACAGATTCTTACTGGACCCAACTCGAGAGCAGGCAACGTACAGCTGTCCATGAGAGAAGCATTGTGCGGTCAAATCGACACCAGCCACCAGAAGTGATTGTCCCTGAGCCTTATTGATGGACATGGCAAAGCACAACCTGATGGGGAACTGCAATCTCTTGAACTCATAAGGCACATCTGATGGAATCATTGGGATCCGTGGAATGTAGACATCCTCAAACTTGGCACAGCCAGTCATTATAGTGGCCTCAATGACATGAGGCAAAAGCTGCTTGACACAAAGCCGAGTGCCATTACACAGTCTTGGTGGATCCATGTTTCTCAAGAGGATGATGGGAGAGCCTTGCTTTAGGACCAAGTTGTGAGGAGGCATTCCTGGTGGCTGTAGGGAGTTGAGGAACTCAGTTGGATAGTAAACAGCCTGGTCAATGTCAAGGACTGTGTCTACAGATGTATAGGATCTTTCAAGTCCTGGCAGTTGTTTGAGAATGTGGGAGTTGATGAGGTCAACAGCCTCATTCTTTGGCGCAAGGATGGCACGCTCACATAGCCACTTGAGCAAGCCTCTGTAGTCAGGGCTATCCCTATGCTGTTCGAGATTAGGGAAAACCTTATTACATAGCTCCTCCAGTGTTGTAACAACAGTCCCAAGACCTGCAGGGATCACGATTTCTCCATTGTGATCAACTGGATGTTGTGCACTTCCAATGCGCAGCAGCAGCTCAAAGAAGGCACGAGCCTCAACATCACCTAGAAGTCGCACTCTCTGATTGGTTGTGAGGCTGATTTTCTGCACCCTTGGCCACAGGTATGAGTTTTTCAGGCATGCTCTGAGCTCATCTGCAGGGGAACCACGGGGAATGATCGGTAGGGTCTGTCGAAAATCACCTGAGAGAACCAAGGTGACTCCTCCCATGCACTTTTTGTTGCCTCTCAGGTCCTGCAGAGTCCTGTCTAGGGCCTCAAAAGACCTTTTGTGGGCCATCGTGCATTCATCCCACACTATGAGCTTGCATTGCTTTAAGACGTCAGCAAGAGCTGTCCCCTTGGTGATGTTACACACTGGAGCATCTGCACGATGCAGGTCAAGTGGCAGCTTGAATGCCGAGTGTGCTGTTCGACCACCGGGCAGAAGTGTGGCAGCAATGCCAGAGGAGGCCACTGCAATTGCAATATTTCTCTGTGAACGAACTCTGGCCAGTAGCAGGTTGATGAGATATGTCTTTCCTGTTCCTCCAGGTGCATCCAGAAAGATGAGGTCACCTTCTTCTCTTTCGAGGAGTGTGGCAATTTGTTGGAAGGCAACAGTTTGATCTGGAGACAACTGAGGAAGAGTTTCCAGCACTTCCCTTGTCAGTTGCTCAGGGTCATAATTTGTGGCACGAAGCATATCCCTGCTAAGTGGATTTTCAGCATCTCGGTGTGGTAATGGAAGTCCAGACTGTAACTGCGACAATGACTTTCCAACCATTGTCATGACCTTGTCTTCAAGATAGATGAGGGCCTGATTGTACATGGCAGGAGTAAATCCCAACTGAAAATTTGGATTTTCCTGTTTGGCTCGATGCAGAATGTCTTCTGTCATGCTGTCCTTGTGGTTCTCCCAGAGTAAACGTGGATTTGATGGAAAGCACGTGGTTACGATGATGGCCATGAGATTTCTGAGTGCAGATGGAGAACATGACACCGCAGCCTCTTGTAGCGTGTGGTCCCAAATGTCATCACCCTCAAGCAGTCCTCTCCTTTGGCACCGCTCATGAAATGTTTGACAGAGTTGTCCATTGACAGTTCTGAGTTCAGTGAAGGACGTGGGTCCATGGACAGTGTGTAGGAGGATACGAAGGTAGAAGCACTCAGAATTGCCGGGATGAACCGTGTATACGCGATCAAGTGCAGCAGTGGACTTTACACCTGGATGCCCCACAACAGGAGTGCCTGTCTTTCGTCTCTGCCAGGTCTTGTTTGTTTGCCATGTGTAATACCTGGGCACTTGTGAGTAGAGTTGTGTCTTCGCAAAGTCATCCTTTTGACAAAGTTGAAAGAAGGCAGTCAGTGTTGTCTGTGGTGGAATCTGGGCTCTCTCCTGTGCATTGCCTTCATTGAAGAAGACTCGTTGTCCATTCTCCAAGTGTACACTGAGGTGTGTCACAGTTGGGTATCGTTCATGAATTTCAAGCTCCAGTATGCGCCAAGCTGCCTCGTTGCTGCTTATGTACCGGCCCATCTTGTACATGGTAACCTCATCATTCCTGTCCACCACAGGACCACTCCTCTCGACTGCAAACACTGCCTGGTCACTGCCTTTATTCACATACTTACAAATGTATTTGATGGCCTTCACGGAGTTGCAGAACTCAACATTTATGTGCGCATCAAAGATCCGGGACAGCAGTGGACAGTAGGGGACAACCCACCTGTTGTCATAAGAGATGGCACCTTTGGTAACTTGAAAGCCACCTTGCTGTGGACTCCTTCTCCTGTAGAGAGGATAACCATCATCTGCAGTTCGAGTTTGCTGAGTAAACTCTCTAGGATAACGTTTGCTGCACCGACCATCTTTCATGCATGGAGACTTGCGGTTCAGGAGCCCACATGGACCGTGCAACATCTGTGATGACACCGTGTTGAAGAGGGGAAGGTCTTTTCTTCTGTCTGGAAGCTCAGCAGAGATGCAGAGATCAACCTGGTTGGGGCGAAGCTTATCCATAAGCCACACCAAAACGTGTGCATGAGGTAGACCTCGCTTTTGCCACTCAATGGAATACATCCAACAGCGAACTGGTCCAAAGACTTCACCTTTGCAATGAGTAATCAGCTTGAGAAGCACCTTTAGTTTCTCATGGAACACACGTGCTTCCAGATCTGTGCGATCCTCTGCTCTCTGTCCAGTAAGGAGTGCTACCCTAATCTCCGGCCAGTTAGGATTGCAGGTGAATGTGATGAAGAGGTCGGGAGAGCCATAGTTGCGCACGTATGTCATTGCATCCTGGCTTCGCTCATGCATGTAGCGGGGACCACCAGTGAAGGAGGAGGGTAAAATGGTGAGTCGTCCGACATTTGCAGGATCACCATCATTAAGCATGGCATCCTTCAGGTGTTCATAACTCTCAACACGCAGCTTGGTCTGGTTCAGAGTGATGAAACGTAGACGCTCACTCTCAATCTTTGCATACATATCCACCAGGAATTGATGGAAGAGTTGGCCACAGCGCAGCAATGTGTTGAAGTCAGTGTCACCTCTCTGCATAATGCGGAAGGCATAAAACTGAACAGCAGTCACCTTATGTCCGTTTATTATCCGGAAGCAGTACCCATCGTCTCCGTGGGGGAATAGGAGTGGATATTGCAGCGGGTCATAGGCTCTGTTTGTGTCTGCAATTCTTTGGTACTGATGTTCTCCTTGTGCAAACCGCTTCTGTAGGACAATGTCTCGCTGTTCAAAGTCATTCCCAACAATGAGAATTGCCACCTCATTGGTAGTTGGAGCATTGAAGCGGCGCACATGTTCCCCTGAAGGTGTCCTGTCTGCCTTGATGACCACCCTGAACTCATCAGTTGGCATGTTCTCCAGAGTAGTCTTGAATGACTTAATGTAACTGTTACAGCTATGGAGCATTTCTTGCAGGTCTCGGATAACATGAAAGTTGATGTCTGGAAAGTGCTTGTGACGTTGCCTGGCGTGTTGCTGCTCGTCCCCCATGAAATAAATTTGCAGGAATTTGTGTTCTCCATTTGCAGGTGGCAGCAGTGAACCGATGGTATGATATGCCTGGCCCTGAATTTTGAACTTTCCAAACATGTACAGCTCTGTTTCAATATGAGTGGCTCCGAAAGAGGTCATTTGAAAACAGGAATTGTACTTGCGGACGTTTCTGATGAAATCAGTGGAGGCCTCATTGGCACCTGACAACAAACTCTTCAGGGGCTCCGGAGGAACTTGGAGCAGTGGGAGGCACACCTTGCCATTCTTGCAGCACATCCAATTGGGCTCCCCAGGCCACTTGAGAGCAGAGCACTTCGAACATTCCTTAGTCATGTCACCAATCTTGACCTTCTCATGAGTCTCATACTGGATGGCAGGATCATATTGGAATGCTGCACCTTTGAAGACAGACCATACCTCGAAGGCAGTAGCTGCCTGTCTTGCAACATTTGCAGCCTGTCTGGCCTGTGTCACTTGGGGTGGCTCGACAGCTCTGGATGCTGCCTGTCTGGTAGCATTTGCAGCCTGTCTGGTCTGTGTCACTTGGGGTGACTCGATAGCTCTGGATGTTGCCTGTCTGGTAGCATCTGCAGCCTGTCTGGTATGTGTCACTTGGGGTGACTCGATAGCTCTGGATGCTGCCTGTCTGGTAGCATTTGCAGCCTGTCTGGTCTGTGTCACTTGGAGTGACTCGATAGCTCTGGATGCTGCCTGTCTGGTAGCATCTGCAGCCTGTCTCGTCTGTGTCACTTGGGGTGGCTCGACAGCTCTGGATGCTGCCTGTCTTGTAGCATTTGCAGCCTGTCTGGTCTGTGTCACTTGGGGTGACTCGATAGCTCTGGATGCTGCCTGTCTGGTAGCATCTGCAGCCTGTCTGGTCTGTGTCACCTGTGATGTTTCAGCTGCCCTGGCTGCTGCATGTTTAGCAGTATCTGCAGCCCGCCTTGTTTGACTCTGCAGGGGGGAATCAGCAGCCCTTGAGGCTGCCATCATGGCAGCCATAACAGCAAGTCGAGCCTCATGAGCTGCATGAGATTCCTCACTTCGTCTTTGTGCACTCCTTGTTGCATCGGAGGAAGTCAATGTAGGTCTCTTCTTTGGACCCATGTTTTAGCAAAGACAGATGCACTAAAATGAAAGAAACTGAAATTACAGATACACACACACACACACACACACACACACACACACACACACGCGCGTACACATACATACATACACACGCACACACACAAACAACGGCCTTCAAAGAGGAACTGAGAAGTGTCCTTGGAATGTAGCAGGTGCCAAGAGGAGTTGAGATATCAGAACATTTCGCCATATTTTAAAGCTAATAATGACGTAAAAGAAACGTAAAAATTACGTCGAAAGCAGCGGCTAGTTATTGCCAGTGATGTAATTCCTAGCTTTTTCCACCTAGATGTAGGTTTTTTCGGTGTAATCTAGGTTTCTATGTTTTTTCGTCAGGATCTAGCCCTTTTTTTCTTAAGGCGGTTTTCGGATTTTTACACATAAAAATAGCCTTTTTAAGGTGAACATGCACAAAAGACATGAAAAAGTCGATTTTTTTAATATGGACCAAACATTTTAAATTTTGGAGCGAAAGACTTAAAAAAAGGTCATCATAAATTTTACCTCGAAGGAAAAAGAGATCAAATTTTATTCATTGGATGACTAAAGAAAGTCGTCAAAAATTTCAAGCCTTAAAAATGGGAAAATTCATGCATTTTCCAGAGAAATTGTCAATCTAGCGTTTTCTAGCCTTTTTTCGACCGGATCTGATTTTTTCAAAATTCAGAGTGGCATCACTGGTTATTGCATAATTGCATAAGGATAATAAAAAAAATGGCGTCGTAATTGCAGCGATAGCGTGGGTAGATCTAGCCTACTACAGCGAATTTTGAAATGTCTTTATCTCGGAATTAAAGAGGTGAAAATACCTGTACTGGATGGTCCTGGCGAACTTGACCGGCGTTCAGTTTTAAAGAGGAACTGAGATAAAGTGGAGAGGCGAGACCCGTTTTATAGGGGAAGTTTCACGAAGTGGTGTGGCCTGTAATGAATCATTCTGTTACACTCGATGGCTAATAATGACGTAGAAAGAAAACCTGGGAACCCCTCTTCCTCCGTCCGTCCGTCCGTCCCTCCCTCCCATACCAATAAGGAGGGGAGGGAGAGCGAGAGGAAGGGGAAGGGAATGGGAGGTGGAGGGGAGGAGGATGGGGGGTCTGTGTAGAAGGAACGGTGTGAGGGAGGAAAGAAGGAAGAGGGAGCGGGACGAAGAGGGAGGGGAGGGACCGGAGGGGAGGGATGGAGACGGTAGCGATGCAGGGAAGCAGAGGGAGGGTGGGATGGAAACGGGAATGGAGAGGGAGATGAAAGGGGGAGAGAGAGAGAAGAGAGAGGGGAGGGGGAGGGGATGCAGGGAGGCAGAGGGAGGGAAGGGGAGGGGATGCAGGGAGGCAGAGGGAGGGAGGGGATGGGAATGGGACTGGGGGCGAGAGGAGAAGGAGGAGAGGGTGGAGGAAGAGGTCAATGGGGAAGGGGAGAGGGGGTGGGAGGGTGGGACGGAAACGGGGATGGAGAGGGAGATGAAAGGGGGAGAGAGAGGGAGGGGAGGGGAAGGGGATGCAGGGAGGCAGAGGGAGGGAAGGGGAGGGGATGCAGGGAGGCAGAGGGAGGGAGGGGATGGGAATAGGACTGGGGCGGGAGGAGAAGGAGGAGAGGGTGAAGGAAGAGGTCAAGGAGGAAGCGGGAGAAGAGGTGGGACGGAAACGGGGAGGGGAGGGAGAGGGGAGGGGAGAGAGAGAAGAGAGAGGGGATGGGTAGGGGGATGGGAGGGGAGGAAAGAGAAGAGGAGGGGAGGGGTAGGAGATACAGGGAGGCAGAGGGAGGGGAATGAGACTGGGGGCGGGAGGAGAAGGAGGAGAGGGTGGAGGAAGAGGTCAAGGGGGGAGGGGGAGAGGTGGTGGGACGGAAACGGAATTTATGTAGGAGGGATGGTTTGACTTTAATTATAGTATGACTTGACAGTAACGCAGATTGGAAGATCATTTACATCATCTGCTGTCGCCAATGTATATAAATAACTACGCACGCGTTTAAAAAGGTGTTTAATAAACTGCCGTCTTCGCCTCCCCCACCGTGACCCCACTGGTGTGGGAGATTCGCCAACCACTCCACTGGGTGGTTTCGATGGCCCTCTGTCTAGGTGCAAAGTTTGAGATCAATACCTGCATTTTATGGAAAAAAATTTGGGGGGTTTCGCCCTCCATTTTGGCCCCCATGGTGGGGGAGATTCGCAAACCCCCCAACTTTGCGTCTCATGCCCAGACGGACACAGTAGTGAAGGTTTGGAGTGAAAAGCTCGAAAACTGTGGAAATGCATTCCGGTCAAACAGACAGACACACAGACACACATAGTTTCTTCTTTATTATTATAGATATTTGTGGAATAATAAGATAATAATTGAACGTATTGATTGTGATTTTTAATAGACTTAGGCAGTAAAAAATAACTGAAATTTCTATAGCACTATGGAAGGAAGTCACAGGTCTCCAGTGATTATGTAACGCCCGCCCCTCGGACACTCCCGGAGTCGCCACTTCCGGTCCAACGTGCAAGGGGACCGCGTGCTGTTGTGGGCCGTAGTTCAAAGAAATAGAGGGAGGAAGGGAGGCGCGACGCATGCGCAGAAAACACTGCACGAGCCCTGACTCCTTCGCAGCCATCTCGGCCGCCCTCCTCGATGGAGATATTACTTGAGGCGATACAGACTAATGCCAAGTCGTCCCATGAAGCAATGGCTTCAATGCAGGCATCCATACAAACGAATGCCAGGGACACCCAAGAGGCCATCTCCTCAGTGAGAACTGATGTAAGGGAGGAAATTTATGCAGTGCACTCTAATGTCCGAAAAGCGCTGTCGGAAGTAGCATTTCGGCTAGAAAGATTAGAAACATCGCCGATATCATCTCAAAAGCCTGTTGTGGGTTCGAACCCAGGAACAATGTTTTCCATTGGTACAGCCGCGGACACCCCTTATCACTCGACCATCGGCCTGGAAGGAGGTTCGGGGGCTAGGCCAAAGGATCTTTCACTTCCGGTTAACCCCGGTATCCTGCGAAGAAGCGAAAGACTGTCCACTAAGGCCCCTATTTCATACAAAGAGGTAGGAAACCGAGATACCTGGCCGAATCAGATCCGACGGGATTTGAACCCCGAAGCCACCGCCTCCCTTCCTCCCTCTATTTCTTTGAACTACGGCCCACAACAGCACGCGGTCCCCTTGCACGTTGGACCGGAAGTGGCGACTCAGGGAGTGTCCGAGGGGCGGGCGTTACATAATCACTGGAGAAACGGAGGGAAAGAGGAGACGTGAAAGACCGCGTAGGATGTGGATCGACGATGTGAAAGAATGGACCTGGATGACAATGGAGCAGGCGATTCGAGCAGCGCAGCAGAGATCTACTTGAAGACAAATCGTCCTTTGTGCCGCCAAAGTTCGAAACGAATAAGGCACCGACGACGACGAATTACAAGCTGGATTGACGAAATTATCGCTTGAAAATGGAAGCTGGATGAAGGTAATTTTGTGTTTTAAATAGAAGCTGGATTGACGAAATTAACGCTTGAGAAATAGAAGCTTGATGAAAGTATTTTATGTATAAAATAGACTTTTACATTATTATCATAAGAGTCGCTGAAATGAAGGTCGGCGAACTGAATACGCGCTGTGATGTGCGGCGGCGAATTGAGTAGGCGCTGAAATGAAGCCTTATGAAGGTCGCTGAAATGTGCGCGCTGAATTCAACGGATACCGGATTAACTCAGGATTGCGTTAGCCAATAAGAGTGGCCCAAGGTCTGCAGCGTAAATTATGTACAAAAGGGAGCCCAGGGTAGGTGCCCAGCAGTCCTAGCACCTAGCAGTCCCACAGTCACAGTGTAAGAACGATCCTGAAGCCTGATAGATTTGAATTCTTTTGGATGTATCTCACCATATCTGCTAGCTTTAGCTTTAGCAAAACAATATGTTGACCTTTATGGACAGGTTTTAAAAGCAGTGATGTGACATTTAGGCCTACCATTGCATACAAAGTAAACTTCAGAAGTCGAACCCTTTGAACTTTATATATATATACACCGTGGTTAAAAAAAGTAAGCCAAATTGTTTTGCGCATATCTCTAATACCTGATGACATATCAAGCTAAAATTTTCTAAATATTTAGAGAAGTGGACCAAGAATATGATTCCAAAATTTCATGAGATAAAGTTGAACGGATAAAAATATATGAATATTTAATCTTCGTATACCGAAATATCAGTTTACAAGCAATTTTTCTGTCAGATTCAATAAAAAGTAAGCCAAACTGTTTTTCTTGCATCTCTGATGTCTGATGAGTAATCATAAAAACCTTTTACCAATATTTAGGAAATTGAACCAAGAATAGTATTCCAAAATATCATGTCATAAATTTGAAGGGATAAAAAGATATGGATATTTCAACTTCATCACCCGAAATTTCAGTTTTCAGCAAGTCTGTTATGGTGTCCGTTGCGGTTTCGACGCTTGGTCGTTCCCATTTAGTCTTCATTGATCCTGGAGTAAAAATTAAAGGAGCCTATTATCGCGATGTTCTGCTGTCACAACATCTTCTATCTGTAATCAGAAATCTAGTCCAAGAAGACAGCTTTGTTTTTCAACAGAACAGCGCCAACCCACAGAACCAAGGAAACCATCGAAATGCTGACAAGAGAGACGCCAGGCTTAATTTCTCCCACATTTTGACCTCCGAACAGCCCAGATTTGAATCCTGTCGACTATAAAAATGTGGAACGTGATGCAAGACCGAGCCTACCAGACAACAATCCATGATATAAAGTTTATAAACGATCTGAAGCAACGCTTGTTGGAAGTTTGGGATGGCCTGGACCAGAGGATAATCGACGTTGCTGTTGCCATTGCAATGGCGCCAGCGCCTCCAGGGTTGCGTGCAATCAGGAGGAGGTCATTTTGAGCATCTTAATTAATTAAATTATCAAACCATACTGTTCTTGTCATATTGTTAGTTCAATTCTCTACATATCTGGAAAATTTTAGAATGAATAATCATCAGGCATTGGAGATAATAAGGAAACAGTTGATCGAATCTGACAGAAAATTGCTTGTAAACTGCAATTTCGGAATATGTTAAATATTCATATCTTTTTATCCGTTCAACTTTATTTCATGAAATTTTGGAATCACATTCTTGGCCCACTTCTCTAAATATTTAGAAAATTTTAGCTTGATATGTCATCAGGTGTTAGAGATATATGCAAAACAATTTGGCTTACTTTTTTTTGAACCACGGTGTATATACTAGCTGTACCCGGCCACGCGTTGCTGTGGCAGAAAAGAATCTCCCCCTCCTCCCTCCCCCTCCCCCGTCTCCCGTCCCCCTCTCCCTCCCCCTCCCCCTCGCCCTCCGCCTCCCCCTTCGTCCCGCTACCTCCGCTCCTTTCCTCCCTCACATCGTCCCTTCCTGAGAGAGGATAGAGCCCAAGAATGTTGAAAGGCCGCAAAATTATTACGCGACTTGCTTATGACGTCACGGCACGCGATCTCATTCATGTTTCGTCTGGTCGCTGTCACTGTCAAGGCGTTTCGGAAATCTGGCAACCCTTCGGCTTTGTTGAATTGGCAAATGGCGGTCGAGCGGAATGCAAACTTCACTTTTTGTGAAAAATATTGCGTTTTTTCGGATAAAAAATGCAAAATGGACTCTCTTCTATTGGAATGGAAGGTTTTGGTAAATTTTCAAAACAACCGGTGCGTAACTTTCGGCGTGATTGTGTTACGAACTATTGGAAAGTTTCATTTATATATATATATAGGCCTATATTCGTTTAATAGAAAAACCAAGTGACACACCGCACATGGGTACATGAAGAGATATAGAAAATTTGAAACAGAAAAAAGTATTTGAAATGAAATCATTAGTAACGGTCATTCAGTTGGTCAGGCATATAAAGATAAGGGGTGTGATTTTTCTTCTCGTCGGTATAATATACGAGGGATGAAATTGCGGTCGTCTTTTGCAGGCAGTGAGAAGTCGTGTAGTCGTTGACGAAGATTGTAGCATGGTCGAGTCCGTGGGGGGGAAATGCAACGCAAGACATGAGCATCGCATCTCCTGACTGAACGGAAGAGATCAATATCAGCCTTAGCTACCCTAACCACCGCCTGGCAGAGTCCTCAGGCAGGTGTCCCATAGGCTACGGCATACGCCGTGTGCGACGCAACAGTCGCTCCATTCTGAGTCTGTCTTCGGCAGTTGTTAGACCCCACCACGCTGGCGAAGCATACATGAGGCGAGCTACGGTAGTGGCCTCAGTGACCGTATGCACGGCCTTGGAGGGCAGTCCATACTATGCATGACTCTTTAGAATGCGCAGAGCATAGAGGGAACTGGCACACGAGCTTAAGACCTCGTTGACATGTTGAGATACTCGCAAGCATGGTGTCTTGAAGGGTGACCCCTAAGATTTTCGTAGATGTTACTCTCTCAACGTTCGTTATCAGTTCAGGACGGTCAGCTATAGTCAGCCGAGCTAACAACATCTCGCGTGACTTGTTTGGGTTTAGACGCAAATTGTTTCTGGCCGCAAATCTATAGTTTCCGGGGGTAATCCGAAATCGGTTTCAAGTTACCGGGGGGGAGTAATGTTTAGGAGGGGGTAATTTGAAACCTTTACACCGGTCCAGAATAGCCAACTTCGACGAACTCGAAACGCGTCTGCGCAACGAGTGGACGCGCCTTGACCAGTCTATCGTTGATGCTGCAGTGACCAGTAGCGTCGCCGTCTAAGCGCTTGGGTCCGTGTAGGCTATGCGCGGCACATTTCGAGCACAAATTCTAACACTTTTAAGCAGATCTGTCATAACAATTAAATAACTGTGCTAAGTAACTCATATTTTACTTTACTGCGGCTAATTCGGTCGTCAGAAAGTTTGTTGCAAGTAATAAAATTCAAGCGTTACATGAAAAATTGCTACATCTGTGTTTAACAAGGTAGTGCGGTGATATAAGTCAGGTGAGATGAAAAATTTATATATGACATACAATTTCAGCCAATTTCCCATCTACCTGCTACAAGTTATTCAGATTGGTGGAAATTTGACGAAGTTCTGACAAAAATAATTTTGCACCTTTTTTATTGAGACACGGTGTATATACAGGGTGGTCCAGCATAAATGTCCCGACTTTGAACGCGTATAACTTCCCCAATTTTTGGAATTTATTTATACTTTATGCGTCAAATTAAAGGTATTTCACTCTAGTATTTGCACTGAAAAGGTCGAACTGGTTATTATTTAGGTTTCAATTATATGCTTGGAACAGCGCTTGCTACCATATTTTGTTGTTTTCTATGACATAATATGGCGCCGTTTTCCCGGGATATTCACAAATCGTTTTTTGCTAACGCGCGCATAGACACAATTATTTTAGGTGTTTGTAGGAGTCTCTCCCATGAATATTCTCTTTTCGCTAAATCATTTTCTTTCAATTTTATCAACAGCTGTGCGCACTGCCACGCGCTGATTTTAGACTCAAAGAAACGGCTGTCTCGCTATAGCCGTTTCTTTGCGTCAGTGTTTTAGTGCTGTTGGACATCACGTTGACAAATAACTTTAGACCATCTGTTAGGATACGGTTTTCTAGGACTACCTGTATCGCGCGGAATGACCTGGAGAGATTTGTTTATATACTATAGGGCCTGCCC
>OX243816.1:25580409-25904393 GCA_945859605.1 Lumbricus rubellus
AGCTCAGATAGATCTATTTCTTTACGGTTGCACATTTCATATGCATTATAGGCCTACTCTGCGTTTGTTCGACAACAAACTGAAGCGCAGCTATGGGCCACTTAACGATCGCGTCGAGAAAGTTTGGTCAGATGTGGCTGTGGCGAAATACCCAGGTGCAGTGGTTAGCAATTGTTGTTCCTATAGCGCTAGGATTCAAGTGCCGTTGACGACAAAAGAACTGCATATAATATATACACGGTGATTCATTAAAAAACGTCGCCCTGCATATTTCACTGTAGCTCCGTCAAATGTCATGCTATATGAAAGAAATTTTAAAGGAAGACAGAGGAGTTATTTCTAAACATTCGGAAAGTTAAAGTTTATATTCAAATTGACCCCCTTTGGCGGCTACGCATGCGCGAAGACGAGTACGCCACTGTTTGACTGATTCATCAATGATGCGCTGATCCATCTCGTCCCATGCATCCACAATTCGACTTCGCAATTCACTGACATCACATATTCAATTCAATTCAATTCAATTCACTTTATTGCAACCAGAAAACAAGAAAACAAAAAAAATTCAAAACATGCATGCATTGGCTACAAAGGGGGGCCCAAAAGGGATGGACATCCCGCTGGGAAGGGTCACCCAAGTAAAAAAAGTCCCAAGAAAAAATTAATCAAGATAGCTGAAAAGAAAGAGACTAAAACAAATTAGGTGATGACAGATTGCAGAAAAGCTTATATTGCCAAGAGCATATAGAGAAACAAACTTAACTAAGTACTTAACTAAAATCTTAACTACACATGGTCCTGTGCACTTCAAGTAGCATTAGTGGAGGAGAGTAGAAGAACACGAAGTTTCTTTTTAAATACCTGCAGACTACTCGATTGACGAATGTCAATTGGTATTGTGTTCCATACTTTAGTGCCATAAGATTTAATAGTAAACCGCCTAGTATTAGATTGAGCTTTGACAGGGCGAAAAGCAGATGAATTTCTAGTGAAATGCGAATGGATGTCAGAGGCGTGAGGGAGGTAACCTTGGAATACCGAAGGAAGGAGACCGTGTTCGAGTCGAAAAAAGAACTCGCTAATTTGGAGATCCTTTATCTGGTCAATTTTCAGGAGATGAAGTTCATTAAAGGAAGGGCCAGTGTGTTCCCGTTTACGAATACCCGCAATTATACGAACAGCCCTCTTCTGTAAGATTACAAGTTTATGAAGCCTGGATTCGTATGTCGATGCCCAAACAAGGTTGCAATATGTGAGGTAGGGGTAGACAAGGGTATAATACAAATTCATTCTAATTGTCTTTGGCAAGATATAAGCAACGCGGGAAATAATACCAATATTTTTAGCAATTTTAGTTGCAATTTGATTAATATGAACTTTCCAGGTCAAATGTTGATCTATATGCACACCTAAGAATTTTGTAGATTCAACTTGATTGATGGAAATATCATCAATAAGCAAACAGAGATTGTCATTTGGCTTTATTTTCCGGTGGGATTTAAATAAAATAAAGTTGGTTTTATCTAAATTAAGGGTGAGTTTATTTGCATGGAACCAAACAGCTATGCTAGATAGTTCAACGTTCACAGTTTGAAACAACGTCTGCCATGAACCATTGGAGTAAAAAACGTTGGTGTCATCGGCAAATAGAATAAAAAACATTGTTGGAGAGACATTGGCCAAGTCATTAATATAAAGCAGGAAAAGGAGTGGTCCGAGGTTGGAGCCTTGAGGAACTCCATATTTGATCAAGCCTAGCTCAGAAAGGACACCATTACAGAGAACTCTTTGTGTACGGCTCTCAAAATAGCTGGCAAACCATCTGAGCTGAGTTCCCCTAATTCCATAGTTGTCTAATTTTTTAAGCAAAATATTATGGTCTACCGTACCAAACGCTTTAGCTAGATCAAAGAAGATTCCCACTGAGTATTCATTATTTTCAATAGCCTTTGAAATCATGTCCTGCATATTTAATAAGGCCATATAGGGGGAATGACCAGGTTGAAATCCATGCTGAGATGGATAAATGATGTTAGAGTTTTTAACATAGCCATAGAGTCGATTATACATAAGTTTTTCATAGAACTTGGAGAAGTAAGGAAGAACGGAAATGGGTCTGTAATTGATTACATTGTCCTTATCGCCCTTTTTTAGTATTGGGACCACTTTAGCTATTTTTATGCCTTGTGGAACAATCCCACTACTAAATGAACAATTTATTATCTCCGCTAAAGGTCTGGCAACCAAGGAGAGATTGGGGGCCGCAATACAGGGGTCTATATCGTCAACACCTTTGCTATGCGTTAAACGTATATCACGGCCAATATCCATAATTTCCTCCGGGGATACCATTAGGAAACCCATAGAGTTCTGCCGAGGGGCCTGTAAGTAACTATGGTAAGGGAGAGGTGAAACTGGTATTTTCTTTGCCAAAGAATGGGCTATGTTGGTGAAGTAGTTATTGAAGCTATTGGCCATTTTTTCTGGATCTTTAACATTTTCTCCGTTAATTTTTAACGATTCAATTTGTGTCTCCTTATTTTCCAATTGCATTATGGAGCGAATGAGTTTCCAGGTCCTCCTTAGGTCGTCTTTATATTTGCAGAATTCGGATGCATAGTAATTTTTTTCTGCTTTGACTCTAATAGCCTTAAATTTATTCCTGTATACAGTAAATTTATTTTTATTATAAGCATTTGGATTTTTTATATATTTTAAGTACAATGAAGCTTTCTTCTTACTAGACTTGAGGAGATCGGTAGACCTTCTCTTGCATGACACTCCATACATCTTATAGTCCACTGCATTTAAATCAGGGTTGTTGGGTGGCCACAAAGTAGGCGGGATGAAATCAGGTGTTTCAGTTTCCAGTAACGCAACAGTGTCCCGCGTGCTCTGTGCGCAGGAGCGCTATCCTGCTGGAAGATGAAATAGGCCTACTCATCGGTAACGTCACGAATGTCTGGTAAAAGGCCCTGTTTTAGTGGAACATCTCTGCAATACTGTCTATTGACCTCAACATCTGGTTCGAGGAAATGAATGTTCGTACGACCGTGTGCAGAGACCCGACCGATGCCATAAGGGATTTGCTGAAAGTTGGCCGATTCCGCAAAAGACGATTTGCTGGAACGTCCCTCTTCTGTGTCCCGGCAGATACGCGATTCAACGGTGATTGCGAACATTCGGATTGTTACTGAGTGATGCTACAGTAAACAATTTCTCACCAGGAGTCTAATCCAGATGAAATTGACCAGGTTTGCATGATATAACCTCAGTGACTGACGGGAACGTCGGAATCTTGCTTGTTTCTCGAGATTATCGTGACGTCATTAGTTTCGTCATCCGCGTTACGTCATTATAGCTCTGAATGTGAAATAATTTATAGCCTACAGCACTTGGCTAGAACATCAAGCTTCATTACTGTGAATTTTCGTTAAATTTGATAGTCATCTACATGAGTTATGCCAAATTATGTAAGGGGACGTTTTTTATGAATCACCGTGTATATATACGGTGAACGGAAAAAACCGAACCTCTCTTATTGCTACGATAATTTGTGTAATGATTCGAATATTTTAATAAAATTTGGAGAAAATTCAGCTTAAAGGACAATAATCAGATAACTATCATTTGTTAGTTATAATGTGTGTTCAAAATATCCTCCTTCGACCTCAAAACACGCACATAGACGCGCTCGGCACTGACTTGTTGCTGAATCAATTACAGCCTGATCAGATTCGCCCCGTGCCTATATCATACGCTGACCCAGTTCTCCGACATCACGTACCTATTCTTGTAAACTTTTTCTTTCATCACATACCAGATTTTATAGTCCACGGGTCTAGGCTATTTGAAAATAATCAAGTTTGCAGGATAGCGCATCAACAACTGCCTTGATCGCTCAAGCCATTCCTTGCTTGTTGACCTCCGTTAGTTCAGTCGCTATACGCGCCTTGAAACATTTTAAATGACTTCAAGTTTTAGCTGGAATAGCGTATAATTATAGAAACTAGTTAAGTTTATAGTAGGGAATAAAATAGTTCTATTCTCAATAATATTTTTACATGTTTGGTGTTAATTTCTTTATTTAATGTGGAGGTTCGGTTTTTTTCCGTTCACCGTGTATTATCCTACTAACTGCATTGTCAATTTGTCATTGTATCAGATGCCACCAAAATCTCATTGATGAAGCATTTCGTAGGCTACACATGCGTCATCCACAGCGTTTCATATAGGCTATACCGGTAAACAGTTTAATCCTTCGCTTTAGGCCATTTACCCTTATTTCATTTTCTTTCAATTTCTGTTAATTAGAGTCATTCTAGGCTACTTTTCATTTAGTTTTCAAGTTATATAATTATTCACATGGAGTCCTGGACGCAAAATGCTTATAAGAACAACGAATAAGACGGCTAAGGCGAGTTCGAAGTTATGCCGAGCAGTTTTATTTACCGTTGGATATCTACTAGCATCACCGTTAGACCCAATAGGCCTAATAGCCTACGAGTTTTCCATCTGATGTCTAAAGTCCTAATATATTTCCTCCTTCTATTAGTAGGCCTATTAGATTCCTATTTTCCTTAATTTTTACACCTTCAGGGTTTCATATATAGGACTGCAGTTATTTCGCTTGTTCAGAGCAATTTTGGAAGGTTTCTGGCAAAAATTATACATTGTGCTTTTACACGAAGTCAATCGGAACAAGGAATTCAAAGGCAAAAGAAACAGCGCCATAAAAATATTATGTCAGGAGCATTGAGTTTTATTTAACAACAGTTACTTTTGTAGGTCCTGGGCATGACGTTAAACTGCATCCATCCTCCGGGAGGAAGGTTTGCCAGATGGGTGGAGATACACTGGCAGAAAAAGAACAAGACCATAGAAATCCGCAAAAACCACGACACAAGTGACAGAGTGGCCCAGATGCTTCAAGGTGTCATGATGTGAAGCAGACATGCACGGGTCGGTCAGGACAGACCAGTGGAGAGAGTCGGTGGAGAGGGCATTGGACACAATACGGGTTTGTCCCACTGGTTGTCCTTCATGCCTCTTTCCTAACATTCTCTTCAAGCAGACAAGGCGGTCCAGCTGCTTCAAGATATAATGGTATCATTATGCTAGCCTGTAGAAACTGGGAGATGACACGAGCCAGACTCCGACAGAGAGTGGCGTCGGACACGTACGGGCATTGCGCCTATGGTTTGTGATGATGATGATGATGATGATGATGACTTTTGTAGCAGCCAAGGGAACAGCCAGGTCAACCAGTTTACTAACTTGTCATTTTCTCGGTTTTCATGCTAACGGAACCATCATAATAATAATTATCATCATAATAATTGCAGGCTGAAATTAGGTTATGACAAAGCCAGGTTAATTATTCTCAAACGAGTGCGGTTAAACAGAGAGGCAGCCTGAAGGTGGGTTAACAAATCAATTTCAGGTCTTATGAAAGTTGGTTTTTTGGCTTACCTCTGCTCGAATGAAGTGATTCTTCTTCGAGGGATTTCTATATCTGTGTTTAGCTGCGTTCCAAATCCGTGATGAAAGCTCGTACGAGTGTTGCTGCCCGGTGCAGCAGGCGTCGTCGTCGTTGACTAGCTGTAGGCCCGAAACACTGTCGACTGAAGTCTGTGATTTATACGTTAGAGGCAGAAAGAATGAGGCTGCACTCGGTCTGAGCTACTCATGAAGATATGATTTCCGATGCTTTCAAAGACAACTCTTTTACTTTTTACCCTCAGAAGATTGAGGTGGATGACAGACACGGTCGTTTAGCTTCAGCACATCAATCGAACTATAGGTCGACTACACGAAAAAGAAGCAGAAGCTGATAGCAGCTAGGTGTTTATCGACGACGGTTAGAGGAGGTAAACGTAGTAATAGTAACTTTGACTCCAGGTCTAACATCTCCGGCTCCGCGAGCAAATCTGTCTGAAGGAGGCAGCTGTAAAAACGCAGAGGGACTGATGGACGCGACTGCGGCAAGTCGATCCCTCCGCACCATCCCTCTCCCCCGCACCACTCTGCTTGGACGGAAACTGACAGCTAAGTGAACACGGCATGCGCAATAATAACGATAGGCCTACAAGAAGTTAGGCTGCACATGGTTCTCAATTCTACGGATTATGATTTGGATGTCTCTTCATCTGTGGGCCTACATTCTTCATGAAAACAACCCTTGCATTTCCTGCATTCTATCCATTTCACCAAAGCGTTCACCGCACATTAGACATTTTTCATCTCCTCCGCAGACAAACGCGCTTTTGTTTGTTGTCTTGTCTGGACAAGGGTCTATAGGTGGCTCTAGTCTAGGACATCACATCTAGCTTTTCTCCCTTTGCATGTGAGGTTCTTCTTATTCATTAGCGCCCTCATTTTATATTTTTCGACAACTATCTCTGAAGATCTAGTGTCCTTAGGCCTACAGATAGCAACAGATTTTGCCTGTTTTGGCTTTATTTTCATTTATGCACTTAAAACAGCCGGGTAGGCTAGATCTGGCTAAATAGGCATAGGCTAAATCCACCAAATCTTCTTTCTGTTCACATTGAATAATTATAATTTTTAAATTAAGATTCCGGTCATAGGCCTATTTTCTCAATGCATAAACAATAGGCTACAAGGTTTTAAAATCACCCAAAAACTGTTAATTTCCAATCTCAACAACAGGAACACTTCTGGTAGTTAATTGTGACCTAGGCTATTCCCAATAGGCCTAAGTAGAAATCTCGAGATTACGATTACGATTAAGTAATTGAAATAATTTACATTCATTGTCAATCTTTTAGTAGTAGGCCTACTGGTATTGTTAATATTATTTTGGTTTTTTAGTTGCTTAGTGATTATTTGTTCATGTTATAGGCCTAGTCCTGCTTAAGGTTTTCAGTAAGCCTAGAATGTCTTCTTTCAACCACAAAGTCAGCAAGGTGTTTGTTGACAATAGCCTATAAACTGACTGAGCCCAAAAAGTCTCACATGCAACTGAAGTATTCAGCGGTAAATTTAATAGAACCACAATTAGCAATGGACTACAGGCCCCGCCCCATCATGGGCTAGACCATGGGCAACGGGCTCTAGGTCCAATCCACATTAATTGCCTCTTGAGAGACTTGTCTCAATCCAGCTACTGCATTACCTTGAGCAATCTGGGCTTCTGCCATCCAGTCAATCTGGGTTCAGGGGATATCACTCCACAGAAACTGTCCTGCTATCAGTGTTATCTCTCCTCTCTGATATTTACTTGGATATCTTTTCTCGGCCATCGATAAATCACATTTAACACTCCTGGTGCTCTTTGATGTTTCATCCGCCAATGATATGGTTGAACATGAGATCCTGCTACAGCGTCTTCAACTTTCTTGTAGTCTCTCTGGACCCCTTTTAACTGGTTCAAATCTTACTTTTCAGATCGAAATTTTACATTCGAAACAGCCAAACATACAAAAATTTAAATAGGCCTAAAAGAGTGGGAATCGAAATATAATGGCTGGAAGTCAAGAATCACTTTAGACAGTGTTTAATCTAGAATCCTACTCTGGGAGGAAATCGAGGTTTCTGAGGGGAGGAACGATCGCAGATGAGCATAGCGCCAAGCAGGGGAGTTGTTTGGAGATGGGGTGACGCCTTTCCGTCATTTCTTAAACTTCCACATAGCAATGGCAGCATTTTAAGCTGTAATCTTACCAAAATTGCTCTATTTAAAATAATAATAAAAATTATAATCTTAATTTAATTTCAAACTGACATGATTAATGCATCATAATTACAATCAATAATGAACGGATGATGACAAGTTATTGAAGGAGTCGAATTTAACAGCGTAGCGAGAAAATAATCTGATATTCCATGTTTATTTAACTGCAGCCATGCAATGCGTTCATGACTTCTTATTGCTCAATTTGCCAACGCCATCTGCCGAATGAAAGGTTGAATGGACTTTTTGGGAGGGTAGCGGAAGCAATCCCGCATCTGAGCGCTCTGCTGGCCAGAGTGCTTATCCAAAACGCCCTCTCCTGAATGCCTTGAAAGTGCTCAGTGCTGGAACCAACTCTTCACAAAAATGGAAGCCCCAAATGTTTTTGGGCCTCTGCAGAGGTTTCTGAGGGGGGGAGGGGAACGTCCGTCTTCAAGCACTTCACCAGTTGTCGCTTTCGTATTCCTCACGGCAACTTGGAAGGCGCCATATAAGGAGCCCTAAATATTTTTAATTATGTTGCATCGCCGAGAAAAAGAAGAGCGTCCCCTGTATTTTGGGGCAGAAATATGTATAAAGTGTTAGTAGCGACTTCATAGACTAGCTCCGGAATATGAGGGAAGGTAGCAATTCGTGTCCATCGCCGTAGCATCTTCCCACGTTCAGTGTAGGGTTGAGCATAAATCGCCAGAAATATTCTGCGCTGGCGAATATTTAAGTATAACAACCTCGATACACAACCCAGCACGCTCAACTACAAACCACCGAGCACCCAATAACATATAGACCTCAAAATTTAAAACTTTCAGTTAAGTCATTCTCTATTCAATGGTTGTTACAAGAGTGGATCATTAACGCAAATACTGCAGCAGGGAAAGATTGTATTATTATATCATATTACGTAAAGAGCTGAACCAACTTCCGTGTTTATGATTTGCAAAGAAACAAAGCTTACACAACGAAACAGACACGTTTGATCTAATAGTCAACTCCATTCATTCGTCAACTGTTTTAGTGTGAATTGATAGCTCAGCAGCTCTTAGCTGATGACATTAGCTCGCTGTAGGAATGACGGAAGGGATGGATGGATATGGAATGGAAGGAAGGAATGGATAGGTGGAGTGAGAGAAGGGCATCACATGGTTCCAATCGTCATTGCTGTCATCATTTGCTTGATTCGAATGCCAGATTGACTTCTCCTTCTCGACCCAGCTGCTGACGAATAACTTCCAGCTGGTGTTTGTCATGTGGCTGTTGCTTCAGTGCTCGCCCCATGTTGTTGTTTTCTCGGCGCTTTCTCGGCGATGCCTCAGCAGCAACGGCCGAATCCAGACCTAAAATTAGGTACAACATGACGATGGTACATAAAAACAAATGAAGAGTAAAACTTAAAAAGAAATATATAACCTGTAAAGTTGTAAACCTTAGCAGCAAAAGCAGCAAGGGCACAGAGTTAGATATCTACATGGTGTCCGGAGAAAAAAACACCATTTTGTAAATACAAGAATAAATAGTAAATATTCTTCAATTTTAAAAATTCAAACACTGTTTTAACCCTCACATATTTATCTAATGCTGGTGCGATTCGTGCGAACAAGAAAGTTCCATTCATATAAATCATATTTACACATAATGGCCAGATTTCATCAAAATATTTCAAACAGAACAACAGTTACCGGTATGTCACTTTAAGTGAGACTACCCACCGTTTTTGACGATTCAAAAGTGTAACGCAACAAAAAGCAGAATAAATGATTAAGTCACGCCTCAAATAATTGTCATCAAATCAACTTGATAGTGCTTCACAACTTGTGTTGAGAGAGAGAGAGAGAGAGAGAGAGAGAGAGAGAGAGAGAGAGAGAGAGAGAGAGAGAGAGAGAGAGAGAGAGAGAGAGAGAGAGAGAGGGAGGGAGGGAGGAGAGAGAGAGAGAGAGAGAGAGGGAGAGACGGAGAGGGAGGGGAGGGGAGGGAGAGAGAGAGGGAGGAAGGAAGGGAGGGAGAGAGGGAGAGAGAGAGAGGGAGACGGAGAGGGAGGAGAGGGAGAGGGAGGAAGTGAGGGAGGGACTGAGAGGGAGAGGGAAGGAGAGAGAGAGGGGGAGAGAGAGTCAGGGAGGGAGGGAAGGAGGGAGGGAGGAGAGAGAGAGAGAGAGGGAGAGAGAGAGGGAGACGGAGAGGAAGAGAAGGGGAGGGGATGGAGAGGGAGGGAGTGAGGGAGGGACTGAGAGGGAGAGGGAAGGAGAGAGAGAGGGGGAGAGAGAGTCAGACAGACAGACAGACAGACAGAGAGACAGACATAGAGACAGACATAGAGACAGACACAGAGACAGAGAGAGACAGAGAGAGAGAGGTAGACGGCCTAAATCTATAGCATGTATCATTTGCCTAAGGCAGAGTCACTTGAGGTGTTGCTGTCACAGTGTCACATGCATGTATGTCGTTGCTGCTGCATCGACAGCATAGCATCAATCGTCCAACAGATTGTTATAAGGGAACAATTTCTGTGGAAATAAATAACAGAGAACGATCATAGCCTTCGTTTTCACATTCGATTGTATCAATTTCAGTGTGAGCGCTTTCTTCTGCTAATGAAGACATCACTTTAATACGAAATCAAGAATCAAAATCCAGTAATTAATTACCAAAGATTATTAATTACCAAAGATTATTAATTACCAAGGATTATTAATTACCAAGGATTATTAATTACCAAGGATTATTAATTACCAAGGATTATTCTTGTAGATTCTTGAATATTTGCAGCCTTTATGAAGAACTTCGGTTTAGATTTTGTCAAAATTTCGTCGGCGGATTTCTGAGAAAAACAAGAAAAAGAGATGTAAACCTATGCATGTGTGCTCAAACCCCTTTGAGTCTTTTGCTATAGAGAAGCGGACTGTGTCTCTTGGGCATTTGCCACATCATTTAACTTTTCTGTAGCACAACTGTTTCCACAAACAGCAGACCAAGACGTAGACTCATTTAGACATCACCTGAACTTCTGACGACCGTGTTGTACTTGAGCTTGGTATAACTTTACCAGCTGACAGTAAATTGACTGAACTCGCATATTAGAACTAGTAGCCTAAGCCTAATCAGCAGAACTTGCTTTCCTTTGCAGAGACTGAACTTCGTAATCAGTAATCAACTGCATTTTGTTTAAAACAGACACTACCTTAACTATTATTATTACTGTGATTAATTCATTGGCTTAATTATATATTCAATTGATTAATTCTTCTAGCCTATTATTTTAGTTTACTGTATTGTGTTCTAGATTACAATACTCATTCATTCATTCATTCATTCCAACATTTTCCATTGTGTGTCTCCATGTGGGATGAATGCACAGGAACTGACACATCGGGCACAGGACAATAGTCAAGTGCGCAGTGGACACCTACGGGCTGTCAGCCCATCGATAAAGAAGAGAGAAGAGAAGAAGTCTCCATGAACCTACTCAGAGGCACTTCCAGCTCAGCCACAGCGAAACGAATTAGATTTCAGCAACGTATAAAATGTATTGGCATTATGTTTAGGCAGTAGGCTCATCTCCAACGGAAGTCCATTCCATGTGGATCGGTCATCGATCGAGAATGCGAGATACTGCCTATAGTCAAAGTTCTAGTGCGGGGAACCAGAAGTTCATCATAGAAGAAAAGCAAGTAGTGCTCGACGGCCGGTCGTCTCTCTGGGCTCACACAGGTAGAGGCGGCAAAGGCTCTTGCAACAGGGCAGATATCCGATAGGAGATACTCAGCGTGACTGGGAGCCAGTGCAGAGTGTCACACGTGTTGGCTCAGACAGAGGCATATTTCGGGTTGGAACCGACAAGACGAGCAGCAGAAAGTAGCAGACGGTCAAGGTGGGAGATTAGAGTAAGAGGCAAGACTAGAGGAATTAGCAGCAGCGGTCCAGTCTGCTGCATGTTACAAAGGCAACAAAGGTGAATGGTGACGGAGTCTGCGATCGTCGACTACAGGACCTGCGTATGGATTATTTCTCCTCTACGTCACTTTCATTCAGGACAGAAACCATAGAGGTCTCCCTATCCTGCAGGCTCCTCGGATGGTGTAGGCCTACCTGCATGCCTGGCGATATAAAGAGCTGCATGGCTGATGAATTAATTGGATGGCCACAACCACAAGTTCATGATTTGAAATTGTGAGCGTTGAACAGCCACTTGGCAATGATCGTCTCTGGTGGCCAAGACATCAAGAGCTGATCAGTGATCACCCAGGCGTCGTCGTCGTCGTCGTCGTGTTGACTCTGCTCAGACATGTTGTTGTTTTAGTCCAAAACTGGTCCAGCACTGCGCTGAACTCCATAACTTCTGGGAGCGATCTTCTAGAATCTAGATGTAGGTTGAGATTTCCCGTCAGGTCCAGCTGACAGCTGTACAACGCGAACTGCTCCAGCAGGGTCAAACGTTTGCTGATGAACGCCGAAGATGAAGAAGAGGAGCCAGGTACAATGTGAAATTGTTTAATATTATTATAAATTAAATACCAACAGACTATGTATAATTTTACTAGGAATAATTTGTCTACCTGCAATTGACAAAAAACGACTCGAATGCCCTTCTTGTTAAACGATTCGAGTAAAATTCTGATGCCCTGAAGTAAAATTACAAAATTATGAATAAACTGTAAACTTTACAAATGTGAAGCTCTGCGTTGTCTGCATCGATCATGATCATTATGACAATGTATTATAGTGAGTTAGTAATAATTGACATTAATAATAATTATTGTCGGCGGCAAGTTGTCATTAAAACGAAGAAATAGCGATCTACATGGGTCTCTCGTCTCTTGTCGTTGGCCTCTCATCGATGCTGTCCCTCACATTCGTCAGTTTCCTTGCTTAATTATATGCAGACGACGCCATAACAAGAGTGCGCAGGCAAATGATTGTAGGCCCTAGACACCTGTGCTCAATGATAACAACCCCAACAGAGGCGCGCAGGACAAAAAGCGTGCAACTTTAGGATATTATGCCTATTGTTTATCAATGGCCATAGTCATAGTGCATTCCACAAGATGAAAAAATAATTTTTCACTTGTTTAGCCTATTCAACAATCTGGCTGACAGAACGCAATTAAGAGACCCTTGCATATGAAGGTAATTAACGTCCAATCAAAGCAATATGGCATGTAGAGAGGGCTTCATATAAGGGACCGCCCATAAATGACGTCACGCAATCTGGGACGATTTTTGACCCCTTCCCCTCGTCACACGTCGTCAAAAAGTGAAAAAAATTCGTCAAAAGTCAAAGCCATCAAATCTTACATCACAAAGCTTTGGTCTCAAACCGAAGAAACCAGATGTCCAGAATGTTATATGGAAAAAATTAAATTATCGAATAAAGTAAACATAGACCTGACTATGAAAATACTTGAGTCCAAACAATAGAACGAAGAAAAATATAGAAAATGGCCTATAATTATATTATTGCAATCATAGTGCATTCCACAAGATGAAAAAATAATTTTTCGTTTGTTTAGCCTATTCAACAATCCGGCTGACAGAACGCAACCAGTTACAGTGTACATTTAAAAAACTGCAAAATTATGCAATTGAAACAATAATTTACAAGAACTCAGATCACAGAATACATAGATCGTAACTACTGACAGAAGAGACAGCCTGCAATAGGCCTAATTGGCGCTAATAGCAGCCTACAAATCATGTCCGCCCTATACCGGGCGCGAACTCGTTACCTTTTGCTCTCTACGGCAGCATGCATTGCGCTACCGGGCCCCCAACAATTAGCCTACTGTTAAGTAAGTGAATCTTGTTTAATTGAGTTAAATTTTAAAATAAGGTTAGGCATTTTGATGTTTGAAATGATGTGACATCACATTTCTTAACCCCATCCCCTCGTCACATATCATCACAAATGTGTGACCCTCCCTAGGCGCGTGATGTCATTTATGGACGGTCCCCAAATCATATGCGTTATGGCTAGACTAACAAATTTTCTTTCAAGTGCTCTCTCGCCTTCAACTCTATGTTTTTGCGCATAAACTGTCTTGTTTAGCACTATCGTGAGAAACAAGATCACATTCTGTACTGTGCTTCGTGTGTAGCCTCCGTCACAGACCAACCCATCTCCTGACAATACTCCCATATCATATCGAGCCATCACTTCTTTGGTCTTCCCTGCTTTACCTGATGCCTTCGCTTTGTGATACTAGGGCAAGTAGCTAATTTTCTGCACTTGGCTAACCGTTGGCGACTTCTTGACTTGACCTCTGTCTCCGCATACATGCGTGGAACGTGTTGCATTGGCTGCAGCCTGTGTCTCAACGGATTTCATACTGAATTGCTGCTCTGGCTTCTTGTTGACTTCTCAGTTGTGATAATCTTGCAATTGCATCTACACATTGCGCCACAATTATGCCCGATGTTGTAGCGCGTGTTCGGATGCTTCGCTAATTTGCGACGACGGATCAAACTCCTAACTCCATGAGCTGCGTGATTTTTCCATGGTGGGCCTTCCACCCGGAATTACCCCCCCCCTTGATCTCCGCTTTTCTTGTGGCCAAACCGTCAGAATTCCACAGGTTGCTCAAGTCTTTTTCTTAAACCATGGTTGAACTGGGAGCACTAAGAAAGGACGTTATATGAGCTGAATGAATGAATGAATGAATAGAATCAATGAGTTGATGAACGAGTTAATGATCGAGTTAATGAATGAATTAAGTAACGAAATAACTAATTAAATAATTAATTAATTAATTAGTCAGTGAATTAATTAATGATGAATTTTATGATTTATGATTTATTCATTCATTCATCACAGCTCAACTGTTTCATTGGAGTCGGTCTGGTAAGTAATCAGACGACATGTAATCATAATAAATTAATAAATATTATTATGATCTCTGGCTGACTCGATTCTCGGACTGACCAGCAGCAGCAGCAGCAGCAGCAGCAGCAGCAGCAGCAGCAGCAGCAGCAGCAGCAGCAGCAGCAGCAGCAGCAGCAGCAGCAGCAGCAGCAGAGCAGCAGCAGAGCAAGGTCTGTCGCTTATTGTCTGGTGTTTACGTTGCAGCTGGTCTATGCATCATTCAAGCAATCTGTCTAATCGGTCATTTTGCTTGAATCTAATCAACTGAACTTATTTATGGGCTGTTCGTACCGTTTGCATCGTCTACCAATTCCCTGTTTTAATGCCATCTGAAAAGAACATTTGCCGGTGGACGCTGCTAACTGTAGCCCCAGGTGTTGAAATATTTGCATCTATCATATATGCTGTTTTTTAAAATGGAGGAAAAAATAGATGAGCTGTTAATTACCTGGACTGTAGTTGTGTCGATGACAGCGACATGATGGAAGTCGAAAATGACGCCCTTTGGAAGTGGAGCTGAAAGCGAAGAGCAATCATCTTAACAGACATCAACCGGAAGTTCAGACACGACTTCAATATAGGCCTATAAAGCGTTTTCTAAATCCCGATAACACATTTCATGTTTCCTGGGTAACGTGATACTTCATACCGTGACACTTAACACGGGACAATTATTTCCTAGGACAATTAATCTTCCAACAATTAATCCCACGACAATTAAACCCACAGACATTTCCACATATAAGTAATATCTGTACACAGAAGTATGATTATATATGCCCAGTTTTTTGCAAATATATTGGCTTAAAATAATAATTTCTCAAATCAAGTTTTACGAGCTTAAAGGTAATTCATAGATCTATCTACGCGCAGTAGCAAAATTTCATAGAAATATTTAAAACAGAACAAACGTTATATCACTTTTTATCACTTTTCGTGAACCCACCCGCTGTTTTTTGACGAACCAAAAACGTAATGAAACAAAAAGTAGCAAAAACCGATTTTGCGTAAGTTAACATCCGGCACGACAGGAGGGTTTCATCAGCAGCATTAAACCCCCTACCCCACTTGCAACGGAGGCTCAATTAAACATGGTGGAGTGCATGCGCAAGTTCAGGACCACAGCCCAAAATGCACACGGCTTCCCTGGATAGACATTCACCACCCAATCTTTGACACAAAGTCTGACATATTAGCAGACTTTTCCTCGCAGGAACCTTTCAGGTTGTTGCAGTCAGAGGTTATGGTGATGTCAACGACATAGGCAATGTTGTCCAGTAGTGCAAAACAGCCAAGCTCTCGTCTCCCAACCCCAGTAGGAATGACTGGTTCACGGATCACCAAAATGATTTATTGACTCGATAATCTGATCGAGCACCAAGTTTTGCCTGTTGCATCGTAGAAGGCGAGTTCTCCAGAGTTATGGGAGATGTGAGCAATGGTGCCTTGAGCGTTACACCCTGCGTCATAACGTACAGGTTGTCCGCCATCCAGTGGCGCGACAACAAATGCAGCGCAGTAGAGGCATGCGCAACTAGGGCTCTAACGGAGCACGTGTCAACCGGTTTCATGAACCCTTCTCACGGTCTGCAGACCCAGATACTTTTGCATGTGCACAAGGTTGAGCGACTTGACTAACTCGCCGTCAATGGTTCGAAGCACGTTTAGCCTCCCTATCGTCTATTCGTAGAGAGGCACTCTTAGCCGGTCCAGTCAAAGACTGCCCAACTTCAACGCACATTATACGCTGTTGTTCCTGCAGACCTTCGGCAGTAGAGACGCGATCAGGACAAGGTCATCAGGACAAGGTCATCAGGAAAATGTCATCAGAAAAATCTAAGCACCAAGAACTCCTTGTTCAGGAAGTACTCAATGACCGGGTTCAGCATTCAATCCAATCGCTGCAAGTCATGCGTTACGCTGTTGAACAGGATGACCGCCTTGACGCACGCCGTGGCCACATCTATTTGGACCACGCCCTGGGTCGCCTACCTTGAGAACCATGGTCGATGTTTTGGACTAAATCCTTGAAATAATATTGCACCAAAGGCGATTGTGCACCCAGCCTCCTCCTCCTCCTCAGTGGCCTAGCCAGTTTTTCTCATTAGAGACACAGTCGACAGCTTTGGCCACATCCAACATGGCATGCCGGTTCTCTCTGCGCTGGACTCCAATGATGATGTTACCAAGCAAGAAAGATGTCATTAATACACATCCATTAATGTGGGGCGCGGTGGTGTAGTGGGTATGTTCATTGGCTTACAGCCGGAGGGTTGCAGGTTCGAATCCACCTCAAGCCGCCTTGTAGGAACCTTGGGCATTGGGCAAGTTTTTCACTCGCAATTGCTCAGCGTTTTGACGTAAAACACCGATTCAGTGTCCACGCTGTAGTCTGGAGTAGCGCTTCCAAGTAATAACATTGAAGGGGCGCTATAACAAGCGCACATACAATGGCACGAACGCCTTCTGGCTCGGATCCAGTGGAACCTTCGCTGTTAGACGATCATCTTATGGAAGACCCTCGTCACACTTTCAATCTGCCTACAGCAATTAAACACCACACCACTCAGACCACACTACCTCCAGTTCACAAACACGTAATCAGCACAGACAACATAACTGACTTAATTAATAATGCTTCTACCCTTTTTCTAAAAAACACTATTTGGATTGCTCAAAGAATTTATGCTGTCCGCTAGTCAAGGGCGGAGACTTTGGGAGACACAGGGGAGGGTCCCCGAAATCTGTGGTGGGGACCGACCTGCTTATAATCCTCCACTATTTCGGAAATATTTCATAGATATCATTATGAATTTCTACTGTGTAATGCTGCGTGATTCGCCATTTATCCATAATGAGCAATTTTGCTAAGATGTCAGTTTAAAATATATCATCACCGCGCACAAATTAAAAATATTTAAACAATAAGGAGGGAATATTTATCTTAAATTACATATTTCAATACTGAAATCATGAGTAATTTGTTTCAGATGACAGATTATAGTGCTGTCATTATTGTAAAAAGTTAAAACAATCTAGGCAATGGGAAGGGTACATTTATTGAAGTCTCAAACCTTCTCTTTCAGCACTGAAATTATGAGAAATTTGCTGAGATGATACCTTGCAATGCGACTATTGCAGTGTGGGAATTAAAATAACTTGTCGACAATGGGGCAATCGTTTCCTCAAACCCCTCCTCTTGCTCGGCGCATTCATAAAGAGCACAAGTAGGGCTTATGAAATCGGTAGCCTCCCTAAACGAACAGGTCAGCTAGGTGGAAAAAGTGTTAACAAAAGAACTGTCTTGCCTTCAACCTTCCTTGATACGAGGGTTGGTTGCATTTTGGACAATTCTTCTCCATTCTCTCCAGTCTTCGGTTGCTCTCAACAAGTCCTCTGTTGATAATCCAGTCCATTCACACATGTTGTCCCACCACCTCTTCCTCTTGATCTTGGTCCCAGAACCGTTCCTTGCATAATTTCCTTCTCTAAACAATCTCCATGCTTCCTCATGATGTGCCCGAAGTATGTCATCTTCCTTCCTTTCATAGATTCAAGTAGGCTCCTTTCCATGATATTCCAAGGATTTTTCTTATGCCTTTCATTTCAAATGCCTTTATTCTATCTTCAGCACTCTTTTTGATTGTCCAACTCTCACAACCATAAATCATCACAGGCCATATAAGCGTCTTCATTAACTTTAACTTTGTAGATAGTTTGATGTTATGGCTTTTCCACAGTTTCTTCAGATTTGCACCTACTCCATGTACTATGTTATGAGAGAGCCCAGGTACACGAATGTGTCCACTTGTTCTACTAACCAATTTAATTTTCAGAGCAGCCCATTGTTTAATAGTTGCAGCATGAATAGAGAAAATACAACTTTAATATTTACTCTGGGAGTATAGTGGTATGATAACATCCTTCATGTATTCGATTGCCGGATACATAAGTCCACTGTAGAACTTGGCTACGATCACCGTATTTTCCGATTCTATAGATTCGCCCTGAAACACAATTAATAATCAGCTGGACAATGGACATATTTAGGTAAAATGCTTGAAATGTTTGTAAATCTGCAAAAAAATTATTCACATGACATCTTCGGAAACTTTTTACTTTAATTATGAACAAAATCATGGACAAACTGATATCTTCAGGAACTCTTTTCTTTGGGCTTAACTTCGGCTTGTTCTGGTCATCACTCTCTGCACTAAGCCACTATGGGTGACTGTGTGGTCCCACATGCATGCACAGCCATCAGACAGAATAGAGCTTTTCTCGATTGTCGGTCCCCTGTTTGGAATAGTCTCATCTGTGGCCTGCGTTGTAAACTTTACATACTCAGGATTTCCTCATTGGCCATGCCTGTGTCAGGAGCACCTCTGAACAGTTATCTTGAAGGAAGGAACGCTATATAAATTCATCAGATAGACAGACAGTCAGGCAGACAGACAAATGTGTTTGCATTTTAAAATATGTTTTTGCAACAAGGTCAAATTCAGTGACAGTTTCTAACGCTTTCAATAAGATGAAAAAGAGGCAGAGACCAAAAGAATTATGCGCATCAAAAGATTAATCTATATCTTGCTTGAAAAGTGGTCAAGGTCACGTGGGTGTGTGGTCTGAATGCAGTGTTTAGAATAGAAAAGTGTGCTGGATGTTGCAGGATTCAAATCTGGGCTGTTCGGAGGCCATAATGTGGAAGAAATGAAGCCTGTAAGCATTTCGATGGTTTCCGTGGATCTGTGGGCTGACATTATCCCCCCCAGACATTATCCCCTCGGACATATTCCCCCAATTTTTCGTAGGACATAATCCCCCCCCCCCGGATAAAATCCCCCTTCGTGTACAAATTCTAGAATAGTGCCATAACCGATAAGACTTCGAAAGTTCTTAATTAGATTTTTTATCGATATGGTCAACTTTGGACTTATATTGTCTTACATTTACGAGTCAGAAACATGGACAATGAGAAAGGATGACATAAAAAGATTGGAGGCTTTCAAAAAGTGGATTTGGCGAAGAATGGAGCGTGTCAGCTGGAGGGAACACAAGACGAACGAAGAATACTGCAGATGGTGGGCAAGAAAAGGTTAATGCTGGAGACAATATGGAGAAGGCAGAGAAACTGGATTGGCCACATCATGAGGAGTGACACCATAGTAAGAGACATCATCGAGGGAATATTGGAGGGGAAGAAGACAAGAGGAAGACCAAGAACAATGATACTGGACTGGATGCTGACATACGATGGTTACAGAGGGCTAAAGAGGGACGCACAGAACAGATATGCGTGGCGCCATCGGACATATGAACCTGCCTGACGGCAGAGAACTAAAGAAGAAGAAGAACTAAAGAAGAAGACATTTACGAGAGACTTTAGACAATGTTTTGGTACATATAGACCTAGTTGTTACTTTTGACACAATGAGCTGTTAGCGTGTTTCTACATTTCAGACCTTTACATGTGTTACTTTTAACACAATGACTTGTTCGCCTCTTTTTACATTTACGACCTTTAAATGTTTTATCATATACATATCAAATCTGCAATTAACTTACCATCTTTTTACAAAGATAAACTGGTGTGTGATGTATAGATATTAACTTAACATAGGTCTATTGTTATATTTTATGGATCTTTTTTAGGTAATGATACAATAGACTGGGGGGAGATAATGTCCTACCCCGGGGGAATATGTCCGGGGGGGTAATGTCCGGGGGGATAATGTCCTACACCCGATAGAAACACAGCGAAATTTAAAATGTCTATATCTCGGGATTTAAAGTAAATAAAGAGCTGAAAATAGCTCTGTTGGCAGCATAGTTGTAAAAAAGGTTTTTTCCGTTTTTTGATTCTCTCCCAAAAAACATGGGTTTTTTTTTTTGATTTTTCCCATCGTTTTTATCGGTTTTTATTTGTTCTTTAACTTTATTTATTCATTTACTTTCTGTTATTATTTTCCTTAATTGTAATTTTTTCTGATATTTCTTATGTTTTCTGCCAACTCTCAAGGATTCAGCTAACTAAAGTCATTATTTCATCGTTTATCATCATCATTTAAGACAGTGCTGTCCAACCTTTTTGGTACCACGGGCCGCAAAAGCAAGATTCTTGAAGCCGAGGGCCGCAACAGTAAACTCAAAAGTAGTGGCTAAATTTTTTGATAATATATCAACATTGAAACGCATATTGACATTTAATATGGAATTACTGTAATCTATCCATCAATCAAGCTATCGATAAGCCTATATGAAATTTTAATACAGCCGGTTCAAGATTCGGAGATGGTCCCGACCCAGGAATTGTCAAAAAGAAAAGTTTTGAGCAGTTTGTGGAAAGAGCTCGCAAGTCCACGTGAATAATAATGAATAGTAGCATGTGGACTACACAAACCACGATTAGCATGCTTCATAATAGTAGAGCACCAAAATGTGCAAAGGTGGCTTTTATCTCTGACTTGCACTCATTTCCGTCGCACGGACACAGTTTGGCCAGCTCTGCTCTTCTTAGGCCTACGTCGCCCAGCCAATTTATTTTGGCTAAGATCCACTGTATGACTTGGGCGAATTTCCATCCTCCTGCTCTGGCTTCAATAAAAAATCTTCGAAGCCAAAGTCTCGGTCTAAAAAGCTAGGCTGCTAGCAGTCACAGTCGTCGAACCGGAAAGAGCCAACACATCGTCATTCCTCGGAACTGGGTCTCTTAAGGCCTATCGGTTGTTTCTTACTGAGCCTTAGAACTAGAACTCGGCTGTCTATCGAAGGAATGGTCGAGTCACTGTCTTGCAGACGTGCTGGAACTCTGTAGCCTACACATCTCAGGGACTCACAAGAAGTGAACGGTTTCACGTGTGGGACGGTTCGCGAGGTCTGTTTAGTTAAGTACAGTAATAAAACTTGTTAAAATCATGTATCATTCTCCAGATAAGCTTAGACTACGGGAACATAACCTCCATGAAAAGAAAAAAGATATTTACTTCTCATATTGGTCTTCCTTGTAGCATTCCAAATCGGCATTTGTCTCAACACCAATACCAAAAATAAACGCTGAAGTCGACCAGTGACTTTATCTTTTACTAAGCTTATTTCATTTTACACAAAGGGAAAAATTTAGTGAGCCTTGGCGGGCCACTTGAAATCATCTCGCGGGCCGCATGCGGCCCGCGGGCCGCACGTTGGACAGCACTGATTTAAGAGATAGCCTGCGTGTAGTAGGTTCCTAATCAAGGTTTTCAAGGTTAAAATGCGGTTTTAGATGTAGCAAAGTAAAATTATTTTCCGTTTCCGTTTTTTATCGTTTTTTGTCGTAGGCAGTGCTGGATGGTCCTTGTGAAGTCCATTTATATACAATGCTTCAGGCCAGTAGCTGCAAAACTGTGAGCATGCATTCTGTACAAAGATACATACCCACATCATTTCTTATATATATACACTGTGTCCCAATAAATCGGGACCCCTTTTCATAATGTGAATAAAACAGGCAAATCTTAATCGATTTTCAAAATTTCAAAACTGTTTTTATCCTGAGATAATTATCTTCTACTGCTTCAATTATGAAGTTTCTGGCATGTATACTGACGTCAAAATTACGTCATTTGCATCAGAGAATTCAAATGTTAAGTACCGAACACAACGATTTTTGTTGACATTTGGTTTCGATATGTAAATTAACGACGTCATCATGACGTAATTTTTTAGTGATGGCCATTCATAAATTACCAATTTGTAGATAATTATCTCAGGATAAAAAAGTTTTGAAATATTGAAAATCGATGAATATTTGCCAGTTTTATTCAAATTATAAAAGGGGTCCCGATTTAATGGGACACAGTGTATATATATATATATATATGCCCTCTTAATGCGACCTGGTGGCTGATCGGTAACGCGCTCGCTCACGGAGCGGGCGGTTGCGGTTCGAATCCGGGTAACGACCTTGAGCAAGTTGTTTACGCACACGTGACTCTGTCACCATGCAGTATAATTTGGTACCGGCGTAAGCTGGGAAGTAAACGGCAAGTCCTGTGATGCACTGGCCTCGTGTCCAGGACCTTGGGATTTGTCCATTGCCGGCTCAGGGCCAAGAAAAGGAGATGAGCGCCTCACCGACGGGCCTTCGGCCCTCGGGCTTCCGGCCATTGGACGACTTTACTTTACTTTTACTTAATTAAGCAAAAGCCCTTAATGAATTTAATATTTCAGTGCAAATGTTTGACCAAAATTACGTTCATATAATTCATCGAGTAGATCTCCTCCCTCCCCCACCCATTCGTTCATCCACCCATCCACTCGCCCATAACATTATTATTATTTTCATCGTCACAGTGCACATATATTATAGAGCGCCAATACGTTTATAACTACGCATGTTGCCTACGTACGAGCTTACATACAAATGGGCCCACCAAATAGCACTACTTACGGATTCAAGCAATGTCCTAGCTTCATGCTGAATAACCTAAAACAATACAAAACAATACAACTTGTATTTTCAACACATTTCATACCAATCACTTACTTGCATGGCATAATTGTTTTGTTGTAATTGTTTCGAGAACAAATGTACCCGTAAGATTTTGCGCATTTCTTGGACGCTCAAGCTTACCACAGAGCAGGTTTATCGGCTTGCCGGAACTTCACCAGAGCTCTTGGGTTCCATCAAGGCTCGCAAACTCTCCTATTTCGGTCATATCATCAGGATTCCCCAGGATTGCGTGGAAAAAGCCATTATGCTGGGTCACGTGGAAGGTTATCGACGCAAGGGTAGACCGCGTATTTGCTGGATTGACAACATTCTTGCTTGGTCCCGTCTTTCCGGATCCAATCTTCTCGCCGCTGCACGCGATAGGAGGCAGTGGAGAGCTTTAGTCCATGCATGTGACCAACCGTCGCGCAGCGACGTCGGTGACTGACATGACATGACATGTAATTGCAAAATTAATATTGGCGATTATAATTATTGTAGGCTTACTGCCTCTTTTCTTGTCTTTAGCCATCTTCGATCTGAAGGTTGGCCGCACCCTGAACTGTCTGTTTCCAGATGTAGGCTATAAGCTTAGCCTATTTCTTCTGTCGTCGTCAGTAGTTCAATCATAGTCAAACCTGTCCAAGATCTTATGTTCTTAATCCAGGTTGCTCGTGGTCTTCCACATGCTCCCGTTTCAGCTGTTGCAGGACTTTTTAACGCGCAGTTGTGCACAAAATGTGCAGCTGTAGGCCTATATGAATTTGTGCAGTTGTAAAAGCAATCTTGTGCAGTGAAAAACAGTAAAAAGTCACTGTCAGCCGATTAGGGGCAATTTATCATGGTGGACCGGAATAGAAGAAAGGCATTGTGAAGTTTAAAAAACTATGCTAAAAGGCTACACAGTGTATGTTTTGGGTAAGTTCAGGAAGAAAGACTGAAGAAACTCATTCGATTTCAAAGCAGGGAAGTTGATACCTTAGTGGAAATATTTTGGCTAATGACCATAAGAAAGATCGCTAGAGATTTCAGCCAAACAGCAATATAGATTAAACATTGATGGTTGTGCAATTATAACAATTCTTTTTAAAAAACCCTGAGCTGTCTCCACTTTTCTTCATAATGTAACCAAAGTATTTCAGCTTTCTTGTTTTAATGTTGCTTAGCAGCTGACATTCTGTGCCGATTTGTTCCAGTACCTATTCATTGGTTTTTCTTTGACTCCATAAAATTCTTAGTAGACAAATAAGACAATCTGCCTCAGTCCTTTCATTTAGAATGCATTTTTGGCCTATTCTCATGAGATTTCTTCATGATTCATCCATTAGTTGCGACTGGATATACAAGTGCCTTCAAAAGTCTTATTTTCGTTGTCACCAGTATACCATGACTTTTCTATCTGTTTTTCAACGTTACCATAATTCCTTTGCCTTTACTTAATTTTGTATGAATTTCCTTATTACATTCTGCATCCTTTTTGATTACAGATCAAAGGTAAACAAATGTATCAACTTGTTCCAGTTGCTCGCCCTGTATCCTGATACAGCAAGTAACGCCATCCATCCCCATAACCCTTGTTTTGTCATTATTAATCAACAATCCAAATCCGCCAAAGCCGGTCCCAAGCCCGGTTGAAAAAGGAGGAGGGTTCTGCGGTGGGTTTGCGACCCGCCCAGGTAAAAACAGAAACGATACAGGAAACCCAAACTACGCTGTTGAGGCAGGACGTATGGGAGATGAGAGGAGCAACATGAATCGGCTTATGAAGGGTCCTGGTGAAAGCCGAAAGGAAGCCAAGACCCAGAGGTCTCAAATCCTAACGACCAAAGCCAAGACAAAAATCGGATATTGGAATGTAAGAACATGGAATGTATGCTGCGGGGAAAATGGCTCAGGTGGCGAGAGAGATGAAGGAATACAAACTGGAAATACTGGGACTGAGTGAGACGCGAAGGACTGGAAGCGGAAGCATTACATCCGATGGAATGACCATGTACTACTCAGGGGGGGCCAAGCACGAAAGAGGAGTGGTATAATGGTGGCCAAAAGATTGCGGCAGATGAATTCTACGAACAACTGCAGGATGTAATGGATGCAGCGCCGGAACACGACCTGAAGATGGTAATGGGAATAATGGTGGCCAAAAGATTGTGGCGGCTGTCATCGGGTGGGAACCAGTAAACGAAAGAATTATCACCATGAGAGTACAGTCAAGACACACCAAGATGACTCTGATACAGATATACGCACCAACAAATACAGCCACAGATGACGAAAAAGATGAATTCTACGAACAACTGCAGCATGTAATGGATGCAGCGCCGGTACACGACCTGAAGATAGTAATGGGAGATTTCAACGTGCAAATAGGAACTGACAGGACAGGATGAATGGATGTCATGGGAAAGGAGGCAGCTGGAAGCAGAAATGACAACGGAGAGAGAAATGCTTAGCTATTGCAGCAGTAACAAACTAAAAGTAGGCTGCAGCATGTTCGAGTACAGAAACATCCACAAGGAGACCTGGAGATCACCTGACGGAAGAGCCACAAACCAAATTGCATCTCCAAAAGATGGACTTCATCACTGCAAGATGTGCGTGTGCATATAGGAGTCGATATAGCCTCAGACCACTACCTGGCGATTGCAACGATACGACTGAAGCTGAAAAATCTGGCCAGTAAATCCGATTACCATACCATAGATGTTGCGAGGCTAAACAAAAAGGACATCAGAGAGAAGTTCCAACTGGAGTTAAAAAACCGCTTAATCCTTTAATGCCGAGATGGTAGTAAATGGTATGGGAAATACTATACCCTCCGGCATTAAAGGGTTAAGTCTACTGGGGGAAGGGGAATGCAAGACAGTGGAAGATAACTGGAAGAGCATTAAGGATGCAACTATGGGCGTGGCAAGGGATGTCATAGGAATCAGGAGGGGATCAAGGAAGGAGAGATGGATCAGTGAGAACACCTGGAAAGTAATTGATGAGCGCAGGAAGCTGAAGGGGGGAAAAAGAGCAGGCATTGAGTACAAACACGTCGAGCATAGAGACAGTAACTGAAGAACACCAAGCGAAGGACAAAGAAGTCAAGAAAAGATGCAAAGCAGACAAAAAGGCATGGATAGAAACAAGGCTGGGGGAGGCAGAATAGGCAGCAGAGAAAGGTGATTCTAAAACACTGTACAAGATAGCTAAGGAGTTATTTTCGCCTCTGAATAGCTAGTCTGTGAGAGGCGCTTTATAAATGCTCATATACCATATCAGGCAAGGTCACACAACGGGTGCCTATCCGAGATGACAATGGAAATTCGCTCAGAACCCACGAGGAGCAGGCAAGAAGATGGAAGGAACACTTCAGCGCGGTGACTGCCAAGAACCAGAAACAGTATACGACTTCAGCCCAGATGCGCCCTTACAAACAATAGATGCCGACTTGTGAGAGATCACAGAAGGCGAAGTGGAAAGAGCAATAAACAAGCTAAGAAATGGAAAATCTGCAGGTATAGATGGCATATTGGCGGAGTTAATGAAGAGTGGAGGAAGGGAGATGATCACCAGGGCCCATATTTATGTCCTTGTCTCAGACGCGTCTTATCTCTTAGTCGCGTCTAAATGGCAACTAGCGGTTAAATTGAAATTCATCACCACCTCTTAGTCATCTAAGTCACGACTAACGCTAGGCGGCCTGGGAGGGTCGTGTAAGTTCACTAGTCGCTGTCTTAGCGTCAAAACATGGCCGGCGGAACATTTGCGATTCGTCCACTTCGACGCGGTTTACACCATCAAAGAGCGTTTTAGTGGCACCACATTTAATTCCGCTGGTGTGGGACGATGAACTGATTTATGCTTTTCGTTTTCGTCGTCACAAAATGCCTTTAATATGTGACAAAACGCATTTTAGATCGCAAAATGTACCGCCCGAGATATCTTCCGCGGGCGATGTAACGTCTTTGTTTATTTCCATGTACGCGGACAACCCATTTATTTATATAACGTCTATGGGGCGGTCGCCTATTAATATAATGTAGGCCACTGCCTGAGACATCTTCCGCGGCCTTTGTTTACTTCATATGCGGGCAGCTCATTTAAATATATAGTGTCTGTGGGATGGCGGTCGCCTATTAATATATGCTGCGCATGCGCGCCAGCTATAACCACGCTCTAGTTGCCCGACTAAATAAGTGATCTTCTAAGTATGTGTCATGAATACGACATGTCGTAAAGTCTGCGACACGTCTTTACAAGTCATATCTTAGCGGTAAGTCATGTCGTAGACAAAGACAAGGACATAAATTCCACCCCAGGATCACAAGGCTGTGCAACATGATATGGAACACAGAAGAGGTACCACAAGACTGGCGAGATGGAATAATTATACCTATTCCAAAAAAGGCGATGTCAGAGATTGTAACAACTGGAGGGGGATAACATTACTCTCGGTGCCTGGAAAGGTGACGGCAGCAATAATACTGAGCAGAGTTCAAGAGGCAGCTCGGACAATATGATGAGACAACAGCAGGGAGGATTTAGAAAGAATCGATCATGCTGCGACCAAATTTTTGCACTACGTCAGATTATCGAAAGGTGTGTGGCGGGAAATACCAGGATCTTTGTCAACTTCATAGACTTCAGAAAGGTTTTCGACAGCGTGCACAAACCGACAGTATGGAACATACTCAGGCATTATGGCATACCAGAAAAATCATCGGTATAATCGGAAACATGTATCAAGAAAGCAGATGCGCTGTAAGATCAGATGGGAAAGTGGAAGACTCTTGCAACTCAAAGAAGCATGTCAAGTTCAGGTAAGCAGATTTTTAATATAGGAGCTTACTTCAATTAATCTAATCGTTTAAATTTGCAAATGAACTAATCGTAATCGTGATTGTGGGGTGAAATGAGGTATGGTCTCTGTGTGGTCCTCCTTTGGTTGGGAAGATTTCACATAAATGCCAAGGTGCCGTGCTGTCTTGCTGCAGGCTCTGCCTTTAAAGTCCAACTGCACTACTCCACGTGGAACCCCATGGGCAGTGTTCGTAACGAGCGGCTGAGGGCAGAAGGGGCGAATGCGAGTTGTTGGCGCATTAACCAACCCAGACCACCTTGCTCCTAAGTCAAGGAGTGAAGACGAACATCAGAGGATGGTGACGCTGGATTGATCAACCCAATGCAACTTGATCTTACCACGTCGTAGTCGCGACCCGGCTGAGACATATTAGCCTAATAAATGATGAGTCGAAATTTAATCAACTCATTGTGCAACGCTCCCATTGGTGGAGTAGGCAACGAATGATGATGATGATGTAATCGTAGACTAATCGCTATCGAAATCTCCAAACTTCTAAAGCGCCACTTGAAAGCCAAGCGCAGGGCACCAGCTTATTCACAAGCGCTGCGTTGAGTAAAAAAAATGGTTGTCCGTAAGAGTAATAAACGGAGGTTTGGGTCCGGTCTAAATGATTATGCGCTTAAATAGGAGATGATCGACATACCTTGATCTTCGGACGTGAGGCTGGGTAAAGAAGAAGAACAAGTGATAGTCCAGCTCCAATAAGAACGCCATACTGCAACAGAAGGATAAATGCTAATAAATCGCTTAGCCAACTGTCAGATTTATTGCAGAATATGATTATATGAATGTAAAACCGTGAATGGTTGCTCCATTTGTGGTCGTGTTGTTTCCATTTTGTATGGATGACTATATACTTCTGATGCTTCTATTGCTTTCAATTTGACTTCTATTGATTGATTATGCTTCGAGGTACTTCATTCCGCAGGGACTCAAAATTAGATCTATGGCCATAGATTATTATTTATTTGGTTAAAGTCTGAAGTATCTATTGTCGTTTGTGGGTCGATGTCGTTTCTATTGTATTTCTATTACCGCTTATAATATCCTTATATGTTAGTAGGCCTACGCCTATATTGTTGTTTATACTGCTTTTATATTGTTTTTCCTGTCAGTTTATGCTGTTGCTTCTGTTGCTGTTTCTATTGTTGGCTATTATTGGTGCTATTTCTGTCACCTCCATGAGCACAGATTATAACATAGGATTTTAATCATTGTTTACTTACAGCGATGCTGTAGACAAAGGAGATGATGAATGAAACCAACCATGGCAGCAGATCAATCTCTGTAAATTAAAAGAAAATAATGTCACCCATCTTATTTCCTCATCTTATTTCACCTCCCGTCTTACATCCAAATCCATTCTTCTTGTTATCGTAAAGCCTCTATCTAGCTTCCTCTTACCTGCTTTCTCCTACTGCTTCACCTTTTCCCTCTCAATTTATCCGTCAGCATGTCACTTCGATTTATCAAAGATAAAATTAATGGAAAAGTGTCAAATTCTTTTGCATAATTATAGCTCAATTGCACCAGTAGCTTACTTCCGTAATCATATTCACATTCGTTCATACTACCACTCAGACGTGATTCACCGATGAGACTTTAATACCGGTAATGTATTATCGATATGCTATAAACTAGGTTTTTCCAAGACAATTAAATTTATTAGAACCACGCCCTACAGAATTTCAATGGGCCAACCATATATACCTTCCATATGGTAATGAAATTCCTGAGGAATCTAAAACCTAGGCTTATGAATCGTTATGATGCTGCTTATCTCAGAGAACGCAGTTACCTTTAATTTTAACAGGTTTTACCTGGGACAATGAGAATGTTGTTAAGTCTGCAAACTAGGCTTATCGGTAGTTATGTCAATTTCTCTCGATACAGCAGGGGGTTCTCAAACTGTAGTACGCGTACCCCTGGGGGTATGCCAGGTGACGGAAAGGGGTAGCCTGCGTGAAAAATTCCAGAAATATAAATTTTCTTTGAGTTTATGGACTTTGTGTCCATCTTTCTTTGATTAGCAATGATTTTTAATGTTGCAACGTATAATTAGATTCATATACTAGGCTACATGTATATTAAATAGTATAGGCTACTGTATATGATTCTAATTATATGTTGTGAAAGAAAAAAATAACGATTCTGTTACGTTGCAACAACGTAATAGACTAATAGACCTAAACATAAATTTCTTGTTTGGGCCTAATAGTCAACTACTATAATTTTGAAACAAGTAATGTATAAATGGTTGAAAGAACCAAAGCCAGAAATTCTGAGCCTACATATCCCTTTAGAGCCCAAATAGGGGAGAGCTGAATTGGATTAATTTCTGGTTGAGTTCTGATATTTGTGATTCCTTTCAGCACCTCATAATTTATGTGAAACTAGTTTTTAATATCCAAAACAAATCAGGACTATATTTGCGATTGAAATTGTCAAATATTAAACCAGATACTCTAAATCTGTGCTAGCCAAAACAAGCCCACAGAACTATAAAGTTATAGGTTAGGTCTTTCTTACAGAGGGTTATAGACCAATTTCCATTTTTTTATGATTGCATGACTAAAACTATACATAGGCAATATATATTTAAAATTTTCCTCCCTAGGCTATTTACGGCTCTAATATAGGATGTCACCAATAATTAAAAGGCTTTTAGTTGTCACTGCAAGGGGACTTCGTAATGAAATTTTGTTTCTTATCTGACTTTGCTGGGGTATGTCATCATTCAATCTTTTTTACTTGGGGGTACAATAAAAAATAAGGTTTGAGAACCGCTGCTCGGATAGAGCAATGAAGTAGCCTTCTGTCGATTTGCTTATTTCTTTAGCTTTTGCAGTTCAAGCAGAGCCACTCAACAGCAGTCTCATCAGCCTCATGTAGGACGGGCATTCCTCCCGGAAAGCGAGTTGTTATACAGTCATTTACAATGTGTGCCATAGTCTGAATGTTCCCACAGCTGCAGAGGGGATCCGTGGCTTGACCACAACGGACCAGGTTGGCAGCGCATCGCCCCTGGCCCGTTCTGAAGCGGTTCAGCGTGACCCACTGAGCCCGCGGGAGCTTATAGCCCGGGGGTCATAACGACGGCTCGGCCACGAGCGAGCGGTTAACAACTTCAGCTGCTGACCACTCGATGATCCAGGCCGAAATAGCTGTAATGTCCTCCTCAGGTTGGTCCCTCCATATAGGCCGGCGTGACGGGAGGCGTAGTACTAGGTCGATTTGCTAATAAGTCTATAATATAATGTAATGTAATGACGACAATTTCTATGGCGCCATAACACAGCCAACACACATTTCAAGACAAGCAATCGACGGACTCTAAAGAGGATAATGTCTGCTGTGTTACCTGCAACCCATCAACCAAAGTGGCAATTCAAGTGGCTTGTCTGTTTGCAGGGACCCGTAACCTGCAGATTAAAAGTGAGTGAAAAGAAGTAGCCTACTTCGCGTTTTCCAGAAGATCCAAAGCTTTTGAAAGGTGACCATGTCAACGACAGCAAGGATGATGACAACGGCGAGTGATGCGTCAGGAATGTAGTAGAACAATGGAGTCAGAAATTGCAGCGCTATTAACACGATGGCACCTGTTGACGCAATAAACCTTTATTCATGAAACAAGAAAATGATGATAATCACAGCTTCTAATATTGACGACGACGACGACGGTGATGTATAAGCATGTTAACAAAATAAACAGATCTATAGCATACAGTCCTAAACGAAAACTATAGGCATCATGATCCTTGAAACCTGGCGATCAGATTCACCAACCGTTATAAGTAGGCCTAGATGTAGGCCCAGAACTAGATTAATTCATCATAATTTTAGGCGCTGTGTCTTAATTACATTCACAGCAATGCGTTTTGTGCTGTCTATCATGCCATAGACCTACATCAGCGACATACCCATTACCCACCTCTGATTAGTGCGCACATCCAGAGACGCCAGACCTATATAAATTTATCAATGGATACAATTTCATTACGAACGAATCTTGCTTGGTGATGATATTGAAATGGACAACCCCTTTCTAATCATGTATGGTCGTAGGGGAGAGGTCGTTTCTTTCTAGGCAGCAGTCCGTGTGTCGCTTGGAGGCCCAGCCTTCATGGTCTTTCGAAGGACTCACACGTCCACCAGTCGGTCAGCCTGTCGTTTCGATACAACACAGACTCGGTTTCTGAATACACGTATGTATATATTGTCAACCAAATGACAACAGCAATCCGAAGCAGCACCTCGGAACTCGCTCCAATCTCGTCATGTATCGAGTGTGTGCGTATCGTTTTGATCATTCCTCTATGGAGTGAGTTGTTACATGTTTAACGACACTGAACCTGGTTGCGTGCTGATAAAACTCTAAACTTCAAGTGATGCACCACCATGTGGCATGACCACAAAGTGTTCTAACGGTTGTCTGATGTTGGGCTGCAGAGTAGATAGCTTTGGTGGCAAACAGGTGGTTGCGTGCTGAGACAAATCTGAAGTTCAGGAACTGCTCTACCTTTCTACCATACTGAATGACCACAAAGCTTTCTGAAAGCTGTTTAATGCTGGTCTGCAAAGTAGGTAGGGGAATGACAATGGCAACTTAAGAAAGGTGTAGAAGTGAGAGAATGGGAGAGCAGCTGCTGGCATGATCATGATTGGTCCAATACCTATGTTGCAGCCAAACACTAAGCAACATTACTGTCAAACAGTTGCTTAGTGTTTGCCAGTGTTGTTGAAAGTATCGGGCAAATGTACTTAAGTAAAAGTAAAAGTAAAATGGATTTTAATTACTTAAGTAAAAGTAAAAGTACTCATCACAAATTTTACTTAAGTAAAAGTAAAAAGTAGTCCCTTCAAATAATACTTTTAAAGTAAAAAGTAAAATACTAAATTCTCTAAATGGTTATCGTTGAGTCTAGTACACATGCTTCCGATTCATTGTTAGCACAATGCACAGCTGAAAAGTCGTTTTGCTGCAGAAATGGCAGCGCATCTAGCGTGCACCACCCATGGAAAATCTATTTTTAGGCATATAAATTTGAATCAGCTGTCTTAGTTTAGCGTAACAAAATGTTAGCCTAATTAGCGCATTGAAGTAACAAGCATTGTAACGAGTGTCGCATAAATTGTAACGAAGTAAAAGTACTGAAATATGGGTAAAATTTTACGTCGTTGAAAGTAAAAGTATTTCAGTTTTTCGATACTTCGTTACATGTGAAAGTATTCTAACTTCTACTTAAGTACAGTAACGAGCATAGGCGTACGGGAGTTTTCAGGAGTGGGGGGGGGGGGGCAAAGATTTGACTTTTGCCCGAAAAATAAATCCGGAAAAAGTTGACGACCTTTTTTTTAGTCGTCCGAGGCTGTGTTTGCCCGAAAAACCAGACTTGCCCGAAAGTTGACGACCTTTTTTTTTTAGTCGTCCGAGGCTGTGTTTGCCCGAAAAACGAAAAACCAGACTTTCCCGAAAGTTGAATTTTTTAATTTTTTTAATTTTTAGTCGTCCGAGGCTGTGTTTGCTCGAAAAACCTCACTTGCCCGAAAGTTGGGGGCCATTTACCCCTCTGAGCCTCGTACGCCTATGGTAATGCGTTACTTTTACTTCGTTACTGCACCACACTGGTGTTTGCCGCCAAAGCTACCTACTCTGCAGCCTTCTTAAAATGTCCTCTTAGGTCCCAACTACAACTGTGCCAAGCGGCAACCCGTGTTGAAAAAGTGCAGTTTACTTTCCTGTACCACCTAGATTAGCTATAATTCAGGGGCGCCGTTAGGCGTACGCACTTACGCAAGTGCGTACAGCGCGGAAAGGCTAAAAAAAGCGTCACCACTTTTAACATCAATAATTAGCCTACCTCTATGTGTATACCCAAAATGGAGCAAAAAGCGTATGCTGGTGATGCCTCATAATCGCTAGTAGGCATATACGGTATATACATACATACAATATATAATATATATATTTGTGCAAGTTGTATTGTGCGTACAGAAAAAATCCTAGTGCATTGTGCGTACAGAAAAAAAATCCTGGCGGCGCCGCTGCTATAATTAGAATTATTGAAGAAAATTAAGTTTCAATGACGACCTGTGGCTATTCCTGAGGCCGGCGTCCGAACTCCGCTCTGGGCAGCGACGGCCGTCCTAAGAGACACAATGAGCAAAAACAAGAACAGCAATGAGTCTCAGCAGCACTCGCATGATGATGATGATGATGATGACGACGATGATGATGATAAGTCAGCGGATAAACTAAGCAGGGTCGTTTCAAAGTCGTGTTTGCCTCTCAGTCCGGTGCACTTTAGTAGGACTGTGGCCCACTTACGCTGCTATTCGTTAGCTAGCTATCTCGAAGGAATGAAGGCTAGTTTGTTTGTTTGTATGTGCACTTGTTATAGAGCTCCTTCAAGCTCTCTACTAAGAGGCGCTACCGACAGAGCAGACACTGCATCAGAGTTTCACTCGGAAGCACTGAGCAATTGCAAGTGAAGGACTTGCCCAAGGCGACTTGAAGTGGATTTGAACCTGCAACCCTTCAGTTGCAAGGCGACGAAATACCCACTACACCATGCACCGCACCCCACATGTGCTGCATGAATACTTCATCTATTAAATTTTGTGGTCCGGCATAGGCCCCTCTGTTTGACTAAGTGAGGCCGGTATCTTGCGTTCTTGGCACTACTTGAAATCAAAATCACCAAAACTAATAAATGACATTTGCTATTAATACATGCCATGCAACTCACTCAATAAACAAACAATAATGCTGTAACAAATTAATGAGACAGATAAATATCAGTGTTATGTCTGCAGTGATTTCACAATGATTTTAAAACCTACAACGTTGCAGGCTGATTATTTATAGTACTAGTAGTAGGCCTAGTACTTAAGACAATGAAATGGCATTATTGTTTCCTTTCTAGTCTTTGTGCAGCAAATTTTTCAATCATCTACCAATCCTGGTTCACGATCTGCAATTTGCACATAAAAAGCGACACAATGTTTTGTAGTAGCCTACTTAAAGTCAAATTTAGCCATAAATATTGACTGCAAGTGTGAAACTGGAGGCAAATGCATGATTCTTTAGGACCCTGATCCACAGTTCCACACCCTGCTCAATTTTGTTTTCCTTGATTTGGTATGAGAGCTGAAAGGATTTGAGAGCAGTAGCCTATTAGAAATGTTGAAAAATAAAGTGCCAGATTACGATCAATCAATCAATGTGGAGTTGGGGTGTAAAAAGGCAAAACAAAGACTTAACAATGTGGCCCTAAGAAAGACTGGGGCTTATTCCCACTCAGCCCTCAGCAATTCTCATTCTGGTAGCAGACAGACGGACATAATATCACACATATCATAAACGATAGCATATTATAGGCACACTCTTACCAAACTAAGTACTACTAATAATAATAATGATAATAATAATAGGACATCTCCAGGCTTTGACTTTGTATTAGGCGGTACTGAGGGATTCTGTATACCTCGGGGCAAAAAAAGGCCTAGTAATAATAATAATAATAATAATACATGCTTAGCTCCATATTATTCTGAATGCATGAATGAATTAATTCAGAACACTGCAATGTTACCTGGAAAATGTTCCCGTAATTGGATAGCCGCTAAACATCGCCGTCAGGACATTGCCAATTCCTGTTAACAGATGAGATCAAAAAATTAATAAATATTATTGTGCATTAGTTAAAAATTAATTACTACAAACAGTGAAACTCTGATTGTCCCGCGAGGTGTGATCAATGACTGGGGACTCAGTCTATAGTAGATCATGTATATTGGCATAGGCTTACTAATAAAATATAATTGTTATTATGTGTGTGGTGCACTTGTAGTTATTGCATTGCACTCGTCTTACACGTTCTTCTCTCCCGCTGGTCCCCTAATAAGCACCTCTTGCTGTTACAAGTGTTACATGTATCTCAAAACCACTTTCTTTCTGTGGGTCGCACTCGGAGCGCCTCTGTTTGGTGTGCGCTGCGAAAGGCACTATATGTACATTTTATAGCACAATAATACCATTCAATACTGGTTCCATACAACTGCTGACGGCCTGATTGTTTTAGACGATCCTTAGAGGTGTGCCTCTTGTCCGTAAAGTGTCTTGTTCTGGTGTAACTCGAGCCTATTATGAAGCTGAGTGGGCATATTTCAGCTTCGTTTGGGAGCCCAAGGCCATTGCTATGGTTAGCCTACCTCTGGTTTGCTAGGCCTATACAGCGAGAAGAACTATCTCGTTACCCTACGCTCTCACACCTCGAATCGTGCGCATCAGAGCTTCTCTATCATTGGACCAAAGTTACGGAGCAATTTAAATCCACTGAAATTCGCTCAGTTCCACTGATCGCTGATTGCTTTATATTTTCTGGAGCAGTACATATAACTATGTTACTTCGACCTTTTCCAATCTGATTCAATAGCAGAGTAGGCTACACAGCGCCTTTGGTCAGAGGCTTTTAATGAGCCACACACACAGTGCCATCTACGGCATGCATTGAGCACCGCTCACCGTCTCACATTTAACCATAATGTATTGAAGCTCTTAGACTTCATGCTAGAGCGGCAGAATTCATACTCTGTTACAATCAATGTGCCCGTTCCGCTACACAATCTGCTTATCAAGGTAGCTGTTGACCGAACAGATAGGGTCATCGATGCCGTCATAGCATCAGCTTCATCCCTCCGCCAAAATGTGAAGTATGTCCATCTGGTACTCGACTCCTACATGTACATTGAGATGTCTCCAATTCTCAAGGGTTAAGTCCTCCAAACGAAAGTCCCAGCGAGGCATACGGCGATACCCGGGTTATGTGGATCATCTTGGATGGCGAGATGGTTTATGGTTAAACACACTGATACCCGTTAGCCACATAAGCCCAGACTTCCATTGGCAAAACAAGCCGTAGAACAGAGGAAACGGACATTAACCCCTGGACAAAACCCCTGAGCAAAAAAACCCCGGACATAACCCCCGGGTAGAACATCAATTGCAAATAAGTGGTAATCCTCCGAACAGTGGTCCTAAGTTCAAAATACATATGCTGGTCATACCCAAGTTGTATTGATGAAAGGAATTCTCGCTAAATAGAAGTTGGATTGATACAAAACCACTTTTACTTAAATGGAAGCTGGATTTATGAAAATTTTCTTGCTTAAATTGGAGCTGGATTGATGAAAAATTCCTGACTTAAATTGGAGCTGGATTGATGAAAATGTTTTGGCCTAAATTGGAGCTGGATTGATGAAAATGTTGTTGCTTAAATTGGAGCTGGATTGATGAAAATGTTGTTGCTTAATTTAGAGCTGGATTGATGAAAAATAATAGTTATTGAAATATATGTTGGATTGATAAAGCAATTGCTTCTATTTAAATAGAAATTGAACCCCGATTAAACAAATTTTTGACTAAATGGAAGGTTGATGAAAAATAATTGTTATCTAAGTAGAAGTTGGATTGATGAAAACAATTTCTGCTATTTAAATAGAAGCTGGATTGATGAAATGTGTTTCATCAATTAACTACAGAAAATAATGGGCCATTTGCACAGGAAGGGGGTTTTGTCCGGGGGGGTTAATGACCTAGGGTAAATGGGGGAGTTGTCTGGGAGGTTTTTCCGGGGTTTGTCTAGGGGTTTTCCAGGAGGGGGGTTATTTTGTCCTACACCCGTAGAACAGATACACTCAATTGCTGTCATACAGTCAAATTCGACTCTGGTTAAAATATTGATCTATCCGTTTGCATTTATCCATAAATGGGTCCCAATCAAGATGATCCTCTTCAGTCACCAACTGAACTTTTGCCTGCCTCGACATCCTGTCTCCGTATATTAAGTCTGTGCACTTTAGCAACTGCACGCATTGGTCCTGCGATGTTTTATCATGGCGCCCTAGCAGTGGTATTGCCACACGTGGACGATGCCATTACACAGGATCTAATCATAATTCTCAATAGCTGTTTTATATAGGCCCTAAAAGACCACACATTTATCTATATGTGTATATTAGTATATATAAGTGTATATTTTCCTAATTATCATTTTATATACCATCAATTAATTGCACGCAGAAAACCAATGAAACAGATTTCACACAAATGAATTGAACCTCACCGTATGCAAGAAGCTCTTGATTCGGATCGATTCTGTAGTCATTTTTTCTGGCTTTAAGAATGAACAAGTTTACATTGATAGTTTGTCCCAGCAGAATTCAAAACAAAGAAAGTGTTAGAAACGGATGTCTCCAAGTAAAACTATAAACGTATGAACTGAACTCGAGTGTGAAAGTTATAGACAAAATGTTGCAGTTAGCGCAGAAGGATGTAAGTAAAGAAGAAGAAATAAGTGAAGGAGAAAGACCAAATAATTGGCAGGAAGAGAGACTTAATTAACCCCAGAGTGAAACAGAAAAGCCAGCCTAGGTTCATGTCTAGAGAAAGATAGTAAAAAACTCAGCTCATCAAGCTGTCTCTTTATACTTACCAGATAAGACATACAAATTTCACTTTTCTGGTTTTTCAACAGCTAGCTCTGTATGCTGTGCTATAACTTGTGCAAACATGTGCGCCACAAAACAGTAAACGTGGTTCTTATAATAGTTAAATAACCAAAAAACAGGCAGACAGACAAACAGATAATAGATAGACATATACATACAGACAGACAGACAGAGACACAAAAAGAGACACAGAAAGACAGAGACAGACACAGAGACACACACCGAGGGACACAGAAAGAAATACAGCAAGAGAGACAGACAGACAAGACAGACAGAGAGAGACAAATGGATGGAAAACGATGCATGACTCATACCAAAGACATTGCCAATGGCCATTGCTTCGATGAGTCCAAGAATTGGCACAATGATATATCCACCTCCGATTATCTGAAAAGAAAAAAATAATCAGGGCTGTACGTGCTGGAGAAATTTTAGGTGATTAGTTGATTTTTCGTTTCTTAAGTCATTGAATTTTCTTATGACCTTTTTTAGTTTTCAGATGATTTTCTGATGATTTTTGGTCTCATAAGCCCTAGTGCGTTTACCGCAGCATAAGACTCGGCGATTTCATAATTTTATCAGTTTTATTTGTTATGTGAGCGCAATCTTCATCTGTTTTCTTGTCAGAATTTAATGACACTTTTTTATCACTCTTTGCGTTGTATAGGTCTACTCGTTTTTATCTTCACTCTTTGCGTTGCAATCTCGCGTATAATACACTCGTTTACGGAACTAAGTACAGTATCCCAAAACATTTAGGTGAGTACACGCTGTAGGCCGATATCCACGTATACCCTCATGTATTGTACAGTCCTGGTATAGCCACGTTCTCACCAATAACATTGCTGCTGAGAGGCGCGTCTGAAATGATCAGACGGAGGCGGTGCATTGACGATTCGGTCTGTAGGCAGTCAACGGCCGATCGATTCACTACCCACGTGGCTGCTGAAGGAATGCGCTGGAACGATGCCGGTTCCTCTTCAAAATCCACCATCATTAGGCTACCTGTGGCATTCGTCAAGGCACAGTCCTTGGACCCAATCTCTTCCTCCTCTATAGAGTCTATACTGCTGGCATCTTAACTATAATATCAAACCATGGTCTTCAAGGTCATCTCTACGCCGACGACAACAGTTATTTGAGATGTGACTTAATAAAATTGTTTTTGTTACTTTTTTGCGTTTCATTTTTGAATCGTCAAAAAACGGTGGGTGGCCTCACTAAAAGTGGTATAGCTTTTGTTCTGTTTGAAATATGTTGATGAAATCTGGCCAACATATGTAAATACGAATTGTCTTTAAGACTGTAAAATTTCCTTTCAAAATTCTTACTTCTGGCCAAGATATGGGCAAAAAACCGTAGGGTGTTACTTTTTTATGGCCCACCCTATATAGGCCAGGTCTATAAGTGCTGGGGTCCGGTAGAGTAATGGATAACGTGCTGGCGTAGAGAGCAAAAGGTAACTAGTTAGAGCCACCGTGGGCGGACATGCTTTGCAGGCTGCTATTAGCACCCTGTATTCAGCGCTGTCTGTTCAGTTAGTAGATAAGATTTAGGCATACGTATTCTGTTATCCGAGTTCCTATAAATTATTTCAACTGCATAATCGTACACTGTAACCGGTAGCGGTCTGTCAACCGGATTGTTGAATAAACGGAAATTTTTATTACTTACAAATTGGTCTAGGTTAAAATTTGAGTCTACCGGCAATTGTAATTTTAATTGCAATCTGACATGATTATTTTTGTAAAATGCAACTTCAAGAAATGTGCTCAGTGGTAAAATGTATCCAGAACAGGTTAATTCTGTAAAGTTCTATTCAAAATAGTAAAACAATTAAAGCATCATTATTTCGATTTAATTCCATTGATTTCAGAGTGATCATCGTTGGTCTGAAAGCAGTCACTTACGAAATATTGAAGCTGAAAGCACACTCACATTTGACAAGTCGCTGAGTGTGTACGTCACATTTTTCTGATGGTCTGTCAAGGAAAATGGCGGCGCCTGGAAAGGTGGGATTCCAGGCGGAATATATCCAGTCAAAGTGAAAGGACGCATATTGTTCTCCAGAAAGATAAATGATGCAATAGAAGCGAAGACTATCGCGAAGATATTTCGACCTACAAGTTTACAATGTGAGCATTACAACGATGTCATGAAGTGTTGGTTCTACTTGAAAAGTAAACACAACAATAATTGTCATAATTATTTATTCATCGACAAAAGCAGTCAGAACCATTTAGAGTGTGCTAAATCATCAATCATGTAATAAAACGCTTAACCAAAACTCGTCTTCAACCTTTTTGCCCCTTATCCATTGTTGTAATAAATTTGCTTTCAACGAGTTGTCGTATATAATTATTATATCGCATTCCTCATTTTCTAAATAAGATAGTAGGCCTATTCTAACACTAATAATTAAGCAGACATAGGCCTATAGCTGTTATATGCCAAGATTGCCTGAATTTCATGCGTCCCATGACCTGACAAAAATCTTAAGATCAAAGACGTCAAAAGAAGATGTCTGTTTTGATGTCTTACCAGTTCCTAACAGCCAGATGGTTTTGTTCACAATTTTCCAGCCAATGGTTAGATCATCAAATTCCGTCTTCCATTTTACCTCTTTGAGTTTCTGGAATATAACAATTATGAGCAATCCTGAAAGGCAGGCTTTTAGCCTTCCATGTGCTTGTACTCATTGCTTGCCCAAGACGGGCCAAGAGTGGCTGATGATTGATACAGGGCTTTTTTAACGTGCAGTTGTACACAAAATGTGCAGTTATAAATGGATTTATGCAGTTGTAGAAGCACTTCTGTACAGTTAAAACTAGCAAAATGGCCACTTTTCTTTGATTGGAAGTAATTTACCATGGAGGATGGGAGGGAAAAGAAGGGGTTGTGCAGTTCTAAAAATTCCTTAAAAACATCCCTGGATTGATAGCCCGGCCCCAGCCAGACACAACGACAGTCATTCTTCCAACTGCTAAAAAACCTTAGCGTCACCATGTCACGCTGTCAATGGCGGCGAAGAATAGTAGCCTATAGGACAGCTAGTGTACTGATACTGTCACTTTAATGACATAGTATACAGTCACCTTGTACAGTTAGAACAAGATGGTCTTGTATTCTAATGAGTTGAAGGACAAATGAGCGCACAAACAAACAAAAAAAGGAAAGAAATATAGAGAAAGAGAAAGACTCCTGAAGCAGGAGATATACATTCAGAGGCGGATTAAGGCAAGTTCAACATGTTTCACCGAATTTGGGCCCCCACTTTAAGGGGTCCACACACATGGATTTTTTAAGCATGCAGTTCTACATAGCAGCGTAAATCATCAGAAAAAGGTAATTGCAGCCAGTTGACCACGGAAGAACGAAGGACCTGTGTGATGGAAAATAAGCAGCAAAGCGAAAAAAACCAATTTTCAAGTGGACGACTAAAAATAAAAAGGTCATCAAATTTTTTCTATTTTTGCAAAACAAAGCCGCACTAGGAAAACCTTTTCTGGTTGTGCAGTTCTACAAATTTCTTACAACAAGCTATCCCTTGGTTACAGATCCCTCCATTTTATTTGCAATGATCTCTCTTCGGAGCTGAGTACATTGCCTCTGACCAATCATACGATGCTTTATAAATCGCTAAAGGCTTTTCCTTTTGCCGTGGCCGGGCTGGGAATGCTCCTGAGTAGTTTCTTGAGGGGGTGTTATGCAAGTCCATAGAATGAATTAATGAATTTTAAAAATAGAGACACTGGACCAAATATACCTAGTACTCGCGCTGTGTGGACATACTACATAGCTTCTTGCAGAGAGATTTTTCCTATAATGAAAGGTTCAAAGGTGGTTTACTCTAATGGCATCATGGACTTTCTTTTATGAGCGATTTATGAAGGTATACGTTTACTTACAACCTATTTGCATTCCTAAATAATGATGTCGTTATAATATGATACTGTTGATAGGTTTTTATGCGTCGTCTTGTTCTGATTTCTGTCCAGTTTCATTGAATTTCACCACGTTTATTAATCCGCCATGTATGCGTGTGAGTTCAAACAATTAAGATATCCATGCAGTCTACCTAGTACCTACCCTCAAGAGCACAATTAGCGCAATACAGCATACTCCGAGAAGGAAGTCCCACAGTCTACAAAAAAATAGAAGATATTATATTATACACAAGTGTTTGCCTGTCTGTCTTTCTGATAACTCTACAAAGTGCGTTCATACCCTATCATCTGACTACTTACTTACTTTCCAAGTCTAATCTGATAACATCTAAAGCTTCAGAAAATGTCGCGAAGGACAGAATAATGTGAAAAGTTACGTGTTGCATGAGTTCTAGATAGTCGTGAGCACAGGAGGAAGAGGAGGAGGAGAAGAAGGAGGAGGAGGAGAAGAAGGAGGAGGAGGACGAAGTAGAAAAAGAGGAGGAAGAAGAAGAGGAGGAGGAGAAGAAGCAAAAGGAGGAAGAGGAGGAAGAGGAAGAAGAGAAGGAAGAGGAGGAGAAAGACGAGGAGAAAAAGGAAATGGAGGAGGAAGAGGAGATGGACGAAGAGGATGAGGGTAGGAGGAGAAGAAAAAGAAGGAGGAAGAGGAAGAGAAGAAGGGTAGGAGAAAAATGAGGAAGAGGAGTAGCAGGAAGAGGAGAAGGAGGAGAAGTAGAAGAACTAAGAGGAGGGGAGAAAGAGGAGGAGAAAGAGGAGATGAAGGAGAAAGAGGAGGTGGAGAAAGAGGAGGATCGCCGTGAAAAAACTGATCCGTATAAATGCATCTGTCAGGTAGAGTCTATCTGGACAGAGAGAGGCCTCCGTACGAATCAGACAAATCCAGAAAAAATTCAGACAAATTTATCGCGCAGTTGTACACAAAATGTGCAGTTCCAAATGGATTTGTGCAGTTGTATAAGCTCTTCTGTGCAGTTAAAAGCAGTTTTAAAAGGTCATCTGTTTTCCGATTGGAAGTAATTTATCATGGAGACGGGAGAGGAAAGAATGGGTTGTGCAGTTCTACAAATTCCTTAAAAACAGCCCTGAAATCCAGATGAATAGATTCATGGGCGGAGAATTGGGGGGACGAACGAGCGGCCGCAGGAAAGACGCGAGATATTTTTGACGGACGAAAATTTCTCACGACCTTTTTCCAAGAAAATTTTCTACTTTAACCGTGAAAAAGTTGATGACTTTTTTTAGTCATCTGTCGAAAAGTGAAGAATAATTTCTATTTTCACCAACAAAAAAGTTGATGACCTTTTTTTAGAAAAAGTTCATGACCTTTTTTTAGTCCTAAGCTCAACGATTGGGGGGGGGGAAACCAATGCATGGGCCGTTCCCCCCCCCACACTTTTTGGGAGGACCGTCCCCTGTCCCCTCTAGGTCTCCGCCCATGAACAGATTGATGAATTAAAAGCATTGATTGGAGGAGATGAGTGGTTCCTGGTCGGATGTACATGTGAAGCATCAGATCAGACCAATTGTCACCGAATAAGTTTAGGCCTAAGTGAACAAGATCTCAGCTATGAGTGAATGGATTTAGGTGGCATGCACACGTATTTCTTATTAGTTGCTGGAAGACCTTTTTCTCTCTTTTTGACGGGATTGTCACGCTGTATCGCTTCTGAATAGCTCTGATGTGATAGCCTAAGCGCTTTATAAATGTTAAAATGAGATCAGATTGGAAGAGACATTTACCGGCTTTGCGGTATCTTGGCAACAGTCCAGTAGAGTTGTGGCAAGAAGTCTCTTGGAACGCCCGTCAGACCCCACCATTTCTACAAAATAATGCGTATATCGGTATTATCCATAGGATATCCAACGACTGCGGACGCAAAAGTTCAGGGATGGGCAAATTACAGGGCAACATGTAATTGAATTACAAATTACCAATTACTGGAGGAAATGTAATTGAATTACAAATTACTTTGACTCAGAGCCTCAGATTACAAAATTACAAATTACGTAATTTCAATTACATCAATTACAAATTACTTTGGGGCTCAAATCATTGGAATAAAAAAAACCTTAGGCAGGAAGTGCATGCCTTTTCCCCTTTGTTCTAGGCCTATGTGTATTATTATTTATTGCGTAAGAAATTGTCTACTTAGCTATCTTTAAGAAACAGTAGCTGTTCAAACAAGTTATTTGATAGCAGTTGTCTGTTGGGCCTTACAATCATGCCTGTAAAACTATAGAGCCTCTCTAGTCTCTACTGGTGCAGACCAAGTCAGGGCAGTGTTAAATCGAATAAACAATTTTTAGCAGTTGGATAGCTATGAGGCATTGCTAGTTCCCTTTCGGTCGTCTTCTATATGCTGCAAGATTTCTAAATCTTTTTTGTTTTGTGCTCGACTTTGTGGTCACTGCACGCTGCACACTAAAACCATAAAATTCTTCATCTTCCTCTCCTTTATGACCACTAGATGCTCATTAGGCTATTTGTTAAGACTCTTTGGTAAATCATATGTATCACGTATGATCCTTGCGACAGTGACTCGTCCATATTTTAAGCCACGTGGCTATCTGCATATATAACTAAAAGAAAAAAACCATATGAATTGCTAGTTCTTTTAAAATATCCACACTAGGATGGTAGTAGGCCTATTTTAGGCTATCATTTTAGCGAGATTTGTCATCATTTCAGTGCTAATAGTCGTGGTTTACGACTTCAATAGTGTTCCCTCATATTGTTTAAATTTGTCAAACTTCCTAACTGTGATGGCAAGATTTTAGGCTGTCGTCTAAAAAAATTCGCATCAATTCTTTGCTGAAAGATATGGTTTGAAACTTTCATAAATGTTCCCTACCATTGTTCAATTTAAAAACATTACACTTTTCTCATGATTTCACATTTTTATAGGCCTAATTAAATATACATAGCCTATAATTAAATGCAGGGCCGGATTAAGGCATGTTCAGCATGTTCGGCCGAACAGGGCCCCCACACTTTAGGGGGCCCCACAAAATGCGGGAAAAAATTCAGGAGAAATTTTAATATTTCGAGCAAATTTCGCCGATGACTAAAAAAAGTCATCATCAACTTTACTTTTTTGGCGGATGAAACGGTATGATTTCCCCGAAAATTTCGCCAGAATCTGATGACTAAAAAAAAGGTCATCAACTTTTTTGGCGGATGAAATGGTAGGCCTATGATTTTCCCGAAAATTTCGCCAGATGACTAAAAAAAACAAAAAACAATATCCGGCAAAAATTTCCCGAACAGGGTCCCCACATTGCTTAATCCGGCCCTGATTAAATGTATAATTACATGTGCATAAGCATACATATAATTATATATATATATATACACCGTGATTCAATAAAAACTAAGCCAAATTGTTTTTCATATATCTCTAATGCCTGATAGCATATCATGCTAAAATTTTCCAAATATTTAGAGAATTGAACCAAGAATATGATTCCAAAGTTTCATGAGAAAAGGTTGAACGGGTAAAAAGATATGAATATTTAAACTTCACATGCAGAAATTGCAGTTTACAAGCAATTTTCTGTCAGATTCAATAAAAAGCAAGCTAAACTGTTTTTCTTATATCTTCAATGCCTAATAATTAATCGTGCTAAAATTTTCCAGATATTTAGAGAATTGAACCAAGAATATGATTCCAAAATATCATGTCATATATTTGAACGAATAGAAAGATATGAATATTTAAACGTCATCTCCAGAACTTTCAGTTTTCAGCAAGTCTGTTATGGTGTTCGTTGCGGTTTCGATGCTTGATAGTTCCCAATTTTGGTCTTCAGGGATCCTGGGTTAAAATTAACGGAGTATATTATCGCAATGCTCTGCTGTCACAACATCTTCCACCTGTTATCAGAAATATATAGCCCCAAAAGGATGTTTTCTTTTTCAACAGAATAGCGCCAGCCCACAGAGCCAAGGAAACCATCGAAATGCTGGCAAGAGAGACGCCAGACTTCATTTCTCCCACATTATGGCCTCCGAACAGCCCAGATTTGAATCCTATCGACTATAAAGTGTGGAGCATGCATGATGCAAGACCGAGTCTAGCAGACAACTATCCATGATATAAACTATCTGAAGCAACGCTTGTTGGAAGCGTGGGATGGCCTGGACCAGAGGATAATCGACGATGCTGTTGCCAATGCATGGCGCCAGCGCCTCCAGGTTTGCGTGCAAGCAGGAGGAGGACATTTTGAGCATGTTATTTAATTAAATAATCAAACCATACTGTCGGGGTCATATTGTTAGTTCAATTCTCTACATATCTGGAAAATTTTAGAATGATTAATCATCAGGTATTAGAGATAATAAGGAAACATTTTATTGAATCTGACAGACAATTGCTTGTAAACTGAAATTTCGATATATGAAGTTTAAGTATTCATATCTTTTTATCCGTTCAACTTAATCTCATGAAATTTTTGAATCAAATTTGCGGTCCACTTCTCTAAATATGTGGAAAATTTTAGCATGATATGTCATCAGGAATTGGAGATATATGAAAAACAATTTGGCTTAGTTTTTATTGAATCACGGTGTATATAGGCCTATTATTATCTTGGGACATGGTCAAAGGTCATTTCTGGTAGGCCGATAAGACGTGTTGCAACTCCCAATAATTATACGCGATCACTGCAAGACGCAGACCAGAGTGGACGGTTAAACAGCAGGGAAGTGGGGAAAATTGGCGGAGTTAACAGTTTTTTGCATCTGACCACCTACGATAATGCCAACGTAGGCCTAATTGTTTTTTCCACAAGCTACTGATTGACAATACCTACATTCTAGGACAAATTCAGGCATAGAAATGCACTATAAGTTTGTGAAAAAATAATGGTCTTCAAAATTTTCCGGAAGTCAGCTAACTTGCCTCTGTGTTGGAGTAGATTATTTGTCTACGCCTAATTGGGGGCAAGTTGGTTGACAATGCAGACATGCCAAAAAATTATTTTTCAATACTGGAAAGATGTACAACTGCAATTGTTTCAGTTTTAGAACATTCAGTCTTAATAAAAATGTAAAAACCATTATATCAGTTACATGGCGATGTCTAAAAATTACAGTGTCATGCACAAAATGTCACAAGTATAAAAGAGTGATTAAGTGTTTATTTTTAATAATTGATAACCTCAAAAATTAAAATTTGGTTTTCACCATCGACAAAAAGACTTTGCAGGAGTTCTTAACATCATCGATAATGTACTGTGGCGAAATGGGGGAGGAAACACTCATTTTTATAGCGCCGGTTTCCCCTCCCCGGGCTTTAGTTTAGTCCCAGCCTGCCTCTTCTGTGAGGCAGCCTCTTTCGTCAACATGCCTCTTGGTTTCCCGCGCTCTATCCTGCCTCTTTCGGCAGCCTTCCTCTTTCGTCGGCCTGCGTATTTAGTCCGCACGTGCCTCTTTCGTTCCCGCGCTGTGGCCTGCCTCTTTCGTTAGGCAGCCTCTTTGGTCAGCGTATTTAGTCCGCACGTGCCCATTTCGTTTTCCGCGCTCTAGCCTGCCTCTTTTAGATAGCTTGCCTCTTTTAATATCCCGCGCCGTGGTCGCCACGTGCCCCTTAGTTTAGGCCAGCCCATGGGCGTCCGCAGAAATTTTTCTAGGGGGCGCAAACTTTTGAATAATTGTCACATGGTCTAAATTTAATGGGTGACAGTTTGAATTTCCATATTACCACGAGAGAATACCATAACTTATACCTATACGTTATGCGCCCAAAGAAAGATAAATATGTTCAATTTGTAGAAGGAATCGATAATATAATCACATTGAAAATCGCTTTGTAACAATCACAACCAAATAATCTAAATTTATGTGCAAACTATGCGAAAAATCCAGAGGGATGCACTTGCGCCCCCTTGCGCCCCGCTGCGGTCGCCCATGGGCCAGCCTAATCGGGTATACAAGGGATTCCTTCGGGACACAGTCAGCGATCCTGCGTGGCCGAGTGGATTGTAACCCGCTCGCCACGCCGGCGGTCCGAGTTCGATTCCCGGTCGGTCGGTTTATCAGAGATTAATTTCTCGGATCTTTACGGTCAGTGGCGGATCCAGAACTGTTTCAAGGGGGGGGGCAAAATCTTAGATCTTGGACGGGAAAAAGGAATTTTTTTCGAAAGTTCGAAAAATAGTGGCCGGCCGTTGAGGAAAAAAGTACTTTTCATCCGCCAAAAAGTTGATGACCTTTTCTTTTTTAGTCATCTGCCAAATTTTTCGGGAAATTCATACCATTTAATCCGCCGAAAAAGTTTATGACTTTTTATTTTTTATATATTTTTATTAGTCAACTTGAAAACCGAATGGGAGGGGGCCACGTTCCATACAATTTTCAGAATAGGGGGGAGGGCAATATCCATTACTCTAATATTCGTATTGCTAATTTCAGACCAAATGGGGGGGCACGTTCCATGGCAGTTTTCAATGGGGGGTCATGGCCGGATTGGCCCCCCTGAATCCGCCCGTTTACGGCGGGTGGCTCGGTCGCAATATAAACGTGGAGTGAGAGGTTGTACTCTGCCTCCGAGTCTCCGACACTAATCATCTTCGAAAAACACACACACAGTCAGCGCAGTCCGGGATCCAGGCGAGAGTGCAGTTCTCCATCCAGCAGTGCAGTCCAAGGGGTCCGTCTGGGGAGCCAATCGTTAGTGGTGCTGTCGTTTAGGGCAATTGGTGACATTCAATACACTGTCACACTGTGTCAAACTTCATCGTCGTTGTGTTTGTCCTTAACTGACGGATCGACTGGAAGGGATTGTAAGCCCTTCGAAAGACGACGAAGGCCGGACTCGCGCTTGCCAGAAGCGACACGCGCGACAGACCGGCCAGTCGGCCAGACACTCGTTTGATCGGTGGACGGCCATCCGCCGCGCACGACTCAGCGGGTTTCTCGTGACAGTACAAATACCATAGTCCATAAACACTTGAAACCAGTTCTATTCAGCATTCTAGTTGTATCAAGTTGTTGAGTAGTCAGAAATTGATTTTTTATTGATTTTTACCATTAGAATTGTTTTCCTACAATCGCTTTTCAATCGATTTTGAGATAATAAATTTAAAAAACCTAAACACCACAGGTCTCGGTCTATATAGCCTATAGTTGTAAAGACACAGTGGCGTAGCAAGGTCTTGGGGGCCTGTGCAGAGCTTAGTCGGTGGACCCCTTAAATGCTTGAAACCCCATTCGATTTCAAATAACAAAGCTGTTCAAAACGCCTGGTTCCTTTACAAAATTTGCATATTTCACACTAAAGTTAAATGAAAATAAACTGGCCACATTTAAAAATATTTTAGAAAATTTATCTAATGAAACATATTCTTATCCATATCAGCAGAGAAAAATTAAACTAAAATACCATGCAAAAGTAATCACAAAAATTGCTTCATCTCCTGAAGTATTAATCATTAATCACCCATAGGCCCTACTTAAACTCTCCAAGCTGTTGGGTTTGTTGAGCGGAAAATGTAGGCCTATTACGAATTTGGCAAGTGTGAAATGGCTCAATCAAGTCTACGGCTAATCTACTACGGGGATCTAGTAGGCTAGTAAGGAAAGTAGGCCCTAAAGTTCTGTCCCGTTCCATGAGGAACATAGGGAGGCGCTCATCTCCTTTTCAATGGCCCTGAGCCAGCAATGGACGAATCCCAAGGTCCTGGACACGAGGCCAGCCTATCGCAGGACTTGCCGTTTACTTCACAGCTTACGCCGGTACCAAATTATACTGCTTGGTGACAGAGGCACGTGTGCGTAAACAACTTGCCCAATGTCGTTACCCGGAGTCGAACCCGCAACCTCCCGCTCCGTGAGCGGACGCGTTACCGATCAGCCAAATCCGAATTAATGCTAAAATGCTCGTTTGCGCGCCTTCTCTTGTGCAAACAAAATAAATTTTAAACGGGTCTGCGTATATGCGTAGACAATGGCACAGTTATGTTTATACGTCAGCAAAACTACTTCCCACTGTCACAAACTGTCACAAATCTCGGACCTCCCCCCTTAAAGTACGTCACACTTTCGAATTTTTTTAAAAATTAGCACCGCATTCAAATTTTATCTCAAACACACTTCACTATTAAACTGCAAAATTTCCACTTAAAAGAACTATCACATTATTAAAATGACTTTAATAGTAGAATAGTTAATTGTGAACAATTGTCACAGTTATTCATTGAAGCAGTAACTCAATGTAGGCTAGATTGAATTTGAAAAAATAAATCCAAAAATTAGACTAGACAATTATATAATGCATATCATTTAAAAAAATAAATGTGTGACGTCACACATGGCCTGACCCCTCCCTCTGTCACAAACTGTCACACTTTCTTACACCCCCCTCTGGAGCGTAACGTACTTTATGGACGACCCCTAATGAATAATCCTAGCACATCGCAAAACAGTTGTTTGGACATTCCTCCTGAAACCGAAAAAATTACTGGGCTTGTACGCTGTAGCCTACATTTAGGTTTGAATACATTCTGAATATCCTTAAAGTAAAATATTGACTCTGGCCCCGGGGAGGTCCTTGACAGCCGGGGGCCCTCGTGCACTGCACAGGTTGCACGCCCTATTGTTACGCCACTGTAAAGACATGTGGAAACGAGATATCACACAAAAATATATTAAGAAAGATAATAACAGATAGGCCTAGGCCTAGTAAATTAAAAGAAGTTACACAAAAAATGGAATAAAACGATAAAAATATAAAAAAACTAGCCTATGTTTTAAAAATAAAATAAAGAAAAAACCGTTTTAAACAACTATGTCAAAAACAAACACTTAATAGCCTATTTTAAGGCCTAGCCTACTCTTCTATACATATGACATTTTGTTCATGACATTTTGTCAATGATATTTTGTCGCATGGCTTTTTTATGGAACCATTAAAATTTTTGCCCAATGTAGCACTTTTATATGTCATCATCCGACTTCTATTTTGTCATGAATCCTTTTCACCTAAGCAGGCTAAAGCAGCCTTCTTGTTGGCAAGAATTTTTGAACGAATTCTATTTGAGAACTGAGAAGGCATTTTTTCAATCTAACTTTTATCCATATAACAATAATTTTTTATCGATGGGATTCGATGCAGTTAGAATTTAAAGAAAATTATATCGCTGCCAGTCAAGTGACAATTATATTTTCATTAACCCGACTTCAATTTAGCGAGAATTCTTATCATATCCAACTTCAATGCGACCAACGCTAAAACACATGCAATGGCAAGTAATTTAGAACGCTCAATTGATAGAAAATAAATTACTGAAATTGTGGGGCAAGTAGGTTAACCTTGGGGCAAGTTCGTTGCATCCGCAAATTTGACCCCGCCATATTGCCCCAAACAGGTCCACACAACAAAATCTTGGGGCTGTGATTTTGCGCAGTGTGATTTGGATAAACAAAATACATCAGTAGCCTAACGACTCAAACTAAATGCTTAAAAGCCGCCTATTAGGCTATTTCTTATTTTTTTGCATTCAAGGGGATTAAGACAAACAGAACTTCATAACAGCGAAATATTTTTAGAGGTAGGCCTAAATGGGAAACGTCACTTTAAAAAGGGGGGAAATGAAAGCACCTTAACACGTTGTCGCTAGTAAAGATAACTACGGGCTTTCCTTGCTCCTCAATTAGCTTTCTGTTAGACTGTTTCCCTGCCACGCGTTATAATTTTATAGCGCAACAACAATTTTGACTCTCCTCAACTTACCCCGCCTCACCCTACCGGCAATAAAGCCGTGCTGCAATGAACAAGATTGACTCCTCTAACCACAGCTCTGGCCGTTAGCGAACGAGCAACAGAACGTACAGAACTGACGCAATTGGCAATATAATTGTAATAAGCCTAACAATGAGAACTAAGGCGATTCAGATGCAGATGCGATCCACGACCTTCATATTATGTCCTCCGTGACCTCCCATGGTTTAAAACTTTAATCTAAAAATTACCTAATGATACAAAGTAGGCCTACTAAATAAGCCTATCCATGCTGACAATTTTGTAATGTGCATCTACAGGGTGGGCCAAAAAAAGTAATCCCTTACGATATTTTGCCAATATCTTGGCCAAAAATAGGAATTTTTCAAATCCAATTTCACGGGCTTGAAGGTTATTCATATCTACGTACAATAGCCAAATTTCATCGACATATGTGAAACAGAACAAAAGTTATATCACTTTTAGTGAGGCCACCCCCCCGTTTTTTGACGATTCAAAAACCACACGCAAAAATTTAGGTTTTTTGCCAATATCTTGACCAAAAATAAGAATTTCGAAATGAAATTTTTCTGGCTTAAAGGCAATTTATTTTTACACATCAAAGCCGGATTTCATCAAAATATTTCAAACAAAACACAAGTTATACCACTTTTAGTGAGGCAACCCACCGTTTTTTGACGATTCGAAAGCGAAACGCAACAAAAAGTAACAAAAACACGATTTTATTAGGTCTCATCTCAAATAACTGTTGTCAAATGATCTTGGTAGCACTTCACAACTTGTGTTCAATGTGCCCAACACCCGTGCCAAAACTTCTTTTGAGTCTCTTTGCAAAGTTCTTGATGGACCTGTCGATTAACCTGACAGATTCCTTATTTACCAATTTGATTGCCATCTTGCTAAGTGACTTCTCAGCGACGTGCAGCTACGCTGGTACGCTGTTTATTTTTTAAATAGTAATAATAATGATCAGCTGGCAATATCAAGGTTATTTGATAACAAATATTTGAGATGAGGCTTAATAAAATTGTGTTTTTTTCTACTTTTTGTTGCGTCACCCTTCAGAATCGTCAAAAAACGGGGGTCACCTCATTAAAAGTGATATAACTTCTGTTTTGTTTGAAATATTTTGATTAAATTTGGCCATCATGTGTAGATATGAATTGCCTTCACGCGTGTAAATTTTCATTTTGATATTCCTTCTTCTGGCCAAGATATTGACCAGAATATTTGGATTGGTTTTTTGTTACTTTTTGTTGCGTCGCGTTTTTGAATCGTCAAAAAACCGCGGGTGGCCTCACTAAAAGTGATATAACTTTTGTTCGGTTTGAAATATTTTGATGAAATCTGGCCATCATGTGTAAATATGAATTGTCGTTAAGCCTGTAAAATTTCATTTCGAAATTCTTACTTCTGGCCAGGATATGGGCAACAAACCGTAGGGGATTACTTTTTTATGGCCCACCCTGTATAGCGTTTAGCCGTTGTTGATTTTGAAAGAAACGAATAATAACCTACATCACATAGATAGACATTATTTTTATTGATCCCAACAATTCAATTGTACATGTATGCTTAACAAAGTATAGATATAATCAGCAATAAGCAAATACTCAAAGTGAATAAGTAGAGTAAGAGTGAGGGGACAAATAGGCACACCCAAAGGGACAAGTCCCGCTAAGTAGGGGCCTAAATGACAAAGTGAAGTGTAAAAGTAAAAGTGGAAGGGAGAATTGGAATGCAAAGATATTACTTAACTAAGAAAAAAATATTATCAAAGCAAATGTAGTAAACACTACAGAAAAATTCAGAGAAAAAAAATAGACAAACAATCAATAGACAAAACAATCAAAGAAATCCGCATTAGCATGAGTAACCCCTCATGCCATTAACAGAAAACAGTACGTAATGTATGCACACGTAAGAGATGTTTGAAATTGGAACACAAGAAGGAAAAAAGACAAACAATCAATAAACAAACAATCAAAGAAATCAGCATTAGCATGGAGTAAACCCTCATGCCATTAACATAGCCAATATTAAGATAGCCAATATTAAGATAGCCAATTATTATATAGGCTACGATTAACCTTAAAAGAAGGCTTCTGTTGTTGATGTTGTTCATTCATTCATTCATTCATTTCAAGAATTTATATAGCACCTCTTCAAGAAATCCGCTCAGAAGCGCTCCCAGTCCAACCACGGTGAAACAAAAAAGTTTTAAGGAGCTTGTAGAAACTGACGAGTCGACCCTAGGCAGCAAGCGCATCTGCAACGGGAGACTATTCCAGACAGAAGGACCTACAACTGAGAAAGCACGACGCTGACAGGTTGATGATTCAACACGCGGGACCAAAAGCTTACCGCTAGAGGCAGAGCGAAGGGCTCTGCGAGAAAGGACAACAGATAATGGACAGCAGAGTTCACACAGATAAGTCGGGGCACAGCCAAGAAGACAACGCCAAACCAGTGAAGCAATTCTGTATTCGATGCGCTGTGAGATAGGGAGCCAGTGTAGAGTATCACGAATGTAAGATGAAACGGATGCATATTGCTGCAGACCGAAGAACACGGTCAAGTCGGGATATCAATAATAGAGGCAAACCAACCAGAATAGAGCAACAGTAGTCCAAGCGGCTGGTAACAAAAGCATGCAGGGTAGCAGCAGAGTTCTCTGATAAGGAGCGAGAGATGACCCGTAGCTGACGAATTTGGTAGTAACAGCCACGAGTCAGCTGGTTGACATGTTTTGAGAAACTAAGTTCTTCATCAAGCATAACACCCAAGTCCCGGACAGAATCAAAAAAGGTAACATGGGGAAATGCTTTAGCCACGGCACAACGATCAACATTTGCCAGTCGTCTACGTCCACCCAACCAGATGAATTGAGTTTTGGAAGCATTAAGTAGGAGGCGGTTAGAGGCTAACCAGCTAGCCAGCTTATCCATAGCATGACACATTTGCTGAACTACTTCCAGACTATTGTCAGGGTGGCAGTGGGTGTATGCTTGAACATCATCAGCATAAAGCTGGTGAAAAAGACCACAAGATGTCAGCAGTGATCCTATGCCAGACGTATAAATAATATACAGCAATGGTCCCAAAACAGAACCCTGAGGGACTCCGAATGGGGCAGGAACCCAGACAGATCTGGATGTACCAAAGACAACAGAATTGGTACGTTCCGTTAAAAAAGAATGAAGCCACTTAAGAGGCTGATCCACAACGCCAAAAGAGGTAGAAAGGCGTTGGAGGAGTATGTTATGGTCGACGCAGTCAAAAGCCGAGCTAACATCAAATAAAGCCAGAAGAGAGGAGCGTCCTGTAGGCCCTATCCATAGCACCATAGAGATCAGATAAAAGGCGGAGTAAAAGAGTCTCAGTCGAATGATTCTTACGGAACCCAGATTGATGGGAAGGGAGCAAATCATTTACATCCAAGTAAGCAATTAATTGAATAGCAATGATACGCTCAAGAATTTTAGATGAAAATGTTACATTGGCGATTGGGCGATAGTTCCCCGGATCTTCTGCATCTAGGCCCTCCCGCTTCAGCACCGGATGCAGAATCGATTGTTTCTGAGAGACTGGAAGCTGTGCTTCACGAATCGAGCGGTTGCACATCATAGTAAGGAATGGAAGAATGATATCAATGTGTTCCTGTACTAGAAACGTAGGCACCGGATCTAGTTCACATGTCTTCGGTGCAGACGTTAGGATAAGTGCACGAAGTTCAGTACTTGTAATCTCACGGAGAGTGTGAAGTCGGTGGTCGGTAAGTGGATAGTCTGGTGGCGAAGCCGTCGAAGTGGCATCGCGGATGGATGTTATCTTCGCCGTCAATTTCTTAAGAAACTCATCGGCTGTGAAGGATGTTGTTTGTTGTTATTGTTGATTGTGACTGTTTGCATTCACCGTCGATCGTTAGGCCTATTAGTACTTAAAAACTATGATTCATAATTATTATAGAAATGACTGACCTTCACTTGACTCATGGCAATTGTTATGGCGGCGGCTGACGTGAATCCTTTCAGCACCGGGTAGGATATGAAATCCATGAAAAAGCCTGAGAGCAGAATAACCTCAATTTATCAATTTTAGGATGCAGAAGATCGTAATCGTAATCGTAAACTCGAAATTTCTAAAGCGCTACTTGAAAGCCAAGCACGGGTCACCAGCTTATTCACGAGCGCTGCGTTGAGTTAAAAGGGTTGTCCTTAAGAGTATTCCGAGGTGGTCCGGGTCGAGTTACCATAGGATCAGAGAATTTTGAATGAGTTGAAAGATGTGGAAGAATGCATGCATGCATGTTTTACTATTTGAAAATTCCACTGTTTTCTTTCTCATCAAGTGTACGGGTTCGGCGTTGTAGCCTACTTGATAGCTGAGCTCACTTGCTCACCTAGGATACTTTTACTGAGTACCGGTACACTTTCAATCTGACACGCACCTTTCGTTTTCATTTAAGGCGTCAAAAACATTTTGGTCGTCCTGTGTGCGACCTGGTGGCGGACCGGTAACGCGTCCGCTCACAGAGCGGGAGGTTGCGGGTTCGACTCCGGGTAACGACCTTGGGCAAGTTGTTTACGCACACGTGCCTCTGTCACCAAGCAGTATAATTTGGTACCGGCGTAAGCTGGGAAGTAAACGGCAAGTCCTGCGATACGCTGGCCTCGTATCCTGTACCTTGGGATTCGTCCATGGCTGGCTCAGGGCCATGGAAAAGGAGATGAGCGCCTCCCTATGTTCCTCCTGGAACGGGATAGGACTTTTTTACTTTACTTTTCTGCTCATCCATCTTCACTGTCTTAATTCATGCTTATATATATATATGTATATATATATATAATTTTATATATATATATAGATATATATAAAATTATATATGTTCATGAACTGCATACTTCGATTCTGTAGGCCTACTCATTAGTCTTCCTAAAGTTCGTCTATCATCGTTTCAGTTGGTTCTCAACTCTCAGCTGCTTGACTGATTGCCCGCCTTCCCAAATACTCTCGCATCTCTACCTTTATGTTAGATAAACTTCATTGGCTTCCCTCTCGCGCTCGCACACAATATTTAAGATCCTCACTCCAGTGGCGCAACTAGGGGGTGCTGGGGGGTGCTTGAGCACCCCCCAGGCTAAAAAGGTGACCCACGCAATTTTTCCAAATCCGATGAGTTTTTTTGGTGCGTGGGGGGGGGGGGGGGTAGGGGTCATTCGGTCTTTAAGATTACACAATCAAGCAAGTTCCTTTGGCACTCGCTACTTCGCACCATCTGAGCACCCCCCAAGAAAATTTTCTGGTTGCGCCCCTGCCTCACTCTGATCGTCACGGCTGAGCATAGTCTTGCCTTTAAATCTTTAAATATCTGACTGATGTAATAGACCTACTTCCTCCTCACTCAGCTTCCTCCCACCGTCCACGTCGTTCATCCAACAGACTTGACCTCTTGGTTCCTCGCTCTAGAACTGTTGTGGCTCAGTCTCGATCATTTGCCTCAGTTGGTCCTTCTCTTTGGAATGCGCTTTCTCCTTCTGTTCGCTCTAGACTTCTGTCTGGCAGTCTCTCTTCTGTATTGTCTCTTTCCAGAACCTGCTTCCACTCGCGGGGCACTGGGAGCGCCCCTGAATGGTTCACTATACTAGAGGCGCTTTATAAATTCTGAAATGCAATACGATACAGATGCTTGTATGCACATGTATTTATGCACATGTATGTATGTATGCACATGTATGTATGTATGTATGTATGTATGTATGTATGTATGTATGTATGTATGTATGTATGTATGTATGTATGTATGTATGTATGTATGTATGTATGTATGTATGCACATGCGTGTATGTGCGTATGTATGTATGTATGTATGTATGTATGTATGTATGTATGTATGTATGTATGTATGTATGTATGTATGTATGTATGTATGTTTGTATGTAATACTATCTATGCATGTATGTGTGTGTATGTGTCATGAGTTATCTTAAATGGCAAGTTAAGCCCTAGCCTATTATGGACAGGGTGTCTAGAGTTATCATCGAAATAGGCCTACTAGAGAACAAAGCATGAACTCGTTTAGAAAATTATTCAGATAAAAAGACAACTGAAATTAAACTAAAAGACATACAGGGTGGTCCAAAATAAACCGCACAGTGACAGTTTTCTTGATATAATATATAACAATTCAATGTTTAATGCCATTTTTCTTACTTATTTATAGATAGATTTTTCTCTGACGTCATTATTGACTTCATCATGGTTTATCATAGTTTATGGTAAAGAAGTTGTTGTTTATAAGAGATTGTGATCATGGGACGCTCCATCACACACCGCCAAGAACACCATGGAGTATCTGCGACGTGAGAACATTTCTTTCATTGAGCCTGACATGGGGCCCCCAAACAGCCCGGACTTGAATCCAGTCGACTACGCTGTTTGGGGCGCCCTTCAACAGATGGTATACCGTCGTAGAAGTTTCACCACAGACTACAGTGGATCAGCTGAAAGAAACAATCGTCACCGAGTGGACCAAGCTGTCACAGCATTTTATTGACCGCGCAATTGATCAATGGCGTCGTCGGCTTCAATGCGTGGTCGAGCAGCAAGGAGGACACATTGAACATTTTATGTAACGAAATCCATCCATGTAATGTTACAGTAAAAATAATTGCTAATGTTTTTGTGAATTTTCACGGTTAGGCTATATTTGAATTGGTCTGAATAAAGTACTATCAATTTATCATTGTGCGGTTTATTTTGGACCACCCTGTACATATACAGCAAACAATATCGTTAATAAACTACGCCTATAGCGCCCTAATCGATGGTCGTGCCCTCCCACAGACCCTCCAACAAAACTTGGCCACCACTCACGTTTCCCTTCGCATGGAGACAGTTTCTGCAGGTGTGAAGAAGTCCTACGAGTTAAGCAGCGAAGGGCTTCGGTCGGTTCACTGGTCTGCTTTGGTTGCTTGCCTCGTTCTGAAGTCGTCCGTTCTCGTCCCAGGATGGAAGATGAACTCAGCGTCGAAAGTTGCAGTCCTGCTGGCGTTCCAGCTACGACCGCTGGTCGCGTCTTGTAGAGGAGTGCCAATTCCTTCCTGCACCGCCCACCTCTGTCGTAGAAGTGGCGGAGACGTTTCCGCTCTTACAGACACCGCCCACGTCTAGCATAGACGTGGTCACGTGGCAGAGAAGTTGCGAAGAAGTGGCGGAAAAGTGTCCGCTCGTTCTGGCCCGTCCTCGTCTGGTAGCACCGTTGTGCTCAGAATTCGCCTGGTAGGACCGTTGTGCCCCGTATTCGCCTGGTAGCACCGTTGTGCCCCGTAATCACCTCCTTGCACCGTTGTGCGTTGCCATACGCCCGAACTTCCTTCAGTAAAGTTCAGCGTGCATGTCCACTTGTCCACTTCGCATCTCCGACTAACGACTGATGACTGACGACTGACCTCCGACGACTGACCCCAGACAGTCCATCCTCTTGCTTATATAGGCTTATCCGTCTTCCAGACAGATGACCTTTACCCCCTACACACCTTTTGGACCCAACGACCATCGACGACCATCGATATATTATTATAAAAACTAGATTATTGTAAGTATAGGCCTATATGCTACTGTCTAACTTTTCATTTAAGCACATAATATACACGACATAACACAATAATAGATACAATGCGTAGGGCCAATGCTATTTATAAGGGCAACTCGTGACAGTATGTGTGTATGTGTGTATGTATGTTTGTTATGTATGTATGTATGTATGTATGTATGTATGTATGTATGTATGTATGTATGTATGTATGTATGTATGTATGTATGCATGCATGTATGTATGTATGTATGTATGTATGTATGTATGTATGTATTTATGTATGTATGTACATGTATGTATGTATGTATGTATGTATGTATGTATGTATGTATGTATGTATGTATGTATGTATGTGTGCATGTGTGTGTATGCCTGATTTGCGGTATACCAAAATTCGGGCATAGGCATAGTTATTTTAAAGTTTTGTATGGGAGGAGTTGCGCTGGCTGCCTATGCAAAAACATATTGTGTTTAAGATTCTGATGACCATGCGTATTATTGCGCAATTGCCTAGCAGGTCAAGCCCCGATTTATCTTATGGAGCGTTGTGTGCCAGTGCTATCCGTTCCAGGCCACAGATACCTTCGCTGTGTTACGCAAGGTGCGCTGGTCGTCTCTATGACTCGATCTTCCACATTGCTGCATAAAAGCTTTGCTATGGCCGTTCATTTGTATGGAATAAGTTAACTATAGCAGTCTGCGCAGTGAGTCTTTCTTTGCCCTTTTTCCTGCAACGTTTGAAAACCATTCTCTTTGATTGTGGTTTGGTGCTGTCAGGTCGGGAGCGCCTCTGTTAATTTTTTCGCGAAGTGACCACATGGTCACCATAATAATATGTAAATTCACGATTACAATTACAACAGAGAAGGTTAGGGCTAGGCATGCACTCGGTTAGTTTCTGGTAGGCGACCCACTTCAAGAAACCTCATCAGCATGCTGAAACCGGTAACAGTTTACAATTATGCAGTTGAAACAATAATATTCCCAAGAACGCAGACCACAATCGAAAACCCTAAATTTCCCCCGGGGGGCTAGGTAAGTGGAGTGAGGAGTTGGTGGAGTGGGTAGGGAGTGGAGGTGTGGGGGCGGATGGTGGGGGTGGGGAAGAAATACCGAAAAACCAAATTTCACGGGCGGCGTCCCGGTGGAGGTCGGAGTGTGGGGAGGATGGGAGTTGGAGGTGTTGGAGGGGGTGGGGTCGGGGTGGGGTGGGGTGGAGGGTGGAGGATGGATAGTGGGGGGAGTGGGAGGTTGGGGTTGGGGTGGGGAGAAAATTTTCTGGGCAACGCCGGGTAATTCAGCCAGTTCTATAATATTTACACGTGATCGTGTTGTTTGCATATCGACTGCAGCTTACCTAGTCCTAACAGAAACATGGCGATGTAGATGAATCCGACAAAGAAGCAGAGCAGTATAGCAACGGACGCATCGTTAGGAATTGGCGAAGTGGCGAAGAGAGCCGTCAGCAGAGAGGCGACGGCTGATGGACCGAGGGTGATGTCCTTCGCTGACCCAAACAAAACGTACACGAAACTACCGATGAACGCCGAGTACAATCCATTCTGAGATGACACATGGAAACAACCATACACAGAAAACAGTTACTGAATGCAGTTGACCTTTATACAAGTAAATAATTAAATAGACCAAGTAAATAGTCTAAACTCTAAACAATTCTATGGTCTTCATCATTTTCTCTCTCTCCTATCTATCTTTGGTCGTCTGTTGCTATGAAATGCTATCTGTCTTTCTAATGAGTATATATATATATATATATATATATATATATATATCACTCCAGAAGCTTCAGAAGCCTGAGTAGCTTAATTCCTTTTTGATAGCCTAAGCATTAACCCAGTGGCGTAGCCAGCTTTTCATGGGCCTGTGTGCAGAAGTTCCTCATGGGCCTTGAGAAACATACGTTCAATTAACCCTATTTTTATAGCAGCCAGACCCATTAGCGGCTTAGCCTAATCGCCCTAATGTTTCCACAAAGTTGGGTGACCACGCCTCGACATGCCCCGCTTCCACAGCTATCAGCGATAATATATAACTCCTCCTCCCTCTTCAGGATCGACCCCCAATGAGGGCAGACGAGTCACTTTACCTGCAGCAGCGAATGCGTGCCTCATGCCTAGTGTGAGGTTTCAGTTCTACGAAAAGTGGGTGGGAAGTTCATAGGTCCTGACAAGTGATAAGTTGTAGGCATATGCAGGCGTAGGTCTGTGAGGAGCGACAACGGTTCACCCTTCTCCTTCCCGCGTCCACTCTCCATTGATCATCCTCTGAACCCTAGATTACTATCGGCTACGCTGTGGAAATTTCTTATCTTTGTCAGAGTGAATAAGTTCAATGATGCTATGTTACAGTGACGCGACTGACAGCTGGGGGGTTGGAAACGACTCCCCTGGGGTGTGCTCTAGAGACTGAACTGAGGGGGTCCTAAGAGAGACTGGGGGGTTGAACCCCCCCAACCCCCCCGGCAATTCTCACCCTGAATATATTTACCCGAAGCATGAGCGGCCTCAGGTATTTTCGCGGGAGGGACAAACACAATCAATGGTCACAGTCAGATTTCTGGCAAGAACTTGAACAATGCAAAACAAGAAATTAAAAACATGAGCATTTTTCAGAAAGGTTTCTAGCTCATTGTCAATAATATTTCTCCGTTTCACTGTGTATCATTGGTGTTATTAAGTGCTTTCTTGCTAAGAAGTTGCTTAAAAATAAAAAAATGCAATGTAATGACGACAAAAGTAGGTGCAAATTTCCAGGGTCAATTAAGTGCCCTTTTGCTCCTATGTGCGGTCTCCCATGGCTCGAAAGGCTGAGGGCGGTTGAAAGATCATTTCTAACTTGCGAATGGCATGCATTCTTAGTTACTGTAGCGCATGACCTCGATCTCGACATCAGTTCTGCTGAGGAGAAAGTTTGGTAGTATAGGCTACCGGTCCCGTCTTCACTGCAAGTTAAAGTTTATTTTAATTTTGACAATCAAGATGGTGCATTTCAAGACAATCATGAGATACATAATATATTTCAAATATATCTCATTGTTCTTTTAAAATGCACTATATTCATTCATTGTGGAGATTTATATAGCGCCCGTCAGGTTTTCTACTCAGGAGCGCTCCCGACCCAAACCTGGCTGAAAAAGAATAGTTTTAAGACTGTGATAAAATGCATCTGAGCAAACTCTAGCCACAAGACAATTGCAGTAACCCATTTCATACATTAATTTAAAATGTTTGAAATTCGTGTCCACTAAGAAAAATAATGATGTTCTAAAAGTACAGTAGGCCTAGGCCTACTGTTGTAGACAACCGCTTTTTCTATTGTTTTTTCCTAGAAAACTTCGTTTATTCCTTAGTTTGATCGCGTTTTCAGTTTTCTTTCTATATTTTGTATGCAACCTTTACTTCTAGCCTAGGCCCTAGGCCTACTGTCTGACAGACAATTGCTATAAATTTATTTATTCATTAAGTTTGTTTTATTCATTAAGTTTGTTTTATTCATTTGTAATTTATAAATTATTCTTAGTTAGGCCTATGAAACAAACAAAACAAACAGCCAAACAAAATACGTGTGACTCAGTGCATCGGAACCAGTATCGAAATGTCAGCCAGATAATATCAATTTTATGTTAGGCCTACATGTAATAGAATGCTGAAACGGGCGACGGGGTATAGACTCAGCAGTATTAACACAATAACACCTTTGAGGAGGGAGAGGCTAAGGCAACTTTTAACCCCCGTATAGTTCGAAAACTTTAGAACCGCCACTGCTACTGCTACTACTACTGCTACTACTATTACTACTATTACGGTACTATTGTTGACTTTCACTCTTAATTGCTCGGCGCCAGCGATGTTCTGTTGTATTCTGACGGGTGAAAGGAGGACAAAGGCAAACGTAGTTGCGATGTTGCTAATAATTAATGTAGGCTACATGACTAATAAAGCGCTAAATTTATGTCGCCGCCGCCGCCATTTAAAGTCTCATGGATAATTAATTATAATTTACTATGGAAGGCAGACGATGCACATGCAGCAGTAGAAGGGCGAGAGGATCGACAGGATCTTGAGGCAGTTAAATATGCCATGTTGTCTGATCTAGTCTATACTGGTTCATCCGGATAGCTGCTTATTGTCCGCGAGTATCAGCCCGTAAAGGTTAGGCTACTGGTTACAGTTCAAAGCAAAGATAACATGCAAAAATAATTTGCATGAATTTCATAGAGTTTGTAATCAAAGAGAGAGTGATTGAGTCACTCTCTCTTAGATTGCAAATTCAGTGATTTATCACAAAACTACAATTCCTATTGCAAGAATAATGACTTATGATAGGCCTACGAAGGCTATCATAATTATGCATACATGAAAGCCAAACAAAATACGTACGTGTGACTCAGTGCATCGGAACCAGCAGTAGTTAAAGTGGCTAGGGGCCGTCCATAAAGTATGTCACGCTCCAGGGGGCGGGGGGGGGGGGGGGGGGGGGGTGTAAGAAAGTGTGACAGTTTGTGACTGGGGAGGGGTCAGGCCATGTGTGACGTCACACATTTAAAAAAAATTATAGGCCTATCTATTTTATTTTTTTATTTTAAATAGAATTTAAGAATTTAATAGCTTTAAAAATAATTTTCAAAAATTTTGCGAAACACTTGAATTAGTTTCATGTCAAAATAGCATGAAATGCGTATCTCCTGAATGTGTTGTTCACGATTCCTCTCGCTAGGAGCGCTAGTAATGCTGTTGCGAAGCCTTGTTTTATGTATAGCCTTACTTTCGTCATGCCGGAAGTATTATTATTTCTATGTTGTCCGCTGTATAATTATGTCATTGAGCGAGAAATTCGGAATTTAGTTTTTACAGATAATAGTAATTTTTATAATAAAACATTTTTAAGAATTCAGAGGTAATATTTATATATAAATTTAATCATTTATCATCATGAACTCATAAACAATTATATTACGTCATTCTTTAAAATATATGTGATAGTTCTTTTAAGTGGAAATTTTATATTTTAATACAGTTTAATAGTGAAGTGTGTTTTAGATTAAATTTGAATGGGGTGTTATTTTTTTATTTTTTTTCCGAAAGTGTGACGTACTTTAGGAGGGGGGTTCCGAGATTTGTGACAGTTTGTGACAGGGGAACAGAGGGGTTAAAATGGTCAAAAATAGCGTGACGTACTTTATTGATGGCCCCTATAGGGTGAGCAGTGGGGGGACGCCGAATGGGTGAGCAGTGGGGAACGCCGAATGGGTGAGCAGTGGGGGAACGCCGAATGGGTGAGCAGTGGGGAACGCCGAATGGGTGAGCAGTGGGGAACGCCGAAGAAGAGTTTTATTGGAATGAATGTGTTTCCATGATTCTGTGCATGGTGAGCAGTGCATGGGAACGCAATCAAATAAATGTTAGAGCAGTGGAAACTGCGTTCCTATATGCGTTCCTGCCCTCTTTAAACTACGGTATGGGAATCAGTCAGAACATTGAAGTGACACGACCACCACCCGCACCACCAACACCACCACCAGCACCATCAGCACGACGACCACCACGGTGGCACCACCCAACGACGACGACGACGATGACTGAGTGACTGACCTGAGCAGGAACTCCAGCGATGAATGCGTAGGCGATAGACTGCGGAATTACTGTCAGGCCAACTGTTGCTCCGGCGATGAGGTCACCTTGAAGGTCAGGTAGCCTAGCAACACACGCGCGCACACATACACACGCATTCTCCGTTTAGACGAAATAACCATATATATATATATATATATATATATATATAGTAATTCATGACTATGCATCAAGTGCGATAGAAGTGATTATCTTGGCTCTTAATTATGACGCCAAGACTAGGCCTATAGACTAAGTAACGACACGCGCCAGAGATAAATTTGCAGACCTGTCAATCATGGTCAACCTGTTTTCTGTCGATGGCTGTTGGGTCACTTGGGTGAAAGGTGACGACTTGTAGGCCTATCATATATTGCGCCCACCTTTCTTCGCTCTGCCAGTTTCATTTCGCCAACAACCAGATCCAGCTATTCCACAAGGTGGAAAGGCCACAGGTTAAGCGGCGACAGTCTCAGTGGCCTATAATTTATATGGGGCCTATGCGTTCAGCCCTCGAACAAAATAATATAGCTGGTTACTATGATTAGGCCTACTATAGCTGCAAGTTTCCTGCAACTATAAAACTGACCTTCTTCTTATAAGAGTTTTCCGATAAACGTTTACTCCGTTTAGAAAGTCGCATAATTATTATTAACTGTCAAAGAACGCAGATTTAGAATTTTTAGATCACTTAAATAGTTCTACCTAAATCATAATCTAACATAATATTTTCGTAAGTCTGTGTGTTTTTTGTGGCTTTGTTAGCTATGCACGGCCAGTTTTGAAGCAATCGACCCCAATTCTTTGCAGGGGTCGGGCTCGACCCGGAGCAGGTCAATGGGGGTTGGGGGGATGGGTGGGTGGGGAGGGTCGGCGAAACTCTGCCACCATGGGAACCAGGGTGGGGAAAAAACTCATAATTTTTTCCTACTTTTCAGCCGTTTCGTGTTTGGCGGGGGTGGGTAGCGGGAGGAGGTGTGTGTTTGGTGGGGAGAGGGAGAAAATTTTTCCCTCAAAAAACAAATTTCACGGGTGGCGTACCGGTGGAGATCAGAGTATGGTGGGGTGTGGTGGGGTGGTTGTGGGGAAAGGGCTGGGGTGGGGGCGGGGTGTGGGTGTGGTGGGGGTGTGGTGGGGGAAGAAAATGTTCCTGAAAACCAAAATTTCACGGGTGGCGTACCGGTGGAGGTCGGAGTGCGGCAGGGTGTCGTTGGGGGTTGGGGGGTTGGTGGGGTTGGGGTGGGGAAAGAATTAATTTTTTCCCCGAAAACCAAAATTTTACGGGCTAGGGCTGCACTGGTAAATTTTGAGGTGAGTACACACATGTGTCATGGGATATTCTATCCCCCTTAAAGCTATCCGAGGAGATGAATTAATCTATCTCCCCGGATGGAATTAACCGGACTAGACTATACGGGGGATAAACCATTCTATTGCCTTTATTGAAATATGCGTATAATTGAACAATTTTTGCTGTTATAATCAAAATTTTAAGTGGCCCTAATTGTTTTAAGTGTCCAAAGCAATGTTCAGAGAAAGGTAACTCGAATTTATTTAGTGACTCTGGGTGTTTTATAGTGTTTTAAATGTTCTAAGCAGGGCTGTTAACAATACTGGCAAAAAGTATTGGCAATACCAATACCAATACTTACTAATAAAAGTATTGGCAATACCAATACCAATACTATTTCTTAAAAGCATTGCAATTACAATACCAATACTTTTACCAATACTTTTCGATAAGTTTTAAAGTTTAATGACTAAAAAAGCACATGCCATTGCCCGTTAAACAGTGTTAAGCAGTACAAGCAGTGTAACTACAAATCTATATACATGCTCTCCACAAGTCTACCACTTAGCCATACGTAAAAAAACATCATTTCAAAGTGTAAGCTGCTTAGTGATGTGCGCAGAGGTGTAAATACTCGGCCTCCTAAAGGAAAAAATAAATATTATTGTGAAAAAAGTATTGGTATCGAGTATCGCTGACAGGTTAAAAAAAGTATCGGCGATACGAATGCGATACCAACAAAATTAAACTATCGCGATACTCGCCGCGATACTGAAAAAAAGTATCGGCGATACCAAGTATTGCGATACTTTATCGCGATAGGCCTATTTACAGCCCTGGTTCTAAGTGCTTTACAACCAAAGCAAAAAGAATTATCTGGTAGGAATAAACGGTGTCACGACAACTCGTTCAACGACAACTCGTCCAACGACAACTCGTCCACGGACAACTGGTCCACCGACAACTGGTCCACTGAAATAGAAGCCGGATTAACGAGAAAGCGCTTGAGAAATGGAAGCTGGATGGAAGTTCTTTATTTACGAAATAGGAGCTGGGTTTATGAAAAAAGTTTTATGGTTTTCTTGCTTAAATAGAAGCTCATTTGACGATTTTCATCATGTGTCTCAGCATGCATCTAGCTTCTATTTCAGATAGAAAAAAACTTGATCCATCTTCCATTTCTTAAGCGGTTTTTCATCAATCCAGCTTCTATTTCACCTGTAAAAACCTTCATCCAGCTTCCATTTCTCAAGCGTTTACTCATTAATTCGGCTTCTATTTCGGTGGACGAGTTGTCGGTGGACCAGTTGTCCGTGGACGAGTTGTCGTTGGACGAGTTGTCGTTGGACCAATTGTCGTGGAACCGAATAAACATAGGCTTACTTGTTAGTGTCATTGTTCAAAACAAAGCAGACGGAAATGAATTTTCAAAAAGAAATACACACGAAAGTGGTTTTTCGACTTTCCTCATTTGGGGGGGGGATACGATTAATACGGGGTATACTGTAGTCTATTTCGTGACACCGGCCGAAAACAATTCGATTTTTGGGCCGAAATTTTCTGACGACCTTTGTTTTAGTCATCGAAATTTCTGACGACTCTTTTTAGTCATCATCTGGTTTTCTGGTTAGGCCCTAGGGGAGAGCGGGGCATAATGGGATATCGGGCATAACGGGAAACTTCATTAATGTCGATCTTACTTACTTTTAAAATACGAAAAAAATTCAATCTGAAGTAAAGCATATTTGAAGGTGAAGGCCAAAAGCATTTACGATATCGATGCGTCTTGCAGTTTTATGATGAAAAGTTGATTTTCACGCTCTCCCAAATAAGGTACGTCCGTTATTCAAAAATTTTTCTGGGAACAGTGGAGCTATATTAAATTTTTTTTATACCATCCATGTGTAGGGTTATATACAAAATCACATATTCCCATATGAAAATTTGTGCAAGTTCAGTATTTTGTTTAAAAATGGCGGATTTACAGTTTTTTTGCATATTGGGGCATAATGGGATACAGATATCCCATTTTGCCCCTTTCTGTGGTGTGAAAGCAATTTTTCCCCATATCTCTTATATTGTAATATTTTATGGGTTCTAATTACCCCTTCACGTCTCCATCATTGTATAGATTACAAAACGAGTAATAATAAAAAAAATATGTGGCACTTTTTGGAAATTATAAAATATTGCATGTTATGAGGCATAATGGGATAGGAATCCCATTTACCCCGGGTGGTGGGGCATAACGGGATTTTGGGACCTGTTGGTAAAAAATTGTATCTTCTATGTGGTTGATGCTTAAGTAGATTAGTCTAGTCCATGTTGTACTTATATATGCATGCACAATGTGAGTACAAAAAGTCCTGATTTCTTATTAATTATATGATGAAAACTTCAAAATGCCTTAAGTATCCCGTTATACCCCGCTCTCCCCTACTTAATTTGTAATCCCCGACAGACCAAAAACCACTGAATTTCGCGATTTTCGACTATTTTATCGTCAAAATTTCATTTCTCGCACATTTGTTCACATTGAATTCTTTGTCAGGTGACTATAATACTGAGTATAGACTACGCTGTATACCCGCGTAGCCTATACCTTGGTTTTCGGAGGTGAGTAGGCTACACGTTGCCGTTTTCCCCGGAGGTGAGAATACGGTAATACGCTGTACACGGTGCGCCAAAAAGAAGTAATCCTCTACGCTTTTTAGCCCATATCTTGGCCAAACATACGAATTTTAAAATGAAACTTTGCAGTCTTAAAGGCAATTCATATTTGCGTACAATGGTCAAATTTCAGCAAAATATTTCAAACAAAACAAAAGTTATATCACTTTTGGTGAGGCCACCTACCGTTTTTGACGATTCAAAAACGAAACGCAATAAAAGTTATGTTTTTTGCCAATATTATGGCCAGAAGTGAGAATTTCAAAATGCAATTTTACAGGCATAAAGACAATTCATATTTACACATGATGGCCAGATTTCATCAAAATATTTCAAACACAATAAAAGTTATACCCCTTTTAGTGAGTCCACCTACCGTTTTTGACGATTCAAAAACGAAACGCAGCCAAAAGTAATTAAAACACGATTTTATTAAGTCTCCTCTCAAATAACTGTTGTCAAAGAAACTTGGCAGTGCTTCACAACTTGTGTTCAATGTGCCCACCACCAGTGCCAAAACTTCTTTTGAGTCTCTTTGCAAAGTTCTTGATGGACCTGTTGATTAATCTGACAGATTCCTTATTTACCAATATGATTGTCATCTTGCTAAGTGACTTCTCAGTGACGTGCAGCTACGCTGGTACCCTGTCTACTTTTAAAGTGGTAGTAATAATGATCATCTGGCAGTATTAAGGCTATTTAATAACAATTATTCGAGATGATAGGCCTACTTAATAAAATCGTGGTTTTGCTACTTTTTGCCGCGTTACGTCTTTGAATCGTCAAAAAACGGGGGTGGCCTCCTTAAAAGTACCATAACTTTTATTCTGTTTGACATATTTTGCTTAAATCTGGCCATCATGTGTAGATATCAAGTGTCTTTAAGACTGTAAAATTTCATTTTGAAATTCCTACTTCCAACCAAGATATTGGCCAGAATAATTAAATTGGTTTTTTGTTACTATTTGTTGCGTCGCGTTTTTGAAACGTCAAAAACGGTGGGTGGCCTCACTAAAAGTGATGTAACTTTTGTTCTGTTTGAATGAACCATTCTATGTAAATATGAACTGCCTTTAAGACGGCAAAGTTTCACTTAAATATTCGTATGTTTGGCCAAGATATGGCCTGAAAACCGTACGGGATTACTTTTTTTGGCGCACCCTGTATACCCGCGTATATACCCTCGTGTACAGCCCTGCCGAAGAGCGCGGGACACAGAGTGCAGATCGACGTTCCTGAGAGGAGAGTCAGTGTTGGATCATGGGGCTCGACTGAATTAGACTTTGCGATGAGCAGAGACCGAAAGGGGTCGAGAAAGACTGAGACCGAACGATGATTGGATAGAGCTGTGGGTTAGCTAGGCTATAATTATGCTGAAGAGTTCGCGAAATTCTCTGAGCTGAAAGTAGGCTAATGCAAGAAGTTGCATAGGATAGTAACCGGACTTAGAAGCGAAGCTAATGGAGTGAGTGATTTGAGAATGGGAGTGATACGATGATGCCTAGGCGTTCTGTCACTTAAGAGAAGCATTTTAGTTGTAGCCTACCAAATAGTTTTGTACAAATATTATCCCAACATCACATCCGAATCGTTCGAGTCTTCCAGTCGCCACATATCCTAATAATCCTACTTGTTCTTTCCTATTTCGATGAACGTCTTTCGAGAAATTGTCTTTTCGTCTCTCTTCTGCGTCTTCTGCATAAAATTACACGTGACACGTCCATCCATTTGTCAATCCGCCAATCCATCCATCCATCCATCCGTCCGTCAGTCCATTCGTCCATCCATCCATCTACCAATCCATCCATCCATTCATCCATCCATCCATCTATCCAACCATCCATTCATCATTCATCCGCCCGTCCATCCATCCATCCATCCATCCATACATCCATCCATCCATCCATCCATCCATTCATCCATCCATCCATCTATCCAACCATCCATTCATCATTCATCCGCCCGTCCATTCATCTATTCATCCATATGCATCCATCTGTCTATCCATCGATCGATCGATCCATCCATCCATTCAACAATCATCCATCAATTATTCATCCATCAATCCTTCCATTCATCCACTCGTCCATCCATCTATTTCAATCACTCTGCGATTCATAGGCCTACTCTTACCTATATTTCGGCGCCCACTGGATGATTGGAAGTCGTTTCTTGAGAATGTCCATGGAGCAGCACTGGCGACCGTATTTCTTCCACTCGATCTTCTTCACCGATTCCTTCAGCTGTCTTCCCTGCTTCGCCATCGCATGGCTGAATATCGACCAATTCATTCGCGGTTCGTCGCAGCAATTCCAACTCCTTCTCCTCGATTCTTCATCGTAATCGTCGTCCAAGTCATTGACGTCAATATCCGGATCGTCGTCATCGTCTTCGTCTGATTCATCCACATCTTCGTTGAGATGGATGTACATCGGATCGATGGCAGAGCTGAGCTTCCTCTCGGGGGCCTTCGACGAACTCATCTTCCTTTCTGGACCCTTCGACGAACTCATCTTTCTCTCTGGTAGCTTGGTCGTGCTCATACGTCGGTCCGTGCCCCCATAAGGATTCAGGGATCCGTTGCTGCCGCCACCGTCAGCTACAGCCCCTGCTGCTGTCCCTGACACTGCTGCTGCTGTCCCTGGGGTCCTCGATCCCATCATCACATCCGAATCGTTCGAGTCTTCCGGTCGCCGCATATCCTCCTAATCTGCCTTCGCCTTTCCTATTTCGACGAACGTCTCTCTCTCTCTCTCTCTATCGAGAAAATGTCTTTTCGTCTCTCTTCTGCGTCTTCTGCTTAGAATTACACGACGCGATTGATGATGATGATGATGATGATGCGACTGATCAGTCGAACGAGTAACGACTGAGGATGAGCGACTATTTTGCCATCAAGACATACAGCAAGACTACTTAAGGTGGATGTATTATTATGGTAGAGATCTGCAGAGGTCGAACCACCTGATAAGTATAGTTAGTCGGCGTCGGTGCCAGTTATCCTGCTGCGGCCGGTAGATCGTCTTTTTCGGCATATCCAGTCTCAGTTGGATGGAAGAGACCGGTTAGAACCGGTTGCTGCACTGCAGATCACTGATGCATGCACGTGACTGCTCGAATTCATCGACGACGACAACGACGACCAGACCATGCATGCAAGGAATCATTGCGAGACCAGTTCTCGTATACGTGCACGGGTGAAGAGTAATTCTGCAGCTCAACTAGCTATAATAGCCTATTGATCATCTATTGTTCGCTTAACCATTTTCACAATGACACTCTGCCCTTGTGAAATCCATTATTAATGCAATTCTTTATGATATCTGTTCCTATTTAAGGGTTGCCTCACCATAAATGATACATTATGAACAATGAGTTTGAATGCCGAAATGGAAAACTTGCTTCATACCGGATGGCACAGGATTACCAACGATGTGACTCTGTGCTACAATCATAGACTCTAATTCTTTTCAGAATATCCGACAAAATAACCGCGAATCAGAAGCCACTAACAGACGAGTTTAATTTCTGCTCAGTGAGTTACAAAAACGAAATCACGATATTAGCAATTTTAAAAGTATGTTATTATTGTTATAGGCTAGGCCTAGTGGATGAAGCGAGAATAGCCATGGGCGGAGTTTGGTTTCCGTTCTTGGGGGGCGAGGGGGCTAACCCCGAGTCTGGGCCTTATTGGAGGGGAGCTAACCCCGAAAAAGGATACCATTTTCATTGTAAAAATGTTGAATCTGGGTCTTCTTGGAGGGGCTTAGCCCCCGTAGCCCCTGATAAACTCCGCCCATGAGAATAGCAGCTAGCCTACTGAAAGTGGCTCCGACAGAGATTAGACTTTAGATCTGCCTTAAACTGGTTAACGCCTTACTGCTGCAATTGGATTCAGCAAGTGGGTAGTATAGTAGTGGTGGTGGTAGTAGCCTATATAACTCCACCACTGGTTGTTCTCTACCATCGCCATTCCAAAGCCTGGATAAAGAAGGAGGGCGACACTAATCATCTTTGATATGACAGTGCCGTTAAACATGTAACAAGCTAGTAGCCTACATGAGCAATTATAGTTGTAATTGTATTGTAGTAGTAGTAGTAGTAGTAGTAGTAGTAGTAGACTAGTAGTAGTAGTAGTAGTAGTAGTAGCAGTAGTAGTAGTAGTAATAGTAGTAGTAATTAATTTTATGCGACTCTAGCCGATTTCACGATCAACGGGGGAGACTTTGTTTCGTGGGCGGAGAAAATATTCTCTCCCCCGGAGACTTTATTTCAGAATATAGTCTCCGGGGGGCGAATTTATTATAGAACAGATCCTCCGGGGGAGAATCTATTTTGAAATAAAGTCTCCAGTGGGAGACTTTTAGGGGAGAGACTGTCAAGCGACACCGGCTGAAAATATCTTCAACGTAGATGAATCCACTGTCACTATTAAATTTTGTCACAAGCCAGGGAAAGTGATTAGTCAACGTGGAAAACAAAACGTCGGCGGTTTTAAAACAGGCACAGATAAGGGAAGACAGTAACCACCGTTTGTTGCGTCTCAGCCAGTGGCTTCTATACATAACACCAATGATAATATTTCCCAGAGTGAGAATCAGGACAGAGTTCATTGACAGAGCACCCAAAAGGACCATAGCAGCAGCTGCTGGTGCAAAAAGTGTTTGGATTAAAAGCAAGACGCCGCGTAAGGACCTTGGGCAAGTCCTTCACTCGCAAATTGCTCAGCATTTCGGCGCGAAACTCCAATGCAGTGTCCGCGCTGCAGTTGGGAGCGCCTCTGAGTATAGAGAGCTTGATTATTATTATTACAAGTGCAAATACAAGCATAAATGAATGCAAGTAAACACGTGTGAAATGTGGATTTGGAGAAAGATGCTAAGGATTTCATGGACGGAGAAGAGAACTAACGAATCGGTGCGCGAGGAGCTCGGAATAGAGAGGGAGGAGACACTGCAGCAGTGGTGTAGTGGGGGGGGAACGCGGGGGAACGCCGTTCCCCCACTTTTTTCCGCGGGGGAACGCCGTTCCCCCACTTTTTTCCAGGGAGGAAACAAAAAATTCAAGATTCACAGTTTCAGCTGCTTACTTACTGGAGCCTTTCGCAGTTTCGCAGATATATTTATATATGTGTCCAATGGCTTGTAAATAAAAGCTAATGACAAATGAAAATAGTACAGTAGTACAGTAGTAGGCCTACTGTAATAACAATAAATTAATAATTGAGAAAAAAATTTGTAAGCCTAATATGAAGCGTTCCCCCACTTCATTTTTTGCGTTCCCCCACTTCATTTTTTAGGACTACACCACTGCACTGCAGCAAACATCAACTTGGAGGAAATTGAGCTACTTCGGCCATGTGATGAGATCTAATGGTTTGGAAAAGGAGCTGATGACGGCATGCGTTGAGGGAAGGAGAAGATGCGGAAGACCAAGGAAGAAATGGTTGGATGAGGTACAGGAAAAGTCTGGCATGAGACTGGAGGAGCTACGAGAGGCGACTAGGGAGAGGATCAACTGCATGGAGAGGATACATCAGGGCTTTCGCCAGAGCTCCAGAAGCTGACGGCACCAGGTGGTGACATATTATTATTATTATTATTATTATTATTATTATTATTATTATTGTTGTTGTTGTTATTATTATTATTATTTTTTTTTTTTTATATTATTATTATCTTTTAATATCTTCAAGCAACATATCAATAACAGGATATACAAAAACTAGAAAAGTTATAGCTATAGTTACATGCCCTCTGGCTTCGGCTCAGCTAAAGTGCCTCGAAAGGCCACCGAGTTGAAGCGCTGAACAGCAATAGAGAGGCGTTGCAGCAAAAAGCAGGTCTCTCTCAGATCACCGGAAGACAATGATAGAATGCGGCCTAAATCTGATAAAAAGTCGAGACCAATAGTACAAATGGGTCCTAGAGTCTCAAGGGCAAGAGGGACAAAAAAGTGAGTGTTTGCAAGAGCTGAGTATTTGGTATTTTTCCTTTCTGTAGCAATCTCGGCTGCCGCGCCCGCCGTCGAAGCCGTGGACTGGATATACGATGGTGCCAGAGTGTCCACCACTGTAGCATCCCATACAAGATGACGACCCGCACGCCATGGAATCATAGTAAGGCCATCTGGGCGTCTACCATCCGTGCGAAGTAGACCTGGTGGTTCTTTAATAGACGGGATTCCTGCCTTTGAAAGGGAGCGGTGTATAATGTCGTTGATCGTGCTATGTCTTGCTATTCGTCCGAAACCGAGAGAGCAAGACAGGCCGTGGCTGCCTCTGGCGTCGATTTGAGTTCCGCAGGCGCAAGTGTGGGGTTCACATATTGCGGCCCCAAGTCGCAAACCGACGGCAACTCGAACATCCTCGTTATCCAGACGTAAACCACATGCGGTTATTGGTAACGCATGGAGCCAGTCACTAGCGTGGGGCGATGAGACTGCCTTTAGTCGTGCGATGTTATATACATCCACTGTGTTTTCAAGCAGTGACTTCACAGTTTTCTCTAATAATGGTTTGTCCCAAGATGCTTGCTGATTTGTTGGCATGATTCCTGCTTCATCAAATTCTGTCTTCAAACGCCACTCGGTCGTCATGGTTTGAAAGTGTGAGTCCTGTTCGAGATTAATAGAACTGAGAATGAGAGTCTGGAGAGGGAGAGTGCTTGCAGCTGAAGCCAGAAAGGCTGGAAGTGCTAGCGAAGACGCTCTCCGAATCCCCAGACCACCCATCTTTATGGGCAATGAGGCTTGTGTCCATTGGTTATCGTTCAAAGAAATGTTGAGAATCTTTTCTAAACCTTGTCGTAGTTTGGTATCATAGGTCTCCAATTCTGGATGTTTGTCGCTTGGATGGCATCGAAGAGTGTAAATCATTTTAGGCGCACCCAGCGAACTTCTCAAAATCAGGAGTGCATCCTGCCTGGCTATGAGAGCTAATTTGTTCAGACTCTCCTCAAGTTCTTTGGTTCTACTCTCAAGACATTGCTGCAGCGCTTTTCCCGATGAGAGTGGGGCGCCGAGTAGCTGGGCTTCATCCACATCAATTAGTTTAAACTCTTTAAATGAGTCGTATCCTGCAGTGTTGTTTTTGCCGCGTGTTAACACCTCGCATTTGGAACGATTAAGTGTCAAGCCCATAGTGGAGCACATTCTCTCGATGAAGTCAACATCGGCTGCGACCTTTTCCGCCTTCCCGCCTAGGGTGAGATCGTCGAGGTATCCGAATGATAGGGGTGAGACCAACTGAAGAAGAATAGGTTGCAGAGGCAGGCAGAAAAGCAAGGGACCCAGCGGATCGCCTTGCTGAGGCCCCACCCGAGATTGAACCGTGTAGCCGCCGAATTTTAGTGTTGATTCTTCGGCGTAGGATTGAAAACAGTATGGAGCCAGGTCGGGAAAGATCTCGATCACGGAAGCCAGCATGCGGTCTCGGTAGAGACTATTGAAGGCGTTTGATAAATCGAGTTTCACAACGACGTTGTCGTCATCCATGTTTGTGATAAACCTACGGGTTGCATGAACCGCTGCCTCACACCCGCCTGGAACCCCAACACCCAGTTGTTTCGGCGATAGATAAGCTGCTGCTTGGTCGCTCGCAAATTTGTTGGCACATTTAGAGGTTAGTCTGCGCCAATAGTAGCCGATGGCTATTGGTCGTAGGCCGCCCGTTTTCTTCTGAAGAGCAAAGAGGGTGCCACCAAAAAGAATTGGACGCATCTCTGTCGGACATTTCCCTGCTAGAAGAATGTTGACTAGACCCGTGATGGCGGACAGTAGCTCCGGTCCGGTGTCCTTTGCGTTGATCATTTCTAGGACGTGTTGTGGCTTTAGGCCATCTGGACCACCCGACGAACCCGGTGGGAAGTGCCGTATCTGGTCATGGACCATCGCTTCAGATGCCTGATAAGCCTCAGTCGAAGAAGGAGGAGCAGACATCGAGGGTCGATCTGAGGGTGGTGATGGGTGTTTTGCTCGAAGCTCATCAAGCGTAATTTCATTGATTGGAGCTGGAGCATCTCCCGAACACAAAATACGTGTCGCGGCCCTGATGTTGCCCTCTTCAATCTTTGCCGCTACCGCTGCGGCCATCTTATGTTCGATATTATTATTATTATTATTATTATTATTATTATTATTATTATTATTATTATTATTATTATTATTATTATTATTATTATTATTATTATTATTATTATTATCATTATCATTGTTATATTCCTCTAAAACAGAGTACTACGGCCTCGTCGAGCCCAGGCATGCGATAGCGTTGAATCGCTGAACTGTTACAGATATTTTCTGGAACAGGAAGAAGGTTTCCTGAGAGTCTTCAGTAATACGTGACAATCGTCGACCGAGTTCTGTGATGAAAGCCAGGCCTTCTTCGTCCATAGGCCCCAGCGTTTCTATCGCAACCGGAGTGAAGTTGTATTTCGTCTGCAGTTCCGAGTATTTAAGTTTCTTCCTAGCAGCGGCTATTTCAGCAGCTCCGCCCGCCATTTTAGATGTCTCAGCCAGGTAGGATGGTGCTAGCGTATCGACGATGGTCACATCCCAAATAAGTGAACGCCCACTTTTCCACGGAATGAGGGTTTGACCATCTGGTCTTTTCCCATCCATACGGGTGAGACCAGCTGGCTCTCTGATCGACGGAATACCTGCTCTGATGAGATTGCGAAGCACAATTTCGTTCACTGAGGAATGTCTAGCTTGCCTGCCGAAGCCAAGTGAGCAAGACAAACCATGCGAGCCTCTGGCCGAAACCATTGTGCCACATGTGCAAGCGTGTGGGGCGCAGATGACCGCTCCAAGTCTCAAGCCTACTGCCACCCTCATCTCCTCGTCGCTGAGTCTTAAACCCTGGGCTGCCAGCGGAAGGGCGAAGAGCCAGTCTGAAGCATGTGGAGCTTGAATCGCATTGAGTCTTGCCTGATCATACGAGTCGGCAGCGCGTGATGTGATCTCTGATATTTCAGCTGATAAAAGAGGTATGTCCCATGAGGACTGCTTGCTGTCAGAAGCTGCTGGTAATTCAGTTGTTTCCGTGGAGCTCTGTTGCCATCTGGTTCTGTATGTTTCCATTACAGAGTCGTCTGGAACCTGTGTGAGTGCGAGGATGAGCGATTGGGTGAGTTGAGTTCTTGCGGCTGAGGCTAAAAATGCTGGAAGTGTCAACGAAGATGCTCTCCTTATTCCCAGACCGCCCATCCTGATTGGCAGGGTAGCGAGTGACCATTGATCATTCGATAGAGCGATATTAAGAATGTTTTCAGTCCCAGCTCGCAACCCCTCGTCGAATTTCATGAGGCCAGGGTGATCGCAGCAGGGCGTGCACCGCAGAATATGTATCAGCCTCGGAGCCCCTATTGAGCACCGCTCAATATAATATAATAATAATATTATTATTATTATTATTATTAACACACATTTATTTTTTCCAAAGAAACTGACAGTCATTTAAAGTCTAATGGAAATGCTCCTGTTCACAATAAGAGCTAACTTAATTCTTCGGTGCAAGACCTCCATGTGTCTTGACTGTTCGAGTCTGTTGTTCCCAAAACTGATAAAGGCGTCCATCAGTCGCCCTATTTGTAGGGCGACTGATAGACGCTGGGCGGCTGGAGCAGATGGCTCGCCTCACGCTTGTCTCCTTTGGCCGCTGAAATTTTTCGTCCTAGTTCTTGTACAAACTCAAGAGAATCTGTGTCCCAGCTGCCTGCTGTTTCGACTGCAACAGGGATGAAATGATGTGATCTTGCATTCTTGCTAAGTCTGCATACTTACTCTCTTTATTACAGACTGCTCTTTCCGCCGCGGCACCTGCATTTTCTGCAGTTAAATGTCTGTACGATGTTGCAAACGTATCCGGTACCGTAACATCGCAACGCCAAGAAGAGACCTTGGTGCCAGGGAATGATGGTAACTCCATCTGGCCTTTTGCCATCAGATCGGTAGACACCATTCGGCTCCTTTATGGCTGGTATTTTAGATCATGCGAATGCACGCTAAAGCACGTCGTTGATCATCCCGTGACGTTGCTGCCTTCCAGCTCCTTTGTTGCAAGAGAATCCGTGCAGTCCACTGGATTCGACTATGGCGCCACATTTGCATGTGTGCTTTTCACACAACGCAGTGCCTAGTCGAATGCCGGCTGCTTATCGCAACGTGTCTCCCGACATTCATAGTCCGGCTGCTGTTATTGGAAGCGCATGAAGCCAGTCCCTGAATGTGGTGATTGCGCGGCTAAAAAGCGGGCTTTGTCGGAAGAATCAGTTGTTCTTTCTGATAGGTCTTCAAGTGCATGTGTGATAATAGCGCTGTCCCATTCTCTTTGTGCATGAGCCCTCTGCTCTATGGGAGGAGGTGCGTTCGATCTCAATGACCACAAATTGAAAGCCTCCTCCACCAGTGGGTCCACAAGCGACATCGTGTAGAATCTTGTCCTGAAGGCTTCGTGTGCCAGCGGCTGATGCCAAACAGGCGGAAGTTGCCAGCATAACGGCACTACGAATGCCCATACCACCATTCCTCACAGGTAAAGATGCCTGGATCCACTGATCGTCGCTCATGTGAATGTTGAGAAGACTGCATAAGCCCGTTCTCAACGTGTCGTCAAAGTTGTGTATAAGTCCTTCGCTCAGGAAACAGGCTGATGTTCTTAGCGTATAATATAGTTTCGGGATGCTTAAACTGCTCCTCAACAGGGTGAATGAATCGTGCGGATGTAATGTCTCAAGTCTTGTGATAACTTTCTCCAGATCGTTGGTCTTGTTTTGGATGGATTTGTCGACTGCACTGTCAGAAAGTAGCGGCGCCCCAAGTAAAGACAGATCCTCAACGGGTATACAAACTCAAAATCGGAGAAGACCTGATACTTCTTTACTTTGTCGTAAACTCTGGCTGATGCTTCGCATTTAGCTCACATTATTATTATTACTATTATTATAACTGGAATGTAAGGTTTAGGTTTCGATTTAGCTTTAACATAACAATTTTAGATTGCTTAGGGTGGCCGGTCCATGGCCCCAGGTAATCCGGACAAGGTGCCTTGGTAGGCAACGGCATTGTAGCGCTGGATAGCGATTGAAATGTTCTGGAATAAAAAACTTGTTTCACGTATGTCTCCAGATAACTTTCATAGCAGGCGACCAATCTCGGACACAAAGGCGAGACCCTCAGTGTTGATGGGCCCCATTGTTTCCACTGCTAAGGGGACGAAGATGTATGTCCTTTGGAGGTCGACGTACTTTGTAGTTTTCCTTGTTGCGGCTTTATCCGCTGCTCTCCCGGCTTCGGTCGCGTTCTCGAGGACGTACGAGGCGGCCACCGTGTCCACCACAGTCGCATCCCAAATCAACGCCTTCCCGTTATTCCAGGGGATCAGAGTCTGGCCGTCCGGTCTTTTTCCGTCCAACCTGGTGAGGCCCGACGGCTCCTTGATTGCCGGAGTTCCAGCTCTATTTAGACTTTGGTAGACAAGGTCGTTGATGGTGCTGTGTCTTGCCTGTCTACCGAATCCCAGGGAGCAAGAAAGACCATGCGAACCCCTTGCTGAAACAGGAGCGCCACAAACACATGTGTGCGGTTCACATATGGGCGCGCCCAGTCGGAGACCAACCGCAACTCTCACAGCCTCGTCACTCAATCTGAGGTCGAACGCGGTCAGTGGAAGGGCGTGTAGCCACTCAGAGGCGTGTGGTGCCATTGACGCCTTTAATCGTGCCCGATCGTATGGGTCTTGTAGCTTGGACTCGATGGAAAGCACGGTCTTAAGCAACAGCGGGTTGTCCAGTAGTGACTGCTTGTGACCTGGATATTCCGTTGGATCTCCCGTCTCAGTAATCCGCATCCACTCGGACTGCGCGGAATCGGATGAATCGTCGTCAATGATCCAGGCCGTTCCCAAGATGAGGGACTGGAAGGAGAGGGTGCCAGCGGCAGAAGCCAAAAAGGCTGGAAGTGCCAACGAAGACACCCTCCTAACTCCCAGTCCCCCTAATCTAATTGGAAGGGAGGCATGCAGGCCCGGCCCTAGGGTTTGCGGGGCCCAAGGCAGCATCGGGTCCTCAATCATAAAATTAAGCAGTTGGTTTTCTGTCAATACGGCACTGGTGGGGTAGAGTCACCTAAGATGGAACACAACGTTGTTTCCCAAATTTCCTTTGAGCTAATAGCACTATTTCATAACAAGCCACACTGATGTGGCCTATACAATATATTAGACTTTCAAATGATGCATGAATAGCAATTTTCCAAAAAGCGATATTATTGTCATTAAAAACAATTACTAATAGCCTATGCCCCAACTTAAGCAACTATATCCATAAGATAGGACAATAATTTACGTAATGTCAGATTGGGAAAAGTTAATAATGTGATAGGCCTATAGGATCAGCGAACATGAAAAATTTCAATTATCAAGCAAATCAAGACAGCAGCACATTTAACAGTTGCTAGAGAGAGTTTATATACATGATATGTTATTCGCAACTCTTTAGACTTAGAGTGGCTTCCTCTTACAGTATAAAGCGGTAGCAATTAACAAGTGTGTCCCATTTTATGCAGCGTTCCATCTTAGGTGGGTTTTTTAAATGATGTAGGTCTATCTAAGTAAAGCAAAATCATAAGGGCAAGAGAGGACCCGCCACGAAAATTGAGAATTTTTAACAACTGAGGCCTACGTTTTGGTTTTTGACAAATTTCTTTGCGCCAGAGCACTAATGATGCTAATTATTTATGATGTAAATTTATATTATTTTAGAGTCCTCTCTGAAAATATCCATGTCTTAAATTTCCTGCTTTGCATTTTCTAGGCTCTCGCTATTTGCGAATTTGAAGCAAAATGAGTTAATCAATGTTTTCCTGAGAACTTTCTTCATGCATGCAGGCCTATAGGCTAAAAAGGAGGCTATAGCGGTGAAGAAGTTTCTTTCTGTCAAAACCACCCTATGGCCTATCACATTCAGGTGACAAAATGACTGTACGCGTAGGCTTAGTTGTTATGCGACGAAACCATTAATTGTCAATCTCGACAAAGAAAAAATTTATAGCCAGCAGCGCGGGGCCCTCTGGAAGCGCGGGGCCCAAGGCGGCTGCCTCGCTCGCCTTGCCCTAAGGCCGGGCCTGGAGGCATGCAACCATTGGACGTCGGTCAGCGTAATGTTTAGTATCCTTTCAAGCCTACCCCTTAGCAGCTCGTCGTAATCATGCAATCGAGGGTGATCGTGGCAAGGGGTGCACCTAAGACTAAGTAAGTAGGTGGATCAGCCTGGGCGAGCTAAGCGAGCATCTCAGGATCAATAGGGCGTGCTGCTTGGCGACGAGTTGCAATCTGTCGATCGAGGTCCTGAGGTCAGTGACGCATCTGTCGAGAGCCGATAGAAGGGCCTCCGACGATGTGAGCGGAGCACCCAGAAGCATGGCCGACATGGGGTCGACCCGGGCAAATTGTCGCATAGCGCCTCGATTGGTGTTGTTGAAGTCGAAGTCGGTTGCAATGATCTCGCACTTAGTACGGTTCAGCGTGAGGCCCAGACGCGAGCATCCTTCCTCAATCGAATCCACGTCAGCCTCCACTATCTCTGGGTCCCCGCCAAGCGTGAGGTCGTCGAGGTATCCAAACGCCAAGGGCGACATCAAGCGGATTAGAATTGGATGGATCGGCAGACAGAATAGAAGAGGTCCCAAGGGATCGCCCTGTTATGAACCTTCCTGCGATAGTATATTAAACCTGCCGAATTGTAGAGATGTCGCCTCGGCGTAGGCAAGGTGGCAGTATGCGGCCAATTCAGGTATGATTTCACCAACCGACGCCAGCATGGAATCACGGTGTAGACTGTTGAAAGTGTTCGAGATGTCAAGCTTGACCAATATTGACTGTGGGCCCATGTTTCTCACGAATCGTCTGACGCAGCCTCGCAGCCTCCTGGTACACCCACCCCAAGTTGTTTAGGGGTTAGGTACGGCGTGACACGCGGGATGGCAAACGCGTTGGCGCATTTAGATGCGAGTCTACGCCAGACATATCCAATCGCTATCAGTCTTAGGCCGCCACATTTCTTGCGAAGCGCAAAAAGAGTTCCACCAAATAAGATGCAACGAAACTCTTGAGGGCAGGTGCCAGCCAGAAGTAGGTTGATGAACGCGGTTGTCGCCTTCAGTAGCCCAGGTCCTGAATCCGGATCGCTCAAGAGCTCCGCGACGTGTTGAGGACGCAGGCCATCCGGACCGCCCGACGAGCCCATGGGGAAGGAACGTATTGATGTACGAATCTCCAACTCAGTGGCCTGGAATGGCGCGCTTGATGACGAGCAGACGATGGCTGGGCGATCAGATGGTGGTGTCGGGTGCTTTTTCCTCAGAACGTCAAACGTTTCTTCATTAATCGGTGCAGGAATGTCGTCTGAGCAAAGGATACGAGCCGCAGCACTGATATTACCATCTTCCATCTTGGCGGCCACCGCAGAAGCTAGCGCTCGCCTCCCATCCAGGTCCGGAGGTTAGCGTCTGACTCGAAAAGGGTTTCGGCGATAGTCGGCCATCTCAAGTGAAAGTCGTCAACGCGCTTCTTGATGATAGACGTAAGGTTGCGGCGCCGACCCCTCTCAACGGCACTTCCAAAATTCCCGCTCCGAAGGTGAAGAGGCGTCGCCATCCCTGAACGGCCATTGGATTCGACAGTATGGATTCCAATAGGCCTACGTCTGTAAGCAGGCGTTCAGCCACAGATCTTGCACCCTTTGGAATATGTCTGAGTAAACCCCTTGAGAGGCAGGGGTGCTGCATTGGTCTTGTGGGTGTCGGAGCCAATGCATCCGGGACGTCAGTCGACCGAATTTGCGTAGTCATGTCAGGTTCGCAGTCCGCTTATGTTGCGACGGCGGCCACAGAGCCAGAAGGACCCATGGGTCCTGTGGAACCAGTAGACAAGGGCATCCGATGCGAACCCACGCATGTTGGTGGACCATGCCATCCTTGCTGTGAATCTGACGGATTGTGTGGCAGACACTACAGGTTCCTTGAGCCTTCTTCGGCTTAACACCGGATATGATTGTATCAGATGGAAAAACCATCAGCGAGAGCATGAAGCGAGAGAAATTGATCTTGATGGCAATAAGAAGTATTTGAAATGTAAATAGATGAGCGTTTTGCAACGTTGCTAGCTAGCACGCATTATGACGTCATCGTATCGTAGCCGTTAAGCTGATGCAAATTGTAACGTTAAATTCCACGTTTAAGTTGTACAGATCATGAGATTTAACTTTATAGCCTAATGTTGAAAAAACCTGATTTTGATGCAAGAAAGTGTGTAGATATAATTGATCCTGGTGTCAATAGAAATCCAAAGATATAAAAATCAAGACGTAACGAGCTCGCGTTTATCCAAAACGCTTCAAAATACTCAGAGAGAATAATCCAACAACTGACTCACTGCGTTACTATTATTATTATTACTATTATTATTATTATTATTATTACTATTATTATTATGATGAGTGTCAAGAAGGATTCACAGCTCGGGGAGCAGTGGCAATGTTCCGGAGAGGCAGATGGCATTCCCTCGTTGTTATTATTATTATTATTATTATTATTGTTATTATTATTATGGAAAAGTCGCTCAGCTGAATGTCATTCACAGCTCGGGGAGTAGTGGCAATGTCCCAGAGAGGCATATGGCATTCCCACGTTGTAGAGCCACCGAGATTCGCTGGAATAGGTACGAAGTCTCCATTGGGTCGTGGGTTGCGGCGGTTATTCGGCTCCCCAACTCAGAAATGAATGTTTGTCCTTCATTACACCACGCGCCGCTGGTTTCCAGGGCGACCGCCACAAATGCGTGGGTTCTGGTGATGGTGGCATATTTGACCGACTTCGACGTAGCTGCTCGTTCGGCGGCTTCGCAAGCTACGTTGGATGTATGCGGAAGATGCGACATGGCGTAAGTGTCCGGCACTGTCACGTCCCATGCCAGGCATCGACCTCGTGACCATGGGATGATTGTCACGCCGTCTGGTCGCTTTCCGTCTTCTGAGCAAACCAAGCGGTTCTTTGTGAGACGGGATTTTCGCCCTGCCAAGAGCTCTCCATATAACGTCATTGATCATGTTATGTCTTTGGTGTTTTCCGTTTCCTCCTCTGCACACCAGACCATGCAATCCTCTCACGTCAACATTCCCTCGGCAGAGGTGGCACACATGAGGTTCACAAAGCGACGTTCCGAGTCTCAGCCCAACTGCAAAACGAATCTCCTCGTCTTAGAGGCGCAGGCCCAGCGCGGTCACAGGTGGAGCTAACATCCAATCTCCAGAATGAGGGGCTCTCATTATTATTATTATTATTATTATTATTATTATTATTATTATTATTATTATTATTACTAGGCCTACACGTAGTCTATTTACCACAACCAGTTACAATGTAGAGCAACTTTATTATTTAAAACCAACCTTTCCTTTAATACATCATAATGCAGTAAAAACATGAAAACTGAAAATGTTTAAAATTCTGTGCTACGAGAAAAAGGAACTTGGTACAGGTATTTAAGCTTTTCAGTTGAATATTATGAGTCTTCATCCACACACTTCTGTAGCTAACTCTCGTCGAACTTCTTATTCAGTTCATCTTCAGTGAAAGCTGGATTAATATTTGATGCAGGACTTGTCTCCTCTTGTTGCTGCCGTTCTATAGCCTGCTGCAAGATGCTCTTGATTCCAGCAGCAGATGAAACAATTCTTCTGTGATCATCATCATCATCATCATCATCATCAGCTACAGCAGCATTCAGGTTCTTCTTCTGATCTTCTTCTCCAATCATACGACAAAGGAAGTATTCTGCTTTGCAGGAAAACATGCTCGCCACAGTACATGGAGTGATATCTAGAGAAACAATTTCATCAGGAAATTCTCATAAAGAAGAAGCTTAAGCAACCTCAAGTGTGGCATTGAGTGCCAGAGTGGCCTTACCCTACTTAAGGTTAGGCCACTCTCGTGCTCAATACCTCAATTAATGTAGCACTTTTACTGCTCAAAATGCTAATGTCATGCAATCGTAATCTGAACTGTAACTTTTCCATCTACATTGAGTTTTGAATTTTTCTTATCGTAGTTAAAACAATACAGCGAGTATTGTTTATGATCACATCACGTCCCTTCTTAGAACATGGCGCTGGTTCTTTCCAATATCAGACTGACACCATATATGATGTTCCATTGTACATCAGACTGACACCATATATGATGTTCCACTGTACATCAGACTGACACCATGTACATCAGACTGACACCATGTACATCAGACTGACACCCAGTGGCGTAACTAGGAACTCGGGGGCCCCTACACAAAATATGAAGGTGGGCCCTCTCCCTACGGTACTTATTGAAATGTATTATTACTTATTAATTTACTGAAATGCTGATGTATATGAACAAGATACAAGTACAAATTACAGTAAACTGTAAGTTCCTAACAAGGCTGAAATGACAATTAGTCTATGACATTTGCGACTGAAGTTAAGTAGGTTGGCCTTAACGGCCTATGTAAGGTTTGGTTGAAGTCCTTTGCTATAGTGTGAAGTCATTCAGTCAAAACCCAGAACTCTTTTTTCCAATGAGATGCGCAATTTATTTCACGGAAATAAGTTTCTCTAAAATAATGTCAACACCATGCAAATGCAATGACGCCATTTCCGGGACCGGAAAGTTATCACTAATTAAACATTAGGGCTGTGCACTGCTGGAGCTGGGCGTCTCCGAGTCCGACTCGTCGCGTCGTGTCAGGTTGACGGAACTTGACGGGTTCTCGGGTAACCGTACTGACTACTGAGAGTCTGACACGGTTACGGTACCGTCTACTTAGTCTACTACAATATTTATTTAACATAATGAGATGCGATCTGGGAAAATGGGGCTTATGTCGCACGGTAGCATTTTGAGATAATGGCCGATTTCTGTGAACTGGGTGTCAGAGGTCGATTTTTACTTTTTTGCATTTTCGTATAGTACACTGTATTATGTAATTATTCGCCAAGTCTTCTTTTTTAAGTTCTCTGCCAAGTGGCAGGTCCAAACGTCCAATGTTTCCACTTTTCACGCTGTTGTGCCATGTCCTTCAGTTCTCTGTATCCATCTTCCATCATCCCATCCCGTCCAGCAGTTTTTGTCTAGGCCTTCCTCTGCATCGCTTTCCCTCCAATCTTCCTTCAATTATTTCTTTCTGCAGTGAGTCACCTCTTAGCAAATGTCCCACCCAATTCTTTTGTCTTATCTTTATTGTGTCCAGCAGAGATCTTTTCTCTTCTACCATCATTAGTACTTCTTCATTTGAAACGTGCTTTGTCCAACTGATTTTCTCCATCTTTCTCCATACCCACATTTCAAAAGCGTCTAGCCTCTTCACGTCTTCTTTTCTCATTGTCCATGTCTCTGCTCCATATAACGTCACACTCCATATCAATGTTTTGACCATTCTTTTCTTCAGATTTCTATTTAGCCCTCCTCTTAGCAATTCTTTCCTTTTTAAGAATGCCTCTTTGCCCATTGCTATTCTCCTTCTTATCTCTTTATGACATTTGGCACCGCTTGATATTAAGCTTCCCAAATAGCAGAATTCCTTCACCTGCTCTATTTCTTCTCCATTTATTTGTATACAAATAGTTTTTCCTCTTCCTTACTGATCTTCATAACTTTTGTCTTCTTGATGTTTATTTTCATGTTGTACTCTTCCGAGGTCGCGTTTAGTCGATCCATCATTCGTTGCAGATACTTTTCACTTCCTGCCAGCATTGCTTGATCATCAGCAAACCTTAAAGCTTTTACCCATTTCCCTCCTACTTTTATGCCTTCTTCTGTACCATCTTATTAGCTCTTCTATGTAGATATTAAACAGTAATGATGACAACGGGCACCCCTGCCTCACTCCTCTACCAATTTGTCCCGGTTCTGAATATTCCCCCTCCACTCTGACTCTGACCTTTTGTCCCATGTACAGATTCCCAATAAGTCTCCTATCTCTCCAGTCGACCCCCATCCGTCTCAATGCACCCATCAATTTCCTCCAATCTACTCTATCAAACGCCTTCTCATAATCTACAAAGCATATGCATACTTCTCTTCCATGTTCGAGACTTCTTTCTGTTAGCATTCTTAGGGCACCAATGGCATCCCTAGTGCCTCTGCCTTTCCTAAACCCAAACTGGTCTTCTCCAAGGCATCCATCTGCTTCTGCTTTTGCTTGCAATCTCTTTGTGATCACCTTTAACATCACCTTTGAAGCATGTGTTAGTAAGCTGATGGTACGATGCTCCTCACATTTTGTTGCATTTGGCTTTTTCTTTATTGGGATCATGATGGTTTCTAAAAAATCCTCCGGCCAAATTCCTGATGTGTATATGTCTTGGCATAGTGTAACAAGTTCCTTCATTGCTTTTTCTCCTAGACATTTGAGTATTTCAGCCAGGTATATTATCACTTCCTTCTGTTTTACTATCTTTCATTTCTTTGATGGCTGCTAGCACTTCCTCTCTCAATATCTCCGGTCCTATGCTCTCAAGTATCAAAGCTAAAATCCGTCTGCAAATATTTTAAACTAATTTTATTTGTGAATGTTGTACCTTTTCAAAGTGTCAAAATCGGACTTTGTAGTGCGTATTCAAATCATTGCCGTCGGTCAATTTCACCTTTCACCCCTATTCAACTTGGTATCTTCTGAAAGCTGAGACTCTGGGCTAACAAATGATGGTCAAATAAATTATGCTAATTATGTTCCGGCCATGATAATAAGCAGAACATAGAGGCACCCTTGGTAAACAAACGAAACTAGGGTGATCACCTTTGCCTCGCGTTTCCCGAAAACTGCATTATCACAGTTTCGGACACTAAAATATTCACAATTCGGTAAAATATCAAGATATTTGATCCAAATAGGGCTTGTTTTAAAGGAAAATATCTACTGTTTAATACGGTATAAAAATGTCATTTTCGCCTTTACGACATAAGCTTCCTTTTGACGGATCGCATCACATATTTTTTCGGAGTCTTGCAAACTCGGGGGCCCCTAGACTTTGTGTACCCAGTTTACCCTATAGTTACGCCACTGCTGACACCATATATGACGTTCCATTGTACATCAGACTGACACCATATATGATGTTCCATTGTACATCAGACTGACACCATGTACATCAGACTGACACCATATATTATGTTCCATTGTACATCAGACTGACACCATATATTATGTTCCATTGTACATCAGATTGACACCATATATTATGTTCCATTGTACATCAGACTGACACCATATATGATGTTCCATTGTACATCAGACTGACACCATATTATATTATGTTCCATTGTACATCAGACTGACACCATATATTATGTTCCATTGTACATCAGACTGACACCATATATTATGTTCCATTGTACAGCATCTAATTATTTATTTATTCAATGGCTGATTGGTTGATTCATAGCACATATCTCATTCAGTGGCGGCGCTACGGTAGGTCGCGGCAGGTCATTTGACCTGCCTACTTTGCTTACGACCTGCCAAAATTCTTTCGAATTTATAATGTCTTCTTACATTTAATTTTTTTGACCTACTGAATAACTGCAATGACCTTGAGGTGACCTGCCTAAGTTGTAAGGCTGGCGCTGCCACTGACTTGATTCATTCACCTTCCTAAAACATTTATCAACTCCAATCCAGAGCCCCCCAAACTACTTTAAAGTTGTTGGACCCTTGTATGCAAAGCAAAGTCTGGTATCAAGCATATTTGCAGCCCACTGTATTCCGCTTATAAGTGCTTAACACCACCAGAACTCACTTAAGATCAGCGTCCTCAGTTTACTACAACTTAAAGTAAAAAAACCATGCCTTGATGCATGCTATTCCTCAGCTAGGAATTCATTAATATTTATCAATCACTTTGAGAAACCTCTTTCTCTTAATTTCACAAGTGAATGAAGACCCATATTTATCCAACTAGGTATTAATAAACTAGCATGATACAACAAATAAATTAAAGTGACTCTTACCACAAATCTTCTTTACAGCTTCTCTTACTGAAGAAGCTTTCTGAAAGAACTTGAGCCTTGATCTCATTAGTATGGAATCCACTGGTTTCTGAACAGAATTGTAAAAGTTTCAGAGAATTAAAAAACCTGAACTGCATTGCACATATACTACAACATTCCGTAATTGTAAATGCCTGTAACTGTTATAAAAAATTCATCTTGCAACTTCACCAGAAACTCATAACAGGCAGCAAAACAAAACCTGAGAACAGTGATGCCACCAAAGTAATTTACGCTTCATCCCATTCCGACTTTCCTTTAAACAAATTTCATTGCTTACTATTCTTGGTGTGGCTCTGTATTAGTCTGTAATGTATCGTTAATGGAGCCAAAAGTGTGCCATAATAATATTATGAACAAAGCCAGAAATAGATCCTGATGACATGGACTCATCTCAAATTTAAGCTTGACTTCAACAGCCAAAAACGTTACCACAACCAAGAGCAAGCCACACTTTGTGACAGGAAATGACTTTCCAGGTTATCTAAATGAATGCTGTAGTCAACCGTTTGAGGTTCACACCAAAAACACCAAGGATGGCCACATTGTTCAATGAATGATACCTATAAATACCCGGCAGCCATCATGATTCAAACAACGACAGCGACCATAATATAGTGTCAATTACTTTGGTAAACAAGGTTAGACTGTCAATCCAGCCACCCATCAGCCCATCCATCCATACATCCATCCATTCATCCATCCATCCATCCATCTATCCATTCATCCATCCATCCATAATAATTATAAATCTACAGGAAGCTTGAGTAGTACTGGCTTCGGTCACTTAACATGAATAAAATTTATTCCTAAATAAGAGCAGTGTACAAGATTATAAATTGGATAAATAATTATTGTCTCAAATGTCCAGATAGCGTAATTAAAATTCTTTATAAAGAATTGAAAAGACACGCATAATTTATCAGACTAAGTCCACATTGTGACCGGACATAGCCTAATTGATTCGTATTACCAGAACAATTCATGTTTCTTCGTACTGCTTCTGAGTCAGTCCCACAAAGGCATGGTATTTTACTTTTTACAAAGTTTGCATCTTTGAGTGGTCATTCTGCGAGAGGTGCTATATAATATATAGATACAATAAAATATAAATGTATCTAAACAATACTTTCCTATCACTACAATACAGGCCAATGCATCTGTGTACTCACCTGTAAATTGCATAAAATGAGTACAATGCCCTGTTTGTTGAAATTCTCCAGCAGAACTCTAATTCCCTGTTAAGTACATTAAGGGCAATAATATACTTCATGTAAAGAACACTATACAGCAGAAACTACAACAAAACAATGATGATGTAACACATTGGTTTCCAATGTTTTTGGCTACTGAACCCTTTAGACCAGAATTTGTCTATGGAGCTTCTTTTAAAAAAATATTCTGGTATAGGAGCCTCTGTAGTGCCTGCAAAGCAGACCAAAATAGGTTTAAGTAATAACATATTTCTGAATAAGTAATTTTTCTTTCACTGGGCTACAAGTATATTTGAAATTAAACTGTTCATTCGAAAAAATAAAGTTTAAAGTATTACACCCCCAAGTCCTTTGTAACACAATGATACAGAACATGTGAGGCTTTAAGGCTTGAACATGAATAGTTCATTTGTTTTTTTCGCATGACATAATTATATTAGAATCAGTTTGTTGCTATAGTGGATTGGATTCTTATATCTTCGCACAATTGTTCATTCACTAACGTCTAGTGCTGTCACCACTCTAGTCCATTTTTTTCATTACTTCCCATCTTGACTATTGCTCGTCACTCTACTCTGGCCTCCCATCCAATCGAATAATCTGCCTAATCCGAGTCTTACGCTTTGCAGCACGTTTAATTGGACAAATCCCTAAATTTTATCATGTATCAAGCTATATGCTGGAGACATGACACTGGTTTCCCACTCAGCAGCACATTGAATTTAGGATAACTGCTCCAGTTAGTGGTCCTGGGCATGACGTTAAACTGCATCCAGCCTCCGCCACAGAGAACTAACAATGTCCCTGTGCGGTCCTAAGCCCGGACAAAAGGAGGAAGACCTGCCAGATGGGTGGCGATACACTGGCAGTAAAAGACCAAGACGATTGAAATCCGCAAAAACCACGACACAAGTGACATAGCGACCCAGATGCTTCTAGGTGTCATGATGTGGAGCAGATATGCACAGGCCGGTTAGGACAGACGGTGGAGAGAGTCGGGGGGGGGGGAGCATGGGACATACATACGAGCATTGACCCACGTTGTCCTTTTGTCCTTCATGCCTCTTTCCCAAGATTCTCTTCAATCAGACAAGTGGTCTAGCTGCTTCAAGATGTTAATGGTATGGAGTAGACATGCTGACTGGACCTGCTGAAGCTGGGCAGCATGACGCAAGACAGACTCAGACAGAGAGTGGCGTCGGACTTCTACGGACATTGAGCCTAAGGAGATTGATGATGATGATGATGATGCTCCAGTCAGGCAATCTCTCTCTCTCTCTCTTTCTCTCTCTCTCTCTCAGTTCCATTAATTCCTTTCGGAACATCAGGCGACAGGATTTATCCACTCCACACGGTCGGCTGCATTATTTGCTGCTTTATTCCAGTCGACACCCATCTCCATCAGATCCTCCTTGAATGTGCTTCTCCATATCTTTTTCGGTCGTCCTCTGGCCCTCCATCCCTCAAAGAATTAACAAATAATATATGAAAAAATCTGGACAAGATAGAACTCATAATTATTTTCTATTACAAATTATTTTATTTTGACGTCTATAAATAAATTCAAACATTCTATTTTGAATCAATTATAACAATTTTATTTGCTTTTAGTTAATCAAATTTTAGCCTTGTGGCCCTCTAATGTCCTCCAACTTAGAAAAAGTGGCCCTAAAGTCCAAAAAGGTTGGGAACCACTGAGATAGACGATATGGTCATTCCAGATGCTGGAACCTGCAGCCGAGAAAGCCTGGTGTTGTCTAGCCGGCAGTGTCACATAAAAATAGTGTGTCGTTGGTGTGTCGTGAAGAACAATATTGGTGTATGTGTCGCGAATTCTCACAGCTTACATCCGTCGTATTCCGTCCCCAGAGATGGTCGAAGATATGGAAGAGAGAAGAAAATGGAAACACCAGAGCACAGAGGAAGCTAAAAAAGAGTATAAAAGACTCAACAATCAATTAAGAAGAACAACGAATAAAGCAAAAGAGGAGTGGTGGGAGGAACGGTGCAGGGAGTTAGAGATACTCCAGGAACAAGGATGCCACGATCTAGTGTATGGGAAAATAAAATCACTAGAAAAGAAAAAGAACATGGGAAGAGGAAACACAATCAAGGATAAGGATGGCAAGCTACTAGAAGACTCTGGAGATATAAGGAAAAGATGGAAGGAATATGTGGAGGAATTGTACACAGGAAATAGCAGCATTGAGGAGGAAATGGAGAAACAAGTGAATGAACAGGAGGAAGCACAAACAGATGACACCATTGGGCCTTGGGTGTTGAAAGAAGAAGTCTTCGCTGCAATAGATGACATGAAAAACGGCAAGGCAGAAGGAATTGATAACATCCCAATAGAAATGCTGAAGAACCTAGGAGAAAAAGCATTGAATGAATTGGTGCAACTATGCGAGGACATATATAATACAGGAGAATGGCCAGAGGACTTTCTACAGACCATAGTTATACCAATACAGAAGAAACAGAATGCAATAAACTGTGAAGACCATCGCACTATAAGCCTCCTCACACACGCATCAAAGATATTGCTAAGAATAATAACAAAAAGACTGCAGTCAAAAGCGGAAACGGATAAGTGCATAGGAGAGGATCAATATGGGTTCAGGAAGGGCAGAGGGACAAGAGATGCAGTGGCAGCGTTGAGAGTAATAGCAGAAAGAAGTATTCAGCATGGACAAGATATATACATCTGTTTCGTCGACTACGAAAAAGCTTTTGACAGAGTGGACTGGAAGAAAGTAATGGGAATACTGAGACGAATAGGGGTGGACTGGAGAGAAAGAAGACTGATAGGCAATCTGTACATGGGTCAAAGAGTAAAGATAAGAATCGATGGAGAATTCTCAGGGTCGGGAAAAATAGGAAGAGGAGTGAGGCAAGGATGTCCCCTGTCACCAATTCTATTTAACATCTATATTGAAGAAATTGTCAGAGAAATGTTAGATGAGCTGGAGGAGGGGATAAAAGTGGGTGGGAAAATGGTGAAAGTACTAAGATTTGCAGACGACCAGGCGATGTTGGCTGGCAGTCAGGAAGGCCTACAAAAGAAGATGGACTGCTTAAATACGATATCGCTGAACTACGACATGAAAATAAACATAAAGAAAACAAAGGTGATGAAGATAAGTAAGAGAGGAGAGGAAACGGTAAACATCACATTAAATGGGGAGGAAATAGAACAGGTGAAGAAGTTCTGCTATCTGGGAAGTGTGGTTACAGAGGATGCAAGGTGTCACGTAGAAATAAAAAGAAGAATAGCTATGGGAAAAGATGCATTCTACAAAAGGGAGGAGCTACTCAGAGGAAGTCTAAACATGAAGCTGAAGAAGAGAATGGTGAAGACATTGGTGTGGAGTGTTGTTCTGTATGGCTCGGAAACGTGGACAATGCGACAAGAGGACATAAAGCGACTGGAGGCCTTCGAGATGTGGATCTGGCGCAGAATGGAGAGAATCAGCTGGGTTGAGCGAAAAACGAACGAGGAAATCTTACAGCTGGTGGAAGAAAAGAGATCACTGATGGACACTATACGTCTTCGTATATTCGTCTTCAAATCGCTTCACGGAGCTGCGCCTGAGTACCTGCGCGATTGCTGCACAGAGACTCATTCCTCCGCGGACGGGCTTCGGCTAAGATCATCCGAGAGGACTGATTTGCGTGTGCGAAGGATGAGAATGCGCTTCGGCGATCGTGCTTTCTCGGCCGCTGGTCCTCGATGCTGGAACAGACTTCCTCTCGCTATCCGATCGGCCGGTTCAGTGGACTGTTTTAAATCCATGCTGAAATCACATCTGTTCGCTAGGGCTTATCCCGTGTAGTTGCTTTGTAAGGCGCCCTTGTAACGGCATGGCTATGTTACTGAGCCATATAAATCGTCGTAATTATTATTATTTATTATTATTATTATGGAAAATTTAAATATTCCATGCTCTTTTCTGCCTAAAACAGTTTTATATAACTCCTATCAGGCTATTTTAATTCATTAGTCTCATTTGTGGGTATTGGGTAAGGGAAGCTTAAAATCTCCAGAGACCTCCCGCTAGGTTGCTATGCAACTGAAGGCTTGGCCTATGTGTTGCACTCACAAATCCTGTGGATCCTCGCCTTACCAAGATACAAGGAAAATGGAGCAAAAATCCCATTAACTGCTAGGCCAAACAATTAATGCAGAGTCATAAAACGACATAGAATCACAGAATTAGAGCAATAGGTTAGAATTTAGAATTTTGGAATGACCAGAAACTAGAAAGAATTCAGTGTTAACATTTAATTCATTAAATGCTTGAATAATTTAAAATAAATAAGCTGGCCTAATTTTACCATTGTTTCTTAACGATATTCACATGACGATTGCATGGTGGGTCACCAAATTTGGTTGCAAGCTTACGTGTGTCACAAGATTAAGAACCTCTGGTCTAGCAGCCAAGTGAGCCTGTGGAACTAGGAGATCTCCCTCATCATGGAACAAAGAGCCAAACATGCTGCAACACCGGACACAGAATGAGTGTGAAATTAGAGCCGTGATTCCATATGAAATCTGCTGGGCCACAGGCAGCCAGTGCAACACATCACGCATGTAGGAGACAGAGGCGAATTTGTGAATTTGTCCAATGAGCCATGCAGCCGAGTGCAGGACCCGATCTAGTAGCCCCAGAACCCTGAGGCTGATAGAAACAGTTTCGAGAGGCTAAGTTTACATGTGGGGAAGTTTCCCTGTCACCCGAGTCAAGGACCGTGGCAGGGTAACTTTGAGCAAGCTGGAGCAAATCAGTACTCTCTAGTTGCCGATGGACACCCAGACATCATGGATTAGCGCAAACTGCAAACTCTAAACAAATAATAATAATAATGATGAGTTTTGTTAATGTTACTGGCATCCATCCTCACATACCATCCCTCTCACCTCTGTCTGTCTCTCAACATGATGCTACGCCATCAAATCCTGACCTTATTTCATGTAGAGTTGACTCAGTTGAGCAAACAGGTCTTAAATCGTCTTCAGTCTGGTACACCTTGCTCCTGGTGCACAGTTCCTTACCCTACACCAAATCTTCTGCTTGATGATTCATTGTAGTGAAACATGTAGACTGGCAGTGACCAACATGGGCGCCTGCAGAAATTTTTGCAGGAGGGGGCAAAATTTTTATGAAGGTCTAAGTTAAGTTTTTAGTAGCAAGAGCTTGAAAAACCCAAAGCAGAAAATTAAAAACACGGGTATTTTCAAAGAGGTTTTTCAATGTAAATTTCTCAGTTTCATTTTGTGCATCATTTTTAATATGAATAGTTTCCTTAGTGATAAGAAATATGTTAAAAATCAAAAATTGATGCTAAGAAGTAGGTTCCTATAATGCGAAGAAATTTGTTAAAACCCAAAAGTAGCTGTTAGAAAAATAGATTTTAAGTTTCCAGGGCCCTCTTGCCCCTGTGTGCGGGCGCCCATGATGACCAACGTCCAGATTTACTTACAAGCTGAATGTTAGCATAAATAATTGCACATGAACCTAACACATAAATTTAGCATATACTCATAATGCTGAGCTGCATTGGTTTCCCATATATATATTTCGTATACATTAGCCACGAAAAGGTTAAGCAGATCAAGTAATCTTGAGTTCACCTGCACTGTGGTTGAATCGGCAACAGAAACATGATGAAGGTCAAGAATGACTCCTCTCGGTAAATTATCTTGAATAAAATACAAAAGATTTAAAACCTACCTTAACAGCAGTGCTATAACTTAACTGCCTACAGGCTAACTGAAATGCTGAACATTAATTTGAATATTCTTTGGATGTGCTGATGACCATCCATTATGTCCAAGATGTGAAATGTATGCAAGCATTGTGTTTGAATATTGAGGAAGGAAGCAAGCTTTGGTGTAATAGGTTGTCACAATAATTATGATAGGAATCATAAATTGCAGGTTTTCTAAGTATGTCAAAGCATGAGATCATTGTCCATAGTGACCTCCATATTTCAACAACACTAGTAGCGTAATTTATATAAGAAGATGCTAAGGCACAGGCATCATACCAGCCGAACAATTTATATGTGTTCGTGCATATGATATTAATTTGATATGACACTTGTAGAATGTGATTTGCTATACTAATACATCAGTCACTTCACTAAATGTCATTTAGCAATTTTAATTGTTTCCTATTACTTCAATGTATTATAACAATGTCCTATGTTGTATGTCCCATTGTACATTTCCAAGTGGAGTGATAAAAATATAGGCCTATATACTTACTTACACATGTAACCACAATCATATGTTCACAGCAGCACAAAAGAAAAGCCAAGTAGCATTGGCAAACTGCTGTACCTAAACTGCTGATAGCTACTGGTGTTTCAATCTGATGGCACATTGAGACCAGAACTGACTGCGATGTGTCCAATGAATATTTACACCATGTGCCATCTTGCATTACTACATCTTGGAGAGAAGATCATTTGGTAGTCTGGAAAATCTGGTTATATTAGTGTTTTAGCCGATTACAAACCACATGGTTTTTCATCCAGACAAATCAAACTGTTCAAACGAAAGTGACAGAATAAAATCTAAATGAAAAATAAAGCAGAAAGATGAGCAGTCAAGTGTTTTTAACAAACACTATGTAATAGCTGGTCTAAGAACTTACAACAGAACACTTTACAACTCAGGTTGAATACTGACATGAATTATAATAGCTTGGGAGATCTGTTTCAGGAAAATGGTAGTACCAGGTAGTTGCAGCAAGTGCACAATGAACAGACTACAATTGGTGATTATATGAATGAGAAACTCCTAGAATGGCTGCGCTCTTTTCTTGCTGACCGCACAAACTGTGTCATATCTGGTTCAACTAGGTCTCGCTAGGTCCCTGCCCTTTTTGGTGTGCCCCAGAGATTGGTTCTGGGCCATTTACTTTACATTCTTTACACGTCTCAGCGCCCTACTGCGGGTATGCGGACTCCTACATCAGCTATGACCTGATGACATCCAAGCATATGTTCACTGTTGTGCATCAGATGTGCTTTGCCATTGATGCTCTTTCTGGCTGGATGGCTTCTAATCGTTTGCTGTTAAATCCATCCAAAACTCAATTCATTTGGCTTGGCGGTCGCAGACAATTGACTGGTCTAGACCTGCACCTTTTGGTTCAGACCTTCCCCATATCGCATTCTCTCATACCATCCGTGATCTTGGAGTGACACTTGACCAAGAACTCAGTTTCTCACAGCATGTCAACCTAGTAACATTACCAGCTCCGCCAGTTGCGTGTTGTCCTGCGGTCCCTATCTCATGATGGCGCTGTGGTCCTTGTCCACGCCTTCGTAACCAGCAGAATTGATCATTGCTGCTCAGTTCCTGCTGGTCACCCATCTAGCTTAATGGGGCATCTTGACCGGGTCATGTGCTCTGCTGCTCGGCTTATTGGTCATATTCCAAAATTTACCCCAGTCTCTGCTTACATGCGTGATGCTTTGCACTGGCTTCCTGTCTCGCAGCGCATCTCGCACAGAATAGCAGCACTTGTCTGGCGGTGCCTCACGGGTAGTGCTCCATCCTACTTATCTAATTTCTGTGCACTGTATTTAAAACTACGACTCGTGGATTACAATAGATCTACTGGGAGTACATGAAATTAGAATGTCTCTGACATAGCCTCCCGTTGAACTTTACGCTCTTCGGCCAATGGGGAGCTGCTGGTCCCTCAAACCCACTCTGCTACCAGACAGCCCTTTCTCGGCTGTTGGCCCGTTCACATGGAATGGGCTTCCGCTTGCACTACGCTTACTGCCTTGGAATAATTTGAATGTTTTCTACCAGTTACTTAAGATCTTTCTTTTTAGCCGTGGCTGGGCTGGGAGTGCCTCTGAGTAGCTTCTTGAAAGGGTGCTATATAAGTTTTTGGAATGAATGAATGAATGAATAAATGAATATGATGGTAATGAATTATGATGCACTGTTCCAAATAAAACATCTTGGTGCCAAATATTTAACAAAACCAGGTTGTACATAGGATCTAACGCTAAGGAAATACCTCCACTGTATAACGGAAGGACCTTATTCTTGAGGTATTCTATTGCTGGATACATGAGACCTGTGTTGAATTCCACCAACACTATTTTGCTTTTCTCATTAACATGACCCTGAAAGAAAAAAAACTCTCTGCAAGAATCCTAATAAAATGTTCATCTTTCTCCATTATTTAATTAGTTCACCTGAACCAAAGTCATTGCCTCATATGTGTCAGGGAATGCAGACATCTATATAAATAAAAATGTAACTGCGTTCGCACAAATCTTTCTCCTCAAGGATCTTGGAAAGTCCTGGACCAATTCTTTTCAAAATTGCAGCAAAACATTCCGTTCCAATAGACGCGGGTTTGCATAAGGCTTTTTTGGTAAAATCTTTAAAAACAAAAAAACAACTTTCACTTCGATTCCACCGATTCCGAGTTGAATATGCGCTATATGAACCTTGCGGAACCACCATTTTGAAACGCGACCTATTTTTGGCGAAGGCATATGGACGGTTTGAATTTGAACTCAGAATCGGTCGAATCGAAGTGAAAGTTGTTTCTTATCGGTCGAATCGAAGTGAAAGTTGTTTTTTGTTGCAAATTCGACTGTTTTCAACACACACGCCCGTCGATAAGCTTTGCCTTCCAATTCGGGCGCGTTTCAAATGGTCGCTCAAATGTTTGTTCCGTTTATGTAGTGCATTTCATAACATTCCATTGCGGCCTTTTTGCTGAAGCAGAGTGGATGGCAGGGGGAGGGGAGGGGAGGGAAGGAGAGGGGAGAGGAGGGGGAGGAAAGGGCAGGGGAGGGGGAGGGGATGATGCAGGGAGGTAAGCGGAGGGGAGAGAAGAGGAGGGGAGGGGAAGGGAGGGGGAGGAGAGGGGACGGTAGGGGGAAGGGGAAGGGAGAGGAGGGGAGGGCAGGGAAGTGGAGGGGAAGGGAGGAGGAGGAGAGGGGACGGGAGGGGAGGGGAGGAGGGGAAGGGGGAGCGGGAGGGGAGGGTGAGGAGGAGGGGAGGGGGAAGAGGAGAGAGGGGGAGATGGAATGGAGGTAGGGAGGGATGGTTGGATGCTCTTTTTCAGCCACAGCAACGCGTGGCCGGGTTCAGCTAGTTTTAAATAAACTAATGAATCAGAGTAAACAAATTATCCAAATTTCTTCATTACTCAGTTTGTTTGCCAGGGTCTGCACGCAGCAGCTTGACGTGGATTTGATTCCGCAATCTTCCAGCTCCAAGACATCAAACATATCCATACACCACTGTGCCTCACATGTAACAACATATGCCAGATGCTGATATTTTATGGAAATGCCCTTTCACAGGTTATTCCAGCATCCTTACTTTGGTGTCAGAAGTTGATCGTTGCAAGAGTCCCTTACAGATTAAGAAACCCAATTAATGCAAGGCACAATATGTAACCATCCGAAGAACTAATATATATATATATATAATTATATATAAAAATAAAATTATAATTATATATTATATGTGTGTATATATATATATATACAGACCTGCCCCATTGTGAAATGAATTACAGCAAGAATGAATGAATATATGCACTGTATGTACAGGGTGGGCAAAAAAGACCCCCAGGAGTTTTACCAATATCTTGGCCAGAAGTAAGAATTTATAAATAAAATTTTACAACCTTAAAGACAATTCATATTTACACATGATGGCCAAATTTCATCAAAATATTTCAAACGGAACAAAAGTTATATCACTTTTAATGAGGCCACCCACCGCTTTTTGACAATTCAAAAACGTAACGCAAAAAGTAACAAAAACACGATTTTATTAAGTCTCATCTCAAATAACTGTTGTCAAATGAACTTTGTTGTGCTTCACAACTTGTGTTCAATGTGCCAACCACCAGTGCCAAAACTTCTTTTGAGTCTATTTGGGAAGTTCTTGATGGACCTGTTGATGTGTTCCAAAGGCTAATCTTCCATATCAACTCCAATGCGTTCATAAATTCTGTTACCGCTCTTTGTTTTGGTTGCAGATTGTGATATTTCTCCAGCATAGCTCTCCGCAATTGATTATCAATCCATTGGGTTCAAATCTGGAGATTTGAGGCCATTGGTTTTTTCAATGAAACCTGATCAATCGACATTGAGCCGATCTTCTTTCATTCACTGCAAATCTCTTAACTCTCACCCGAACTCTTAATTTTTGCGCCCTCACTGTTTATCAGAGTACCCTGTTTCTTTCTAAAATAGTAATAATAATGATCATCTAGGCTAATTGATAACAATAATTTGAGATGAGACTTAATAAAATTGTTTTTTTTTGTTACTTTTTATTGAGTTAGGTTTTTAAATCGTCAAAAAAACGGTGGGTGGTCTCCCTAAAATGGTGTAACTTTTGTTGTGTTTGAAATATTTTGATAAAATCTGGCCATCATATGTAAATACGAATTGTCTTTATGACTATAAAATTTCATTTCGAAATTCTTACTTTCGGGCCAAAATATCAGCAAAAAACCGAGGAGGTCTTTCTTTTGGGCCCACCTTGCATGACCCAGGCTGAGGTCCACGAGTGAGTGGGAAGATCACTTGGCCTTTAAAGAATAAACAAAATAAAAATACTAAATAAAAGATTAGAAAATTACAGTGTTGGGGTGTCTCAAGGATTATCTTAGTCATCAACAAAAGCAATTCAAATGCAATGGTATAATATCAAGGTGGAAATTAATTTAATTTGGAATACCCAAGGCTCAATATTGAACAATGAATATTGGCGACATTGCAAAGAACTTTTTGATGCCTTTCAGTAATGTCTCTCGGACTCAACGAATTCTTTGTTTTTAATGGTATTGTACATAATTACGTATTGCTTTCAACGACCTTTAATGTCATACAATGACACTAAACTTTGGAATAACAATGACTGCTGCCTAATATACATCATTGGATTTTCCACTACAATCACAGCGGAAATATCCAGAGGAAATATCCTCCACAAGATGACCATTTAGCTATACAGTGAACAGCAGCATCACATGTAACTCACTTTATCCACATTTTTCAGAGTGGAAATCTTGCCAGCATAGCCATCCCTATCAATGCTGAAGCAAATCAGTTCAGTGGCTTTAGATTTACACAAAACCTAAAGAAAGTTTAATTTCTATGCATAAGTAAGTCACACAATGTCTCATTACACATCAGAAGAATAGTTAGAGAGCCAATTAACTACTTACACAATCAAAGAACGCACCAGCTTCTTTTTCAATTATCTAGAAAACACGAGTGACAACAGCACAACATGTACCAGTAGGCATTAATGCATACAATTATAGCATCATTTAAGCAGCATGTAAGCATCAATGGGTGGGCATGGATGTGGGTGCTCCTGGTCCTACTCTGTCTAGCTGCAAGGTTTCAGGGCCCATATGCATGAGACCAGACATAGGCTGATCCAGGTGTAAAGCCTACTCAATACATAACTATTTCCTACATAGTCGTTGGCCTTCAGCGGTATGCATGGAGACACCACAGCAAGCGGCATAGTTATTCTAGGCGTAACTTGCGACCCACAACGAATGACGCTGGCTTTTCACAAAATTTAAGCAGCTAAAGCTGAGCATGCATGCCTAAAAGATCTTTATGTGCAGTCATTACCAGTGTGGGGCAGACACACTACCCGATTGTTAGTGCTGCCCAGCTAAAGACGACCGCCTATTATTCATGCTGGATGTAGCCGGCTATTCCTACCTCCGACTCCGAGTAGCGCTATGCCTAGCATAACTCGCTAATCTCAACCCATGCTTGTTTGTATTTGAACTTGTTATAGCGCCCCTTCAAGGTTTCTACTCAGAAGCGCTCCCGACTACAGTGCAAACACTGAATCTGAGTTTCACGCTGAAGCGCTGAGCAATTGTGAGTGAAGAACTTGCATAAGGTCTCTACAAAGCAGCTTGAGGTGGATTTGAACCTCTGGCTGCAAGGCAACGAACATACTCACTACACCACCACGTCCCAAATGCACATGGAATTAACTCACTATTTCAGTACAGGCCAGATTGAAGCCAGGTGTAAGAGATATACCGTCTCATGCAAGTGGTCCCAGGGGTCACATACACAAGAGGGTATAATTGTTACACCTAGCTTAAATATAGCCTATGCGGGAGTAGTGGGTTAATTCCGTATGCATGGGTCGATATAAGCGAGTTACGCTAGGTATAACCTCTTGCTGCAAGGCAACGAACATAATCGCTACACCACCACGTCCCACATGCACACGGAATTAACCCACTATTCCAGCACAGGCTAGATTGAAGCGGCTATAGCTGAGCAAGTGAGCATGCGTGAAAGATCTTTATGTGCAGTCGTTACCAGTGTGGGGTAGACAGACTGCGTATATAAAGACGGCCACCTATTGTTAATGCTGCCCAGCTAAAGACAACCTCCCATTATTCATGCTGGATGTAGCCGTCTATTCCTACCTCTGACTCCGAGTAGCGCTATGTCTAGCATAACTCGCTAATTTCGCTCTGCACTTGTGGTCCATCCGACTGGATTCTACAAGTCTTTTTTCATTGTTCGTGATTGGGCTGGGAACGCCTCTGAGTAGTTTCTTGAAGGGGCGCTATATAAATGCTGTGAATGAAATAATGAATGAATAACGTTATTCCAACTCTGAGGTAGGAGTAAGCCGGCTATTCCCATCGTGAACAATAGACGGCCGACTTTAGCTGGACAACGTGAACAATAGGCAGCCATCGATATTTCCCTGTGGCCCGTCTTTAGGTCTTAATCTCTTTACCCCAAAGGAAAAGCATAAAAAGAAGTCTTTAGACAATTAAAACATACATAATCTAATAGCCTTACTGCCTGAAAATCTTTAATTCTGAGCTTAGGTTTCCTGAATAGACTGATGTCTATTTTCTACTGAACAGCGCTTGTTTCTTCTCATGAATTTTGTCTGTAGGCTAACTGGGTTGATGCCAGACAGGTGGATTCTTATTGTCAGCATGCATCATTTCATAGACTTCTATACGTTGCTTCTGTTCCACTATGAGAATGCAGTTTTGTAGCAGAAGTTACTGGGGAGTTTTTAAAAAAGCTATTTCATTCCAGACACTGATCCAGGCCCGGCCTTTGGGCAAGGCGAGCGAGGCAGCCGCCTTGGGCCCCGCGCTTCCAGGGCCCCGCGCTTCAAAGACCCCGCGCTTCCAGGGCCCCGCGCTTCGAAGACCCCGCGCTTTCAGGGCCCCGCGCTTCGAAAAAACCCCGCGCTTCCAGGGCCCTGCGCCTCTGCCTATAATTTTTTTCTTTGTTGAGATTGACTATGGTAACTTCGTATAACAATTATGCTTGCAGTCAATTTGCCATACATGTGAATGTTATTGGGTGATTTTGAAAGAACAAGACTTTGCTAAAGCGAGTCACAGCTACTGTTGAAGCCTATAGGCATAGTTAGACCTACATGTAGAATGTTCCCCAGAAAACTGTAATTAACTCATTTTGCTTCAAATGTGCACTTGGACACCGGTAGACATTAATTTTTTGGCAGGAGAGGGCAGCACACAATGGTAGCGGTGACATTTTCAGCGAGAGATTTAAAATGCAAAGCAAGAAATTTAGAACATGGATATTTTCAAACAGGTGTCTAAATGCAAATTTCTCCATTTCACTTTGTGAATAATTAGCATTATCAGTGCTTTGGCGTAAAGAAATTTGTCAAAAATCAAAACAAAGTATGTATAGACCTAGGCCTGCATTATAATTATAATCGTGGTTTATTTTTGAAATTATAGTGCTCCTAGCTAAAACGAAATTTGGTAAACAACGTTGAGTTAAGTGAATCTCTCCACCAATGTCCTATGACACGAAATCAACTGGGTCAATTTACGCTTGAGGACCCGTTGCCGCCTTGGGCCCCGCAGACCCTAGGGCCGGGCCTGCACTGATCACTGTGATCAGTGAAGGTTGACTGGAATTCTGCTACATTTGCTTTATGTCAATAAGATGCTCACAGTTTTCATTAGAAAAGTTATATGAATTGTTTAGTACCCAATCATTATTATTACCAATCTTTCATAGTAGGAAAATATTTAACCATCTTTTCGTGGAACTCCTGTGCCTTGGGTTCCGCGGAACCCAAGGTTTCCGTGGAACCCACTTTGGGAAACACTGCCAAACACAATCGCATACAGACCTTAATCTTTGGTCTTGACAAGGGATGAAGCAATAAAATGACAGAAATGCCAGCTCCAATTATAACCCCATACTGAAAAAAACAACAAAGAGATTCATATTATTTATTCATTCAATCATTTCAATAATTTATTTAGAGCCCTTCAAGAAGCCCACTCAGAGGCAACATTATCTTAAAAACAAAATGAAACACATAAAGGAGGATGGGAACTCATGCTTGTCCTAGTTAACCCTTTGTCCACCAGATATTTTTTTAGCCTTTCTTTTCCTTCAAGCTTCTAGATCATTTGTTACCATGTGGAATGAAAATATGGTGACCTTTCCGTTCTCAACAGACTTTTACTAACAGCCATCTTCTATTAGCCAAAACTGACATCTATCCTCTCTTGTTCACAGTTTGTTTAGCATTTTTTCTTTGGTATCAGGAGCGGTTCGTTGCTAGAGTCTTGGATTTAACCAATTGCTAGTTTTTGCACGGTGTCCGGACAATTCGGCGCCGGACAATTCGGATCGGACAATTCGGACCGGACAATTCGGAACCGGACAATTCGGAGTGCATGTAAAAATATTGCTCTTACGGCTATGAAACTTTTATTTATCAGTGGTATGAAATAAAATTATATGGAACCAAGCAAATATTGTCTGATCTTCTAAAATTTATCCAATAACAGAAATAAGACACTGAAATTAGCAGCTAAATGCAGTAAATTATCAACTTATAGGCATCTCATTTAGATCAATGTAAGTTTCATACCTATAGGCCCATGGTTTTTTTTTATGCCCGATATATAGTGAGGTGTCAGATTAATATTAGTTTCGACAGTATACATTTTGGGAGATGGAGAAGTCCCATCACGAATTTGGGCTGCAAAGAATTGTTCGGTCCGAATTGTCCGGTCCGAATTGTCCGGTCCGAGTTGTCCGGCACCGAATTGTCCGGGAACCTTTTTGCACAGTGTACTTATTTCCTATCATGCGTGTGTAGTGCAAAATTGTGCTTCATTCATCATCATCACTATCCGTGGGTTAACAATCCGTAGGTGTCCGACGCCACTCTCTGTCTGAGTCTGTCTCGCATCATGCTTCCCAGCTTCAACCGGTCCAGTCAGCAGGTCCGCTCCATACCATTAACATCTTGGAGCCGCTAGACCACCTTGTCCGATTGAAGAGAATATTGGGAAAGAGGTATGAAGGACAACCTGGGTCAATGCCCGTATGTGGCCCACGTATGCTCTCTCCTTCGACTCTCTCCACCGGTCTGTCCTGACCGGCCAGTGCATGTCTGTTTCACATCATGACACCTTGAAGCATCTGGGTCGCTATGTCACTTGTGTTGTGGTTTTTGCGAATTTCTATGGTCTTGGTCTTTTTCTGCCAGTGTATCTCCACCCATCTGGCAAACCTTCCCCCTTTGTTCGGGCTTAGGACCGGCACAGAGACGTCGTTGGTTCCCTGTGGCGGAGGATGGATGCAGTTTAACGTCATGCCCAGGATCATTAGTAGAGTCAAATTAATTTGAAACAACAGACGGAGGCAATATATATATGTACTGCATAAATCGATGGGAGGTGCTATTTTTCATTGATGTCATCAGCGTGATTTTGTGTTTGCTAGAAAGTGACCGTACTGTAGCCTAGTTAGAATGCACACAACTGATGCTAAAAAGCGGAAAATCAAAGAAGAAAATCCACACTTTCAACAGAAATAGACACCTCAATATTTTATGGAACTGCTAACAAAATAAACACATGATAATTTTTTATTTTTTATTTTTTTTTAAATTTCTTTATTTCTTGCATTTGCTATAGCACACCCATCAAGCTCTCTATTCAGGTAGATTCGAATCTGGAACCATATGGCTCCAAGGCTTCAAACCCACCACTAGGCCTACATGACCATAATCGAGTCTGTGTGCCAGAAATAGACATATTTTTTTTAATAGGGCTGTTGTTCGATTAAAAATTTTAATGGAAATTAATTACGCGCTTAATTTTTTAATCGCAATTAACTGCAAATAAATCGCAATACATTTTCTTCAAATATACTAATCTTACTATTTTCTAAGGACCCCCAAAGCATAAAATTTTAATGACTGAATGCATTCTTTCTATTGCAAATATATTCAATAACCTTTGGCTTAGGCCTATTGAATTTCTGGATTTAGTTTATTGAGCAATTTTGCATGAAAGACAGAATTGAAACACTGTTCAAATCAGTCAACTGCTCAAAATCCGTTTTTTCCATTTGGCCACCTTTAAATAAAATGATATAGGCCTAAATGTGAAAATTAGACAAACGTTTTCTGACTATCAAATTTAATTATTTTAATTTATTTATTCAGCCAATTGATTAGGCAGACCAGTTATTTACATTGGTCGTTTCAAGGGATGCACTTATTAATTAACAATGTTAGGTCTACTATTGAACCTCATTATTAGGTCACAATTTTTCACCAGAGGTTGCGGTACTTGCCAAACATCGCCTAAGTTGTCATTCTGTAAACATTTGAAACCTGAAATTCATTGGTCTTGCCAACTGCCATCCTCCTGGAGTTCAACCAACATAGTCCGACTGGGTGAGGAAACCACCTTAGTGGACGATGCGATGCGGCCGATGGCGACGGCTCATCGTTAGCGTTTAACGCATGTTTTGGTTTGCATGCAGGCGATAATTGAGCAAAGAATTACTACGACAATACTCAAATGTTTTTGGAATATTTGCCAAAGAATGTATCACTAACTTTAAGTATGAATCTTCTGTTTAAAACGAGTTTTTGACTCTGAATCCATTTTAATCGGATTTAATCAACGCATATGATTAATGTGTTAAAAATTTTAATTGCAATTTTTTTTAACGCTTTAATCGCACGCGTTAATGCGATTAAATCAACAGCCCTAATTTTTATTGATCCCAACAATTCAATTGTACATGTATGCTTAACAAAGTATAGACAAAAATAAACAATCAGGAAAGTTAGAACATAGATTTAAAAGTAACGGTCAATGAATGAGGCCAAGCAATAAACAAATACTCAAAGTGAATAAGTAGAATAAGAGTGAGGGAACAAATAAGCAATAAACAAATACTCAAAGTGAATAAGTAGAATACGAGGGAACAAATAGGCACACCAAAAGGGACAAGTCCCGCTAAGTAGGGGCCTAATTACCAAAGTGAAGTGTAAAAGTAAAAGCTGAACAGAGAATTGGAATGCAAAGATGTTACTTAACTAAGGAAAAAATATTATCAAAACAAATGTAGTAAACACTACAGAAAAAAATCAGAGAAAGAACACAAACAAAAAATAGACAAACAATCAATAGTCAAACAATCAAAGAAATCAGCATTAGCATGAGTAACCCCTCATGCCATTAACAGAAAACATTACATAATGTATGCACATGTAAGAGGTGTTTGAATTGAGTGAAGTTAGTAGCCTTACGAATGACTATAGGAAGTTTATTCCATAAAATAGGGCCTTGGAATTTAATGGAGAATTTCCGAACATTTGTCTTTGCAAAAATAATACCGAATTCTCTGTTACCTCTAGTGAGCCCAGGATGCAGTGCAGGAGAGAAGTAGGAAGCAAAGGAAGAAGGGAGGAGATTATTGGTATATTGATACATAAATTGAGATGTCTGTTCAAATCTAATCTGCTTCATATTTAGGAGTTTATGCTCAGCAAATAGGGGACCAGTATAACAGTTGACAGTGAATTTAGTGATTACTCGTATAGCTTTTCTTTCCAAGGTCCTTAAAACCTGGAGATGGGTATCATAGGTAGAAGTTCAAATTAAATTTGAGTAAGTAAGGTATGGATAGACTAGGGTGAAATATAGATTAGTAAGCACATGAGAGGGAAGCAAGTATGAGATTCTCTTAATAATGCCTATGCCTTTTGAAATTTTTAAAACTTCTTCATCTATGAGTACTTTCCATTTTAGATGCTGATCAATATGAACGCCAAGGAATTTTGTCATGTAAACTTGAGGAATAATCTTGCTGTCAATAAGTAGCTTATCTATTACAGCTATTGTTTTTTTTATTTGAACGAAATATGATATAATTAGTTTTAGATAGGTTTAATGAATGTTTATTTGCCTTGAACCAATCACTAGCAGACATTAATTCATGATTGACCAGCTGGAGAAGTTGATGTTGCTTGGGCAATGGGCACAAACCTCAATGTGGCTTTTCACCTGTTTTTAGTGATCATTCGCCTGGATTGACCTCACTCTAGATCAGCATCTTGTCTTAGGTAGGGATTCTGCAATCATTTTCTACAAATACTGGAAGGCTGTTCTGTTCTGCCAAGATCGAACTAAGAGCACCTATGAGTATTTATCTTGGGGGAGGCATAATAAAAACACTCTCAATGAATGAATTAATCTAGTGTGCTTGCAATACAAATAATTCGTCAACTTTTCTCAGTTTTTATGCACATGTGAATGAAATAATATAGATCTAGAAAATTATGGACTTGTTGGGACAACAATCGAGACCTTATAAAAAAATGCTCAGAAAATAGAAAGAGAAGAATAGCTGCAAAGAAAGTTAAATAAAGTTCTGGTAGTTAGCATGCAGTTCATTCAATTCAAGAGTAGAACATGACCAATATACGCATAGGTACAGTTCACTCTAATTGGTCCTAAATTCATGATTCAACAATAATAAACAGTTCAGTTTCACTTACCGCTATGTTAAGAACAAGAGATAGAATAAATGTCACCATCCACGGTATAATTTCAATTTCTGAAACCAGATTTACATGAATTCATCCTCTCAGTAGACAACAGTACTGTGAAGTTGTAATTTCATGTGATAGCTGACTTTAAAATGCCCCAAACACTGTAAATATGAAATCCGTAGCAACATTTCCACTCCAGTTTACTAAACATTGATCCACTTCCTCTAAAGATATCTTTTAATAGTGACATCTTGTGGGATTAATTCGTGGGATTAATTCGCTTGGTTGAATGTTCAGTGAATTTCTAGGGTTCTCCCGGAGGCAGACGATTGAATGCAAAGAACATTTCTTATTCGTATTTTCTTATTTCTTATTCGTCCGATTATTCTTGTCTTAGAATTATGTATATGCTTATGCATAATGTCATTTGTAACTGAGAATGGAGTCTGCAACTGGGAATTAAAGCTGATACTTACTTACTCACTCACTTACTCAACATTAGGTCCAGCAACTGATTAGTAACGTTGCTCTGTGTTCTCCTATGAGAAGGTCGATGACGGCATGAAATTCCCACTTTCATTCTTTCATTACATGACGATGATTGCAAGAAAAGTCTCTCTGCTACAAGCATTTCCAACTGATTTTGAGATGAATCTGTCTGGTAATGTAAACCACAATAGGGACCGACAAATGAACAAAAGTTGTGTACATTAAAATTAAAAGCGTTGAACAATTCAATCCCATTTCTGCTGATTTCACTATTAAATATAGCAAATAGCATAATTACAATTACTGAATTTTTTTCTTTTGTATAAGTGGGGACTCCTAAAGTGTGGGGCCACTGTTCAGTCAAGCATGTTAAACATAACTTATTCTGGCCCTGATGGAAACTTCACTGTGGGTTGGGCCATATTACTGGGTAAATTGCCTAGCAAATAGCAACATTTCTTTCTTACTTACTTAACATGAGCTAGATATTTCTAAACCTCATTTCAGCTAAGTGCATGAAAACTACGCTGCTCAATTAATTATTATTGTGTGTTGTCAAGTCAGATGCACCTCTTCTGAATTTTTCTTGAAGTGGCAACATAAAAATTCACAATCATAAATGACACATATTATGGAACTAAATTTCATGGCAAATGGATACCTTGTCAAAGACATCTCTCCTATTTTTTAACAAATAACTAGACTACCGGTACGTCAAGGTAAAGATGCTGCAACTTTTAAATACAGCTCTAACACGTTCTATCAGAAATTAACACGTTCTATCAGAAATCAACCTTCTGCATTAGTCAGCAGCAACTTATATGTGGCCCTGGAATAAAACTGAAATATTTACTTCTCGTTTTCCAAAATATCCAGACTTTGTGAAAGGTGACCATGTCAAGAACAGCCAAGATGACAACAACTGCCAAAGAGGCATCAGGAATGTATTTAAACAATGGTGTCAAGAATTGTAGTGACAGAAGAACAATCAATCCTAGAAAACAAACAGCTTCAACTAATTGGTATATAAAGTTACAAAGAAAAATGTAAAAACCAAATGCATTTCATGGCCAACATAATCGTATCGCTCCATCATTGAAGACTTGAAATGTTCCTTAATGTTTAGTTGGATTCAGCGTCCTTGTAATCTGGCACTATTATTTCCTGCATTGGCATTTATATTTACTCATACTGCTACACTACTATGAAACTACTTTATCAAATTGCAGTTACTATTATAGGCAGTTAAAGTTTATTCATAATTTAGCCTACAACTGCTGCCACTTGTCAACTGCCATGGGTATAGCTCTGCCTCTTTCAATTGGGGAGGATGGTCAGAAGTCAGACAAAGTGACTAACATTAAGTAAGTATGGAATGTGATAATCCTGCATGGCCAGTGGCCACATTGGCCAGACCCAGCAGAGACCTTGAAGTTTTCAACAATAAATCTATTAAAGTTATTGTTACTTACTGATATAGGCCTATGCATAAGCTAACTCAATTTTGCACAATTCATTCAGTAAAAGTTAAACATGTTCATAAACAAAATAAGAATAAAGAATTTCTTGAAAGAACATAATATTTTATGAAAATAATATTCGTTGGCAGTATTAAAATTCGTGAATATTCATGAATATTTGAAAATCTTATCTTATCTTATCTTATCTGACAATTTATAAAGCGCCTCTTGCAGCAAGAGCCTTTCAGAAGCGCTCCCAGTGCGTTCAACTCCGTAAAAAAAGGCAAGTTTTTAGACGAGAGAAAGATGAGGATACACTACCAGATAGGATGGCAGAGCGAACTGATGGGGGAAGCCCATTCCATAGGGAGGGACCAATGCAGGCAAATGATCTAGATTGGGCCATGGCGGTCCTGACTCGCGGGACAAAGAGGTCAAGCCGATCAGAGGACCTAAGAGGACGCAGCGAAGTGGCAGAAAGGGGGCGAAGTATCTGATCACACAGATACTTCGGAGCAAGACCCATTTGAGACTTGATGACCAAAATTAGGACCTTAAATTGTATACGGGTCGAGAGTGGAAGCCAGTGAAGTTGTTCAGACATGAATGAAGAAATGTGGGAGAATCGAGGAAGGCGGGCAATGAGCCTAGCAGCAGCATTAAGTACAGATTGCAGAGGAGCTAGGCGAACCTTAGGTAGACCAATAAGAACAGAATTACAATAGTCAATCCGAGAACATACAAAAGCATGAACAATTGAGGTAAAGATCGAAGATGTGACAGATTTGCAAATAGCCCTGAGACGCCTTAGCTGGAAGTAGGAAGAGCCAAGGCCGTATTTAGGGGGGTGTTTTGGGTGTTTGAACACCCCCCGAAATGGAAAATGGAGGAAAAAATCTATTGCATTTTTATAGTTCGTCATGCAAAAAATCATGAAAAAGTGATGAAAAACCCCCCGAAATGCCGAAATGAAGTAAAATAAATCTGACGGCGAAAATATTTTACAGATTTTCAGCGGATGACTAAAAAAAAAAAAAAAAAAAGGTCGTCAGAAATTTTTGCGGAAAAAAAATTGAAAATATTTAACAGATTTCGACCAAATGACTAAAAAAAAAAAAAAAAAAAAGGTCGTCAGAAATTTTCGCGGCGAAAATGGAAAAATATTTCACAGATTTCGACCAAATGACTAAAAAAAAAAAAAGGTCGTCAGAAATTTTTGCGGCGAAAATGGAAAAATATTTCACAGATTTCGACCAAATGACTAAAAAAAAAAAAGGTCGTCAGAAATTTTGGCGGCGAAAATGGAAAATATTTCACAGATTTCAACCAAATGACTAAAAAAAAAAAAAAGGTCGTCAGAAATTTTGGCGGCGAAAATTGTAAATATTTTTTATTTTAGGCCGCCACTGAAAACATCCCCCGAAATAAAATCCTGGCTACGGCCTTGGGAAGAGCGAGTAAGATTGGCAATGTGCTCAGTGAAGGTAAGAGAACTATCTAGGGTGACACCTAGGTCACGAACACTGGAGGAGAAGTTGAAGTGAGGAAAAGTTTGAGTGAGCAGTGTGTAGTCAAGTTTTTGAAGCTGTTGAGGAGTGCCAAACCAAATCAACTGGGTTTTGGAAGAGTTCAAAGAAAGACGATTAGACGACATCCACAGATGAAGATCTTGTGATAGAGCATCAATTCGACTTGCAAGAAGGAGTTGAGCAGAAGCGGGTCCATGGACATAGGCTTGGACATCGTCAGCGAAAAGGTGGCCAGTTGCAGAGTGGCCAGGGAAGAGAGAGCCAGCCGTGTAAAGGATGAAAAGGAGTGGGCCTAGGACAGAACCCTGAGGAACACCCAAGACAACAGGGACCCACTGAGTCCTAGAGTCACCAGAGATGATCATTTGGGTGCGATCAGACAGGTAGGACCGAAACCAAAGGAGAGGAGAACCCTTGAGTCCGCAGGAGATTTCAAGTCGTTGCAAGAGAATCTCATGATCAACCATGTCAAAGGCTGCAGAGACGTCGAAGAGAGCCAAAAGAGTGACTTGAGACTTGTCAACAGCAGAGTAAATATCAGAAAGCATGGAAAGGAGGGCTGTTTCCGTAGAGTGATTAGCCCTATAGCCAGACTGGTAGGATGGAAGGAGTCCCGATTGCTCAAGATAAGGAAGAAGTTGCATTGATACAAGTCTTTCGAGAGTCTTAGACAGAAAAGATAGGTTTGAGATTGGGCGATAGTTTTGACTGAGACTAGGGTCAAGATTGGGCTTCTTGAGTGCAGGAAAGATCAAGGCCCGTTTTTGCGAGGCAGGAATGCAGCCCTCAGCAAGTGACCTGTTAAACAGATACACAAAGAATGCAGCAATGTCATCAAGAATGTCACTAATGATAAAAGGAGGTAGAGGATCTAATTCACATGATTTCAAATTTACACATGAAAAAACTGAACGAAGATCAGAATCCACGATGGGTCTGAAACCGTCGAAGACTGACGTCGTTGATGAGAACGTAGGAGGAGGAGCGTTGGCAGTAGACGCACGAAGACGGTCGGTCTTGGCGTTGAGCACGTCGAGGAAGTCGTTGGCGGTAAAGGCAGGTGTCTCCGCTGGCCGCGATGGTCGACCGAGTAGTCCTGAGATGGATGACCAAAGGCGCTTTGGATTGTTGGCATTTCGAGAGACGAGCTGTTCCCAGTAGGCGGCCTCTTTGTCGTGGTAGAGATGATGAAGGGCACGCAGCTTTTTGATCCAAGCAAGATGGTCACTTGGATCTTTGGAACGGCGGTACTGTCTCTCAGCGCAACGGGCGCGGCGGCGTGACTGATGACATTCTCCGTCGTACCAGACTGCCAGCGGTCGAACACGAGTCTTAACGCTGCGAATAGGAAGCATCTTGTCGAGCAGGTTTGTCGTAGTGGAGGTGTAGAGGTCGAACAGTTGATCGACTGTATAAGCATCGAGCGTCTCTTGAGGCGACGAGAGGATTGAGTTGCGGATGGCAGCGCTGAACGCCTTGGCATCGAACGATTTCCACCCCCGCAACTTCCGAACGAAGTGAATAGGTTGAAGATGGATGGAAGGGAGTGTGAATTGGAGATACGAATGATCGGAGATTGAAGGTGGAAGGATCTGAAGATCATCGACCCGATTATCGTCTGAGGTAATGACGAGGTCAAGCCAGCCTCCATCTCGGTGTGTGGCCTCGGCGACGTGCTGACGAAGGCCAAACTGTGAGAGGAGGGAGAAGAAACGAGTAGATGAAGGAAGGGATGGATCCTCAAGGTGGATATTGAAATCGCCGAGGATGATAAGCTGGCTATTCCGTGTAATGAGGCACTCAAGCACAGCTGAAAACTCTTCAAAGAATCGTTCAGTGGGAGCAGTGGATCCAGGTCGGTATACTGTAAGAAGAGTTACTGAACCACGTGGAGTTGCGATGCTCAAGCAGAGCGCTTGGAAAGAAGTCAAAGACGGCGTGTCGAGAGAAACTTGAGTGATGCGAAGAGTTGAACGGAAGAAGATGACGATACCGCCTCCACGCGCTGATTCTCCATCAGGGTGAGGCGGTCGAGCACAGTCCCTTGAAGAATACCCTGGAGGTGTTGCTCGCAGGATCGGGACGTCGTCAGAGCTTTGATGCCAACTCTCGGTGACAGCAAGCACGTCGAGTTGGCCTTCGAGAAGCGATTGTGAGACGAAGGCGTGTTTGTCCGTTAAAGAACGGGCATTCCATGAAGCGACCCGCAATCCGGAAGAAGGAATGAGCGGAGGACGAGGCGACTTGGAGGAGATCGTTGGAGGATCACCTGGCGCCGACGAAGGAGAAGAGACTGATGAAGATACAGAAGCAGGCAATGTCTCGGTTGTAGAGCTGGTAGGAAGAGAGCGATTCTGGCGGCAGCTGGCAGGGCACCACAATTGAGCCCTGAACAACGTCTTACGCAGAGATCGAGTAGGTCTAAAGCTATTAGACCAAATTGAACGTAATTCGAGCGATGAATAGGTCGTTCGAGCAGACATTTCTGATCAGCAGCGAACGACACACGACGCGTAAACAATAGACGTACACGTAGGCCTGCTTGTGAGCGCAAAAGACGGTGTACATCCAATGACGTGCACTCAGACAGTCAAAGGTAAGACGAAAATCAATCCAAAAAACTCTTAACCTTTGAAAATAATCCATTTAAAGTAGAACAATTAAGTCCGAAGGTCTATATACGAGAGTGTATGAACTCAATAATTCAATTGAGCGACAAAATCCGAAGAAAAATTCAAAACAAATCGGAGCTAACGCACTGGTGTGTGCACACGATAAACGCAGCGCACCTACTACTTAATAATCGTAATATGCGAATACTCAATCTATGAATACCACAACCATTGGTTTAATTATAAAGTTTATAGCATGCAGTCTTTGATGGGTGTTAACCGGTCCAAATTGAATTTTGCCATATGTGTGCAGGTGGGCGGGCGGGCAGCGACATGCCTTTCATAATTAATTAACAATATTTAGATATATGCACAGTTGCACACATACACAGACACATACGGAGACATACAAACACACGGACAAAATTTGATTGGCTGGCCCGCGCACGCCTATGACTTGATTGACAGGTCATGTGACAATTTGGTGGCTTGCCATTGGCCAGAGGCATGGCTGATTCAGTATACTAACTCAGTGACGTCATTGGAGGGGAAGTGATTTAGAACCGGCAAGATTGTTACGATTGGACTCAGAAAAGACAAGCCTATGATGTCGACACTTGCACGAGAAGTTGTTTCAGATCTTCGTTCATCATTATTGTTGAACTGAAATTTTGTATCAGAGCTGTGTCATATTCAGCTCTGTCATTTACACAGATCAAGTCATCAACAAAATCACACGTGATCAAAATAATAATAATCTTCATTTAATGACACAATCTGACAAACCACAGAATGATTACAGGTAGCCTACACGGTCCTACAGGTTATACGAAATACGGCCCACTATAGCACGAAATGCAGGTCGGCTTTACAGCTTAACACTAATGGCCTAAGTGTTGGATCACTCCTGGTTCATTCAAGCCAAAAGTGAGAAGAGCTATTTTATTTTCAGCAGAACCCCAAGTCAAGCAACACAACAGCAAGTGGCAGCTAACAAAAATTTTAATCAATTAATGCCCTGTATGAGGCTGGAACCCGGGTTGCGTGGATGACACTCAGTTTAATGACCAGCGCTCTCTCAACTGAGCTACGGACCCCCCCCCCCAATTGGGAAAATACAATTGGCTTTCTGGCCGCTCTTTCACTGAAAGTTTGAGAAAACTACCATCGATGGCGGTAGTTTGGAAGAAGCTCTTAGACATGGATAACCTCGTTATACTATGTGAACAAGAAAACCACTGAGAAAACAGAGAACTCGACATAAAAAGCAAATTAAACTGCAGAAGGAAACTACTCCTGACAGCCAGAACGAAAATGAGGAACTGTCACATGTGGACATAACAATCCAACTGATCATTATCGAAGTAAAGATATATGAATAAAGACAGCAGGATATATATATATATATATGTATATATATATATATATACACTAGCTGTACCCGGCCACGCATTGCTGTGGCTGAAAAGAGCGTCCAACCATCCCTCCCTACCTAAATTCCCTCTCCCCTCCCCTCCCATCTCCCCCTCCCTCCATCCTCTCCTACTTACTCTCCTGCCCCTGTCCCATTCCCATCCCCTCCCTCTGCCTCCCTGCCTTCTCCATCCCTCCCCTCCGGTCCCTCCCTCTTCGTCCTGCTCCCTCTTCCTTCTTTCCTCCCTCACACCGTTCCTTCCCCACAGCGATAAAGTTGGTCATTCGCGACTTTTGGGCGACATTACAACGTGATTTCGGGACAAAGCGTTTTGGAAATCTGGCAACCCTGCCGTTTTGTTGAATTTGCAAATGGCGGTCGAGCGGAATGCAAACTTCAAAAGATTGCGTTTTTTCGGATAAAAAGCATCAAAGAACCCTATCCTATTGGAATGGAAGGTTTTGTTAAATTTTCAAAACAATCTGTGCGTAACTTTTCGAGAACACTGGGAACAAACTATTGAAAAGTTTCATATATATATATATATATATATATATATATATATATATAACGACGATCCGTTTGAAATCCTCGCATCCAACAACTTTTGAGACATAAATCATTCGTCAAAAGAAAGATATATCGATGAAAAAAACTGAAATACAAGTATATGTCAAGACGTCAACTGCTATTGTAGTCATAAGATGTTGTTAAACTTTCTGAATTAACAACAATAAAAAGAGAGAAGAGAGAGAATTGCTATCTCTTAGCTAGGCACCAGAAATGACGTTACATCATTTGCAGACTTGTCGTCTAGAGTAGCATCATCAGAATTGTGCAGCTTTGGATAAGTTCAATGTGAACAGCAACTTGACATGAGAACAACGACTAACTGTAGATGTCGACCACAAATCGGAGAATCATTGAATGCCATGTAATTCACTGTCGTCAACTGTATATGCCATTCGTTTCCATCATAAAGCAATCGTATTACCTTCGCCATCCAACTCACTCTGCGATGGGCATCAGGCCTGCGAAACGTAATCGAATTGTTCAGTCCAACCATGGATACAGAGAGTTGAGGAAATTATTTATAATTATTTGTTTCGAGGATGACCATGTTGAAGATGTTCACCGAGTGTTCAGTAATGAATTCCTTTGCTTTGTTAGATCTATGCAGACTGCAGTGGCATTGTTCGAGGTTTTGGTTGGTGAACCAGATCGGACCATTTATCTTTAAATTGCTTGAAGAGAAGAATCAACAGATCCAGTTGATGGATAAACTTTACCACAGACACTAAGAATGCATCAGGCAACAGGAATTAACAGCTTTCTGTGATGTCAACAAGACATCTACAGCAGATCACTACTGATGGCTGTCTCTAGAAGGGTGCAAGCCCCATCTAATATGCATTTATTCTAGGGCTGCCAACTTTTGATTTTGCCATTCCGGGACGCCCGTGTCACTTGACCATTAGCCTACCAATTTACACTCTCCACATAATTGCACAATGCAAAAAATGTTGTGTCAGGCTGTCAGCCCTCCATAAAATCTGCAATCTGCAAAAAGAGTTGTTAATAATACTGCAGATAAATCGTCAAAAGACAAATAGCCTAAATTTAAGATTGGAAGCAACTCGATCTAAAGAAAGGCTCGAGCACTTTAAGCATTAGGCACAAAGTAGCAGAAATCAGCACGTCATCACTCAAAAGCATTTTAACCTTAGACTACATGGAACAAAATATGCTATTGAATGTCAGTGGTTTGTAAAGTTTTGAACACTTTATTCTATCACTGTCCAACATTTAATGTTCAACCAACAAAGTTAGGCCTGATATATCGCAGAACACAAAAATCGTGCAAATTGCCGAGTAATAGTGTGCAAAATAAGAACATTTTTGGAAGTGGATCTCTACCACAAATTCCGGGACAATTTGGGATCAGTCCGGGACACGGGACGCATATGGTCGATTCCGGGACTGTCCCGGCGAATCTGGGATGGTTGGCAGCCCTAATTTATTCAAGGCCATTGCATCAAAGTATATGTCAATAACTAATTGTATTGTATTAAAACATTTATAAAGCGCCTCTACTAGGGTGAACCGTTCAGAGGCGTTCCCAGTGCGCAAGGCCACGAGAGAAGAAATAAGTTTTGAGGAAAGAAAATGAGGAGGAGGGATTACCAGTTAGAAGTTGAGACCGAGTAGATGGAGACAGAGTATTCCAAAGAGAGGGGCCATTTGATGTAAAGGATCGGGACTGTTCCATAGCCGTTCTAGTAGGAGGAACTAAAAGATCAAATCAATTTGAAGAGCGGAGTGGGCGATGTGAGGAGGCTGAAAGAGGGTGGTGAATTTCATTGGCTAGATATTTCGGGGCAAGACCCCGTTGTGCTTTGGAGACCAAGATGAGGATTTTAAACTTAATGCGCGCAGTTAGAGGAAGCCAATGGAGCTGTTCAAACAAGAAAGTAGAAATATGCGAGTAGCGTGGAAGGCGTGCGATTAATCTGGCGGCAGCGTTTAGGACCGACTGTAAAGGTGAAAGATGAACCTTAGGCAGACCAACTAAAAGAGAATTACAGTAGTCAATTCGGGAGCAAACAAAAGCATGAACCAAAGTGGTAAAAACAGAAGACGAAACAGAACGCCGAATAGCCCTCAGACGCCTTAAATGAAAATATGAAGAGCGTGTGAGATTAGATATATGGTCTTTAAAAGAAAGGGAGCTGTCTAAGGTAACACCCAGATCACGAATGGTCGAGGAGAAGGTGTAGTGAGGAAACAATTCAGAGAGGAGAACAAAATCAATTTTAGAAAGCTGCTGGGGTGTGCCAAACCAAATGAACTGGGTTTTGGAAGCATTAAGAGAGAAACGATTTGATGACATCCAGGCGTGGAGAGAACCTGAGAGAGACTGAGTGCGTTCAACTAAGAGTAACTGGGACGAAGGAGACCCATGGACATATGCTTGTACATCATCTGCAAAGAGATGACCAGCTGTTCCAGAGAGTGGGAAAAGAGAAGCCGTAAATAGAATACAGAGCAGAGGACCCAGGACAGAGCCTTGAGGAACTCCCAGTTTAACGTGGATCCATTTAGTTCTAGAATCAGGGAATTGTCTGGCTGGACATAGTAATCTTCATTCTGCATCTTGAGGTGCACTCGTTGTTACAGAATAACATTCTATGGATCTGCACATTGTCTTTAAACTATACAGGGTGCGGCCGAAAAAATACCCCATTACGAAAATTGCGATTTCTCGAAACCGCTGAATATTTTCTTACAAATATTTTCATTCTTATTCGCAACATATGTTTGCATATTATTTGAAAATTTTACATAATTATCTTTGTATTTGTGATCATTACATCAGGCAGAAGACAGAACTTCATTTTTTCAACTGAACACGGCATTCACAAAATAGGAAATCGTATTTTTACATAAAGTAGCCTGCAGTGTGCTATAATTAGGTTTTATTTCACCGATGAAAAGATCTTTGACATCAATCCACCCATTAATAATCAAAACAATCATGTCTGGGCGTAGAAAAAAGCCGATATCCATCCAAGCGGTCTGTTGGTCGAGAGAGCCACGTTCTCTCCTCACATCATGGTTTCTGCAGGTGTCAGCTACGAGGGTACAGAACGCTTACATTTCATTGACAAGAAGGCCAAAGTCAATGCCAAGTACTACGTGGAGAATTTTTTGCCTAACCTTGTTGATGACTGTCACAATGTCTTCGGAAATTATTTCACTTTTCAGCAAGAGGGAGCACCCCCTCACGGCGCCAAGCTGGCCCAAGATTGATTAACAAGTCACTGTCTGGACTTCATCGACAAGGATTCATGGCCGCCAAATTCCCCAGATATGAACCCACTCGACTATGCTGTCTGGGGTACAGTGCTTGAGACTTAAAATAAACTTACCACAAATCCAAAGAACATTTCTGAATTGAAAATACGCTGCAAATCATCTGGAATGACTTGCCACTTGAGACCATTCAGAAGTCTGTTCTGGGCTTTCGAAAACGTCTGCAATCTTGCTTAAAAGCAAACGGTGCTCACTTCGAACATTCATTGCACAAATCTTAACAGTTTGGTCGAATCTTGTCAATAAGAATAATAAAAAGTGTGATGCTGGGTATTATGGATGGCAAGAAGAGGAGAGGAAGGGTTCCCGGACAATTCGGCGCCGGACAATTCGGACCGGACAATTTGGAACTGGACAATTCGGACCGAGCAATTCTTTGCAGTCCAAATTCGTGATGGGACTTCTCCATCACCCAAAATGTATACTTTCAAAACTAATATTAATCTGACACCTCACTGTATATCGGGCATAAAAAAAACCATGGGCCTATAGGTATGAAAACTTACATTTATCTAAATGAGATGCCTATAATTTGATAATTTACTGCATTTAGCTACTAATTTCAGTGTCTTATTTCTGTTATTGGATAAATTTTAGAAGATCAGACATTATTTGCTTGGTGCCATATAATTTTATTTCATACCATTGATAAACAAAAGTTTCATAGGGCTCCGTAAGAGCAATATTTTTACATGCACTCCGAATTGTCCGGTTCCGAATTGTCCGGTCCGAATTGTCCGGTCCGAATTGTCCGGCGCCGAATTGTCCGGACACCAAGAGGAAGACCAAAGAGAGAGTGGATAGATGACATCAAAGATTGGTGCAATCGAGATCAATACAGCTTAAGTATACCTGCACAGGATCGGGGTACAATGGAAAAATGGTGATGCGATGTGCATTGAACACCCATGGCTTTCAGTCCATGGATGATGATGACAATAATGAATGAATTATATTATTGTATGCTACTGGCTGATCATCATTTCCAGTGATTCTGAAAAGCATAAAAGATTTATAAAACCTGTAACTATTCCACCGGCTGGAGTCTTCACACCACTTTGCGCATTCAGAGCAGTCCTGAAAGATAAAAAACTATTTATATCAAGAACATGAAACACATAATTCGCAAAAAACAAAAAGCACCATACATTGGTTGATCGAGTTGTGAGTGAGCTATTCATCATATGAGAAAGCATATTTTTGACCTTCTATTTTCAGTTCTGATCTCAGAACACAAGTAAGCATTCAGACCAGTTGACAAAATTAATGCACTATGGCGCATATAAAGCTTAAAAGTTAGTAATTTAATATCTATTATGTACAAATCATTCTGATAAAAAAACTCTACTTATCAGATGCCTTAGTTGAATTGTGACAAGAATGAGCTCAAATTTTTTGTGGAGCACGGTGGTGTAGTGGGTATGCTCGCTGCCTTGCACCCAGATTGTTGCAGGCTCGAATCCATCTCAAGTCGCCGGTAGGAACCTTGGGCAAGTCCTTCACTCGCAATTCTTCAGCACTTCGGCATGCAACTCCGATACAGTGTCTGCGCTGCAGTCAGGAGCGCCTCTGAGTAGAGGCTTGAAGAGGCGCTATAAAAAGTGCACATACAAGCAAGCAAACAAACACTAAGAAGTAGTTGTAAACTGTGTTATTTATAATGCCTAACTAATATTCTCATTTCAGGAACAAGCAATCAATTAAAAGGACCTGACTTCCATTGTTGAGTTTTTTTAAACTTTCTGGCCAATTGTAACTGAAACAAAGTTTAACAAAGATGACAGAACTAAATTAGAACAAATTTGAGCTCAATGCGATGACTTGGGTTCTTTCCAGTGATGTTCCCGAACATGGAGAAAGAGGGCGTTGAAGCTGATGCTGGGCTGCCTCGTGCTGTAATGCTAAATGTCAAGCATGCCCTGAGGAACCTTTTGACACCACTAGCAAGAACCACCTATAACTTATGCCCTACACTGTATCCATTTGTTCCACCAGTAAAAGATGTTAAACACTTTATTCCTAGGGCTCTCTCTGCCGGCTGGGTGCAGTGTGTCCCTCAGATTTGTCTCATTCTTGAAATAAACGAGGGTTATTATTATTTAACAAACAAAAAATTATGAAACTTTATTTCCAACTATTTGTGTGCATAGTATTTTCCAAAAAAATGGGACATTAAGCCAAGACAAATGCCCGGTATGATTTCCGGTCATTCCCTAATTTTTAAATTCTGTTCCTGTATCTGTCCAGGATGATCTGTCCATTCTGCTATGTCGCTTATATCATCACATTCTCAACTCAAGGTTCACCTTTTTCAAATAACTTATCCACCATTGGCTGCGTCTCTGCTATAGAAGACTGGACACCTGGATATTGACCTGATCATAAGATAAGATAGGAATATTCTTTAATTGACCAATTTCTATTTTGGTGTACAGACATGGTAAAATAAATGTACATCATAATTATTGCCAACCAATAGTCAAATGTTTTAAAATAGCACACAAAATCCTAAATATGTTCTTATAACTAAGAACTATTCCCAATATAAATATGTTCTTATAACTAACAATTATTCATACTGCTTTTACATGACATAATATTTAAATAAGATAAAGTATCATTGCTAAAAATGATTTCCCCGTTAGGTTATCTTCGATTTTAGTGTTTAGTATTCGTTCGTGTATCTTGACTGTGGTGCACCATTTGTGGGTGCCCTGTGTATTAGACACCCATGCAATAGAAGCTAATTGCTACAACCATATCATACACCTTAGACAAATCAACAAACATCCTCATAATTAAACAGCAGGGCTGAAAGTGGTTTAACAAAATAGCCAGGTCTGAGGCAGACAACGGCGAGACCCCATGTTCGAATTTTTTCCCTGACGCTTGATTAATATTTCCAATAGCCTTTTTTAGCCTTTGTCTTAAAACTGCAAACAAAATTCATCAAAGATCTTCAAAATCTGATTTTAGTGTTTAGTATTCGTTGCATGTAGAATTGTAGATGCAAAAACATAGTCATTGGTATCGAGTTTATGATGAATGCATAGGCCTAAATGTAAAACATGCAGCCCAGCTTAGACAGGTCACGAAAATTAAGCCGGGTAGCAGACCCTGAAGACCACCAGGTCACTTTCAGTCCTGTGAAACAGTCATGTCTCAGACATTATAGCATGCATTTCTAACAGATACATATATCTTTAAAACAACCAAAACGAAAACCAAAATTATCCATTTGGGTAAAAACTAAACAGTGATTGAAACGCTTTAGTGACATAAGAAGCCTTGGCATAAAACAGTAAACATAAAATTAATTTTGAAACAAAAAAATACAGCTGAGTAAAATTACCTGGAAAATGTTCCAGTTATTGTGTATCCACTGACAAATGAGGTAAGAATATTCCCAATACCTGACGAGTCAACACAATAATTCAATCCATATGTAAGTTTTTATATGCACTGAATGAACAACATTTCTGTCGGTTTAATCAGACAACATTCTTCACTAAGCCAACAGCATATTCTGCACCCGAACAATTTGGAGCTGGACAATTTGAACCCGAAAATTCAGAGTGGACAGTTCGGAGCGAGACAATCGAGATAGATGGAACTACAATAGTCGAGGCGAGAGACCACAAAGGCATGGACAAGAGTGGCAGTAGCAGTAGGGGTCAAAGATCAAGATTCCACCCTAAGCTGACGTAGTTGGTAGTAGCAATCCCGACAAAGTAGATTTATGTGCTTCGAGAACGTCAGCTCAAATTTGAAACCAGATCATTTTATATAGAGACCACAAAGGCATGGACAAGAGTGGCAGCAGCAGTAGGGGTCAAAGATCGAGATACTACCCTAAGCTGACGTAGTTGGTAGTAGCAATCCCGACAAAGTAGATTTATGTGCTTCGAGAACGTCAGCTCCCGGTCCAATGTGAAACCAAGGTCCCGAACAGCGGATGCAAATGTGATCCCAGGAAACTCAAGAGTTAAAGCTTCCAAGCTAAGTTTTGCAAGTTGTTGGCGAGTGTCAAGCTATGATGTATTGGGTCTTGTTTGGATTTATTCGTAAGCGGTGATGTCTTAAGTCAATTTTATATGTGACACTTATTCATCAGAGTGTTGTTTTTGCAGCTGGTTATATTAAAGAATATACTTACTTACTTTTAACTAATGAGCAATTCATATAAAAAACTAATGAACAATTCATATCCGTAGATGAATCATCCTGTAGATGTAAATGAAATGTTCGGGGATGAACACTCGGGAATGAATCGTCCAGGATGAATCGTCTGGGGATGAATCATCCGGGAAATGAAATGTCCAAGAATCAATCTCTCATAAAGCTCTTTCTTTTAAAAGTTGTGATAGTGTTCACCAAAGCAGTGCTATCGTCCAAACCTTTCACAAGTCTATAACTCTTGCGCTGAGGAAGTTTTGGTCTAATGTTTTTTGCGGCTTCTTATATAATTAATTTCTCATGCCTGTGTCCACAAGTAGCATTTCCTACCGACAGAATTCAACAACATACATTCTTCAACAACATATATTCAAGTTTATTATTAATTCACACTGACACAGAGATTTGTTTACAGATTTGAGGAAAATAAGTATTAAATCAATATCTAAACTTCACTAGAAAATAACTCCAAATTATACTAACCAAATGCCAGTAATTCTTGATTTGGATCGATTCTGTAATTAAATCTACGAGCTGAAAATATAAGAAAAGCAGCAGGTCGAAAATACTTTTTACACCACACACACTCAATCCTGAATTTGCTTAAAAGCATCCACATCATGATGGTGTATCATGTCACAGTGACTTCACCATGCTCCTTCAAGCAACTGGGTTCTAATCTACCACAAAATGGCTGATTCAGCTGTGGAATCACAGGTCTAGGAATAACACATTCCCTTCAGAACTTAAATACATATCTTAAGAATGTCAGTGAATGTTTACACTTTTAAAAATTTGCATTTTCTTAAAGTTTGTTTCAAGTTCTATTTACAGGTACTACCGTAGTATTTCGAAAAGTCTCTTCATGACAATCATTGCACTTTAAACAACTTGATTACAATGATGTACAACCAAAAAACAGAAGAAAACTTTCAAGAAACAAAAACAGTATTGACAGGTCTATTCTTCAGAGCGGAGTAAAATCAGTAAGAGGCCTTCATGGACCTAAACTACAGTTAGGTTGGCTACATTTCAAGGGCAACCAAGTGTCAATTGCACCCATGCAGTATGTCACTATGGATTAACTCCCAAGCCCCATACCATTCGAAAGGCTTTCCAGAACCGAGAATGAAACAGTGAGAGCTCACTGAAAGCAAGAACGATCGGCACCCCGTCATAATAGCCCGGTCAAAACAGCCCCGTCAAAACAGCCCCGTCATAATCGCCCAACGACAAAACAGCCCCGTCAAAATCGCCCAGCGACAAAACAGCCCCGTCAAAATAGCCCCGTCAGAACAGCCCGGGGCTGTTTTGTCGGGGACCGAGAAAGTCGCGGAATAACACGATTTTCGTGAAAAATAGACCGACGAAATTAACGTCTTTTTAAGAAAGCAGTCCTTTCGCCGAATTGATAAAAATAATGTTTGTAGCCTAAAGTTTAAGATGACTTCCGGAAATGATCGCTTTAGTAAACGAACTTCGCGTTTTATCATACATCCAGCTTCTATTTAAAATCGTCAATCCAGCCTGTATTTCAGATCTATAAAACTTTCATCCAGCTTCGATTTCTCAAGCGTTTGATCATCCATCCAGCTTCTATTTAAAATATAAATACCTTCATCCCGCTTCCATTTCTTAAGCGTTTTACCATTCATTCAGCTTCTAGGCTATTTAAGATCTGTAAAATCTTCATCCAGCTTCGATTTCTCAGGCGTTTTATCATCCATCCAGTTTCTATTTAAAATATAAATACCTTCATCCCACTTCCATTTCTCAAGCGTTTTATCATGCATCCAGCTTCTATTTAAAATCGTCAATCCAGCCTGTATTTCAGATCTATAAAACTTTCATCCAGCTTCGATTTCTCAAGTGTTTGATCATCCATCCAGCTTCTATTTAAAATATAAATACCTTCATCCCGCTTCCATTTCTTTAGCGTTTTAGCATTCATCCAGCTTCTATTTAAGATCTATAAAACCTTCATCCAGCTCCGATTAATAATTAGATCCTTTTTAAAAAATTGATCCAGATAAAACGCTTCAGAAAATTTAATGGTAGCTGGATGAAGGTTTTATAGATCTTAGATAGAAGGTTGATGAATGATAAAAAGCTCAAGAAATGGAAGCTGGATGAATGTTTTTATATATCTGAAATAGTTGTCCGTGTCGTCTATGACTGGACTGTTTTCGCGGAACTGTTTACACGGGTTGTTTTAACGGGGCTATTTTGACGGGGCTATTTTGACGGGGCTATTTTGTCGGGAACTGAATTTTTCTGGGCTGTTTTGTCCTTGGGCGATTATGACGGGGCTATTTTGTCGCTGGGCGATTATGACGGGGCTGTTTTGACGGGGCTGTTTTGACGGGGCTATTATGACGGGTCACCAGAACGATCATATACGATTGGCTTCTATTGAATTCATTTATTTTATCATTGTTGCAATGAAATTGACAAGAAATGCCAGAAAAAAATAATTCAAGCATTTGTTTACGATTGCTTAGACCAGCAGATAAAAAAAATCATGTTTGTTCAAAATTTGTGAGCACTCTGTGCAGCATCTTAGTAGGTTTCTGTTCTGCAAGAAACAGGTTTGGAGAACTGGAAATCGTATCACCTTTACCAGGACATTATATAGGAGTCTCATGACAATTCAAGCAAGAGAAATTGGACATTGTAATATTTTATTGAACTTGAAAATACACCGCGGTTCAAAAAAAGTAAGCCAAATTGTTTTGCATATATTTCTAATACCTGATGACATATCAAACTAAAATTATCCAAATATTTAGAGAAGTGGACCAAGAATATGATTCCAAAATTTCATGAGATAAAGTTGAACGGATAAAAAGATATGAATATTTAAACTTCATATACCGAAATGTCAGTTTACAAGCAATTTTCTGTCAGATTCAATAAAATGTTTCCTTATTATCTCCAATTCTTGATGATTAATCATTCTAAAATTTTCCAGATATGCAGAGAATTGAACTAACAATATGACCCCAACAGTATGGTTTGATAATTTAATTAAATAAGATGCTCAAAATGTCCTCCTCCTGCTTGCACGCAAGCCTGGAAGCGCTGGCGCCATTGCAATGGCAACAGCAACGTCAATTATCCTCTGGTCCAGGCCATCCCACACTTCCAACAAGCGTTGCTTCAGATCGTAAATATCATGAATTGTTGTCTGGTAGGCTCGATCTTGCATCACGTTCCCCATTTTATAGTCGACAGGATTCACATCTGGGCTGTTCGGAGGCCATAATGTGTGAGAAATGAAGTCTGGCATCTCTCTTGTCAGCATTTCGATGGTTTCTGTGGGCTGGGGCACTGTCCTGTCGAAAAACAAAGCTGCCTTCTGAGATTAGATTTCTGATTACAGATAGAAGATGTTGTGACAACAGAACATCGCGATAATAGGCTCGATTAATTTTCACTTCAGGCTCAATGAAGACTAAAATGGGAACGGCTAAGCGTCGAAACCGCAACGGACACCATAACAGACTTGCTGAAAACTGAAAATTCGGGTGATAAGTTCAAATATCCACATCTTTCTATCCCTTTAAATTTATGGCATGATATTTTGGAATACAATTCTTGGTTCAATTCCCTAAATATTGGGGAAATGTTTTTATGATTACTCATCAGACATCAGAGATGTAAGAAAAACAGTTTGGCTTACTTTTTTATTGAATCTAACAGAAAATTGCTTGTGAACTGAAATTTCGGCATATGAAGTTTAAATATTCATAACTTTTTATCCGTTCAACTTTATCTCTTGAAATTTTGAAATTATATTCTTGGTCCACTTCTCTGAATATTTAGAAAATTTCAGTTTGATATGTCATCAGGTATTAGAGATATATGCAAAACAATTTGGCTTACTTTTTTTGAACCACGGTGTAGTAAAAGAAACTGATAAAATATTTTATATAAATAAAATACGATTTGTATGTGCCATTGTTATAGGGCCCCTTCAAGCTCTCAGAGGCGCTCCCGATGCAGAGCAGACACAGCATCAGAGTTTCACGCCGTAAGGTCCTTACGTGGGGAGGTGGATTCGAACCTCGAACCTTCAGGCTTCAAGGCAGCAACACCACCACTACACCACCGCGACCCACAAAAAAAAACTATGATAAACTATGACTTACGAGATAAACATTAAATTATATATAATATATATATATATTCTAGATTTGTTTCTTTAATTTTAATAGGCCACTGTCTAATCCAGTTTTATGTCTATAGCAAGTACCATTGCAAATCAGTAAATTTATTTTGAAACACTCATATGATCACTATTAGAAATATGCTTCAGTTACGTTGTTTAATTGATCAAAGATTTCTTACGTAAACATACCATATAAATTATGTTCATTCAAACTGATATTAGCAACCCTACTTCCGGCAGCTATTAACATTGGACAAGAAATACTAAAAATCTTCTTACCAACTTCACCAAGGACCTCGTCCTAACCAACTGCCCAATTCAATCAAGTCTAACAAGTCTCTTCTCACAGAGTGATACCTCGCCTAGTGTAAACCTTGCCTAGTGTAAAAAAGGCACAACTGATCTACCTCGCCTAGTGTAAACATCGCCTAGTGTAAACCTCGCCTAGTGTAAACAAGGCACAACTGATCTACCTCGCCTAGTGTAAACCTCGCCTAGTGTAAACCTTGCCTAGTGTAAACAAGGCACAACTGATCTACCTCACCTAGTGTAAACCTCGCCTAGTGTAAACCTCGTCTAGTGTAAAAAAGGCACAACTGATCTACCTCGCCTAGTGTAAACCTCGCCTAGTGTAAACAAGGCACAACTGATCTACCTCGCCTAGTGTAAACCTCGCCTAGTGTAAACCTTGCCTAGTGTAAACCTCGCCTAGTGTAAACCTCGTCTAGTGTAAAAAAGGCACAACTGATCTACCTCGCCTAGTGTAAACCTCGCCTAGTGTAAACAAGGCACAACTGATCTACCTCGCCTAGTGTAAACCTCGCCTAGTGTAAACCTTGCCTAGTGTAAACCTCGCCTAATGTAAACCTCGTCTAGTGTAAAAAAGGCACAACTGATCTACCTCGCCTATAGTGTAAACCTCGCCTAGTGTAAACCTTGCCTAGTGTAAACAAGGCACAACTGATCTACCTCGCCTAGTGTAAACCTCGCCTAGTGTAAACCTTGCCTAGTGTAAAAAAGGCACAACTGATCTAACATATTTCCACCAACAGATTTCTATGTCATGCAAGAAAGTATACTTAAATAACTTGTATCGGAAGTGCTAAATTTTAATGCTAATTAAGTTTTTGCAGAATTATTTCAAAAATTATTTCAAAATCTTACCAAACACACTCCCAATAGACATTGCTTCAACCAGTCCAATAATAGGAACAATGATATATCCAAGACCTATTGACTAATATACACAAACACTAAAAATATTAGACAGACATATTACATTGATAGATTAAACACAGATTAGAACTGCAGACAATCAGGTAGATATAAAGATGTGATATCAAATGCAAGGGCAGACCGGTAAGCAGTGCACTTGGTCTGTAATTCCAGGTCTAGATTCCAGAAAATAAATTTTTAATGCATGCAAGGTTGCACCATGTGAATCTGAGGCATGGATAGTCAGCCACCAGAGAAGATGGAGTTGGATATAGAAGTGCTTGAAATCCAAAGAGAATTAGCAAGTCTTCAGTTGCTTTTTGAAGGAAGGAAGATAACTTGAGCTACGAATATTATTAAGAGTGGAAGTAAATTCCATTTCCTGGGAGCAGAGTCATGGAATGCATGCAAGTCCATAACTGTTCAGCATCGAGGCTCAGATTTAAAAAAACCAGTTTTTGATTATCAGCATCATCACCATCAACCATGACCTCAATCAGGTATAGAAAACAAGAACAAACAGGTAGGATATTAAATAAAATAAATGAAGTTACAAACTGGTAGAAGTAATGTAAAGTAATGTAAATAGTAATTTCTATAGCGCCGCTCACAGCCGAGGCTATTCAGTAGCGTTCCCAGTGCGATAACCCCTAGAGAAAAAAAGGTCTTAAGAAGAGAGAGAGATGTAGATAATGATCCGGAAAGTAGAGTCCCACACAGAGTGGAGGGAAGAGAATTCCACAAGGAGAGCCCATTGATGGTTAAAGGATCGAGTTTGAACAAAAGTGGTCCTAGCTCGAGGAACAAACAAGTCAGACCTGTGCAGAGAATGGAGAGGTCGATGAGAAGATGCAGAAATAGGAAAAGAAAAAGGGAGGAAGTAGTACGTGGAGGAATTATACAGAAATAAAGACAACAATGGTGGAATAGACTAAGTGCACGATATATGGAGGACGAAGAAGTGTGGAGGAGAGAGGAGGACATAGGATCAAAGGTGCTAGGAGAAGAGGTGAGAGCGGTCATAAGCGAACTGAAAAATAACAAAGTGGAAGGCATAGACAGTATTCCAGCAGAAATGCTTAAAAGTCTAAAGAGGAGGGAGCAATTGATCGGGATATGTTAGGATATATATATATATATATATATATATATATATATATATATATATATATATATATATATATATATATACTAGCTGAACCCGGCCACGCCTTGCTGTGGCTGAAAAGAGGCTCCCCCTCCCCCCTTCCCCTCCCCTTCCCCCTTCCCCTTTCCCTCCCCTCCCCTCCCCCTCCCCCTCCCCCTCCCTCTCCCCCTCCCCCTCTCCCTCCCCCTTCCCCTCCCCTCCCCACCGTCTTTGTCCCGCTCCCTCCGCTCCTTTCCTCCGTCGCAGCGTCCATTCCAAGCCCAAAGGCCGCTTTGGGAAAAGGCCTAAAAGCGGCCTCTTTGTTAAATTAATCGCGACTCGCTTATGACGTCACAGCAGGCCACCTCATTGATATTTCGTCTGCTGTGTTTGGAGACGGCGTTTATGAAATCTGGCAGCCGTTTGGGACGTGTTTAATTTGCAAATGGCGGGCGAACGGATTGCAAAGTTCACTTTTTGTGGAAACGGTTGCGTTTTTTCGGGTGAAAACATCTTAACACACGGTTGTATGGGAATGGAAGGTGTTGTAAAATTTTCAAAACAATCGGCACGTCACTTTCAGCGTGAAAATGCGACGAACTATTGGAAAGTTTCATTTTTATATATATAGATATACATACATACATACACACAATGGACGATCGATTTGGGTTTATGAAGGGTGTGGGAACAAGAGATGCAATTGAGAGTACTAACAGAAAGGAGCTCCCAGAATGGACAGGATGTATATACGTATGCTTCATGGACTATAAAAGGCATATGATAGATTTAATTGGAGAAGGATACTACTGTACACGCATTCATTCTGAGAATTTCATTCTGAGAATTTATATAGCGCCTCTTCAAGATACAAGTAACTACTCAGAGGCGCTCTTTGCGCTGGCCGGATGTTAAATGGAATTTCGACAAAATAAAAATAGTACATCAATTTGCAAAAATAAGACACAGTAAGCTGAAAGAAGAGTCACCGTTGGCTGGCACACACACACAGATGGAACCAACCAACAGATTCCAGTCTGCAGCCGAGGGATGGCGTGGATGGATGTTTAGAGTCTCTGGACGAGGTTGCGTCGATATTGAGGAGGATGGGAATAGATTGGAGTGACAGAAGATCAATAGGAATCTTATGCATGGCATAGTAGGTAAGAATCAGAATAGAATGAGAGTACACAGAGCCTGGAAAGGTGTGTAGATGAGTGAGACAAGAATGTCCGTTGTCACCACTATCATTCAACATTTACATAGAAGAACTGGTTAGAGAGGCAGTACAGGATTTAGAAGAGGGGATAAAGGTTGGAGGAAGTTGGATTAAGGCGATGAGGTTTGCGGATGACCAGGCAATGATAGCGGGAAGTCAGAGTGGTGTTAACCTTTACCACTCCTGAGTTCGCTCTCACCGGACAAATTTGGCCGATTAATTATTAATTTGAGTGGTAAGGGTTAAAGTAATGATGGAGAAACTGAACACAATATCCAACAAATATGGAATGAGAATAAATATAAAGTTCTAAGACAAAAGTACTGAAGATAAGTAAAGGAGAGGACATGAAAATCAATACCCTAGATGCATGCGTTTGCGTAATCCTTCTTATTCCATTGTTTTGTTATCAGCTCTGTCTTTTTCAACGTTATTGCATATTTCTAGTATAAACTTTTCTTTATCGCTTCTGGTGCTTCTTGTGACCATTCAACAATCGACATATAGGTAATTATGCTGCTTTGCAAAGTCGTCTTTTTTCTCTTCTTTTCAGATTTCCTTCTCTCACCCATGAGCTTCAGTGTTGCCTTCGACAGCCACTCTGTGTGCCCCCTTCTCTATAACCCAATATATCCTCTGATGTCTCTTGTATTATGCGAGATTACTCTATTCAATAAGGTTGCGTTTACGTTCATCAGGCACCTTTCACGTCCACTTTCTGTTCATCGCAACCTGCTTGAATCTGGTGTTTGCTGCCACTAAACTCCTCACATAGCGATGGATTGCTCTAAATTCTCTGCTTTCCTCACACTACCTAGTAGCTTTCTGTAGACAATAATGTAGTCAATACGGTTAAATCAGGTGTCTCATTGAAGGAGAGAAAAATCATTAGTTTATGATGCTCAACTACACATTTATAGTCATGTCACCACCTGTTCATAAGTATTCACATGACCTACTTCACCTGCTCAACACTATTTCCTGCTGCATTCGCCATCCTGTGCGGAAAGTATTTTTTCAATTTGGATTATGGTACCCTGCATAAACATGTCAATGTGCGAAGCTAGTTTCCGCTCGAGACCTCTGTGCTCCTCAGACACCGGAGGCGGCCGGCTGTACTGCTCCTGTCTCCTCTTCACCTCCAACCTCTTCTGTGGCTATGATGTCTGGCGGTATACGTCTTGCCACATGGAATATCTGCTCAGTTCAAACCAAGCATATGGCGGTAGCTGACACTATACTTTCAACTGGCTTCGACCTTCTCGTGATCACAGATTCTTGGCACCACGCATTGACAGACGTGGCTGCGTGTCGTTCAGTGCTGCCTGGCGACTCCTTCATTGACTGCCTGAGAGTGAATGCCCAGGCTCAGGAGACAGACTGCCGAGGAGAAGGAGACGGAGGAGGAGGAATCATCGTCTACCACCAAGTCGCCCTGCCAACCAGGAGGATCGCTCTGCAACAATGCAGAACCATTCATTCTCTGTGGTCGATCCACCGTTCAAAAACCTGGAATGGACTTCCCTTGACTATGCGACACTTCCCAAGTTGTTCTCAATTTCACAAACTGCTGAAGACTTTTTTCGCTTGACCTTGGCCGGGAGCGCCTCTGAGTAGGTACCTTGAAGGGGTCCATCTTGAAGACAAGTTCCTTGGACATTTTTAGGGCTTCCAGAAAGTGAATCACGTCTTTACTTTGTCACCATCACCAAGAAGACGATTGCATTACTTTTTTTAAAGAAGTCATGCAAATATGGAAGCAACGCATTGTCAGAAAACCAAATATTAAGGATATGCTTTGAGATAGGACCTCTTGCTTCACTTGATCAGTTCCGCATACAAGCAACAAGTTAAGTTGGAACACGACTGATCTTTGGTGTTGGTAGTTTCTCCTTTACATGTGCCTCCACATTTTAACACCCCATAGACTGGTCCTTGGTGACCTGAAAAGATGCTGGTGAGTACTCTACCTTCTTGGTTCCTTAATGCCAACCAATCTGAGCAGTAACTAGAAATGTTATTTTAATGATTGCTACACATGTTCTCACTCATTGTTATTTTTTGTTTCTTTGGCAATAAATATATAAATAAAATCAAATCTGTGACACCATCAGAGCAACTGACAGAATAAATTTAACGAGAGCTACAGTTACTGTTACCTGTGATATATCCGATGCAGTGTATGTCCGATTTGTCTTTGGATCAGTGACACTGAAAGGTGGTGGGGCGAAGGACGGAATCCCAGGAGGAATGTATCCAGTCAGTGAAAATGGCTGGAGACCATTTTGCAATAGAAGGTATGAAGTGAAGGTTGCCAGAATGATTGCAATAACATTTCTACCTGAAAGATATGTAAGAAATCCAGCAAAACTTGATAATAATGCATGTTCATATATCACTGGCAGAGGCAGAAAAGTTAAGCAATGCTAATGATATTTACAGCATTTAAATGAGTTGACCAGCTGATCTGAATCACTTGATCTCGTTCTTTATCAACAAACGTTGTTTATGCATGCATCTCGAAGCAACCATGCAGCTGGCAGTCTTTGCTTCCAATGATTCAACTCGATGTGCAGTCTCATTCATACAGTCAACATTTAAAACTATGTCCTCTGCCCATAGCATATTATACCCTTATCAATTTGCACTGGCCTCATTTTCTTACTTTCGAAATTCATAACTCAACCTTTGTGTAAAATTTGAATCTGCATTTAGTGGTGGTTTATGGGGGGTGGGGGGAGGGGTAAGGTTCACTTATATATATATATATATATATATATATATACACATAATTACATATTATACACTGTGTCCGGAAAAAAAACAACCAGTTTTGTAAATATGAAAATAAATAGTAAATATTCATCGATTTTCACAATTCAAACACCATTTTAATCCTGACATATTTCTCTAACAATTGTAAAAATATAAAAGTTCCAGTCCAAATAATGACGTCATAATGACGTCAGTTGCATCAAAATGCATATAGCCGGCCATTCATGCATGGTTCGGTTGGTATTATTGGCTTTTGGTAAAACGGAAATCCATTTAATAGAACCAGAAGTGAAAATAAATGCAGCTTATTAGAGGGATTGTCTGCTCTATAAAAAAGTGGTGCCTGATATCCGAGAATATTCGGAACAATAGCTTACACATTTCAACAAAATAGCGCTTCAGCTCACTGAGTTCGTGAATCTGTTGATCTGTTGACTAAAAAGACTCGGAATTCATTCATCTTAATCTTTGGCCGCAAAACGGCCGCCCGCTTAAATCCCACTGATAACAAGAGTTGGAGATTGATGGAGGAGAAGGTGCAGGCTACAAGACAAGGATAAGAGACATTGAAGAACTCCGCAAGCGAATTGTTAACGCCTCGGAGGTTTTGATAAGCTGGTTATCGATGCTGCTGTTGGGTATTAGCGCGACCCTTTTGACGCTTATGTTGAAGCCAAAGGTGTACTCTTTGACCACAAATTGCAGTCTGACATAATTCAGATATAAAAATAAAATTAAACTTACATTTATTATTGATAAATTACATGATAAAATATTGAAATTGTGGATGATTTTGCGCATTTATCTCTTAAATTTGACTTTTTGTGCAAATGACGTAATTATGACGTCATTATTTGGACTGGAACTTTTATATTTTCACAATTGTTAGAGAAATATGTCAGGATTAAAATGGTGTTTGAATTGTGAAAATCGATGAATATTTACTATTTATTTTCATATTTACAAAACTGGTTGTTTTTTTTCCGGACACAGTGTATATATATGTATGTATATATATATATACACTGTGTCCGGAAAAAAAGGGACCCATTTTGTAAATATGAAAATAAATAGTAAATATTCATCGATTTTCACAATTCAAAGACCGTTTTTATCCTAACATATTTCTCTAACAATTGTGAAAATATAAAAGTTCCAGTCCAAATAATGACGTCATGATGACGTCATTTGCACAAAAAGTCAAATTTAAGAGATAAATGCGCAAAATCATCAAAAATTTCAATATTTTCATGATGTAATTTATCGATAATAAATGTAAGTTTAATTTTAGTTTTATATCTGAATTAATTTGTGGTCAAAGTGTACACCTTTGGCCTCAACGTAAGCTTCAAAACGGTCGCGCTAATACCAACAGCAGCATCGATAACCAGCGTATCAAAATCCTCTCCAGCAGGCATTAACAATTCGCTCATGGAGTTCTTCAATGTTTCTTATCCTTGTGTTGTACACCTTCTCCTCCATCAGTCTCCAACTCTTATTGTCAGCGGGATTTAAGCAGGCATGCAGCCGTTTAGCGGCCAAATATTAAGAGGAATGAAATCTGAGTCTCCTTAGTCAACAGTTCAACAGATTGACGAACTCAGTGAGCTGAAGCGCTATTTTGTTAAATGTGTAGGCTGTTGTTCCGAATATTCCCGGATATCAGGCACCACTTTTTTACAGAGCAGACAATCCCTCTAATAGGCTGCATTTATATTCACTCCTGGTTCTATTAAATGGATTTCCGTTTTACCAAAAGCCAATATACCAACCGAAATCATGCATGAATGGCCGGCTAAATGAACTTTAGTATAAATGACGTAATTATGACGTCATCATTGTGACTAGAACTTTTATATTTTCACCAATGTTAGACAAATATGTCAGGATTAAAATGGTGTTTGAATTGCAAAAATCGGTGAATATTTACTATTTATTTTCATATTTACAAAATGGGTCCCTTTTTTTCCGGACACAGTGTATATATAAAGAGGACTGGCTGCATGCATTGTTCAAATTGCGAATAAAAGCATGAATATTAAAATAAGGCAAAAAAAATATGTTGTGTTTCCGGTAACAGAGCCAAAAAAAATTGGGTAGGTAGGTCGGAAAATATTTTTATTTTGTAAAATATTTTTATGCAGTGACTATCCGAAAAAGTATACCCCACTAGTCTTTTTTGCACGCTGAAACAAAGTACGTGTTCTAAGCAAGTATAAACTGCCTATTTCCCGACTGTCTGCACCTAAAACTGCTCTAGAAACAGTCCTATTAATTTCATTTTGTTGACGTCTCTTATGTTATGTCAGTACAAATGTTAAAAAAATAATTTTTGAAAAAAAATTTAAATTTTTTTTTTTTTTTTTTTGAAAAAAATATTTTTTTAATAAAAATATTTTACAAAAATATTTGGGTCGCGGCCGTAAAAATGGGTCGGTCGGGTTACCGGAAACACAACAATTTTTTTTTACGCCTAATACCTTCCAGCCAGACAATCACACAATTCAAGAGGGCAGAGCAAAAAATTATCGAAAATAAGCCATACCTATAAACTTAAACTAAAGTGTAGTATAGTAGTACAGTGCCGGCCCTGTAGTAGTATAGTATAAAGCAGTGGTTCCAAACCTTTTTGACGTTAGGGCCACTTTTTCTAAGTTAGAGGACACGAGGGCCCCTTTTTCTTAGTTAAAGGACATTAGGGCGTTTAGGGGGCCACAATGTTAAAGTTTAACTAACCAAAAGCATATAAAATTGTTATAATTGATTCAAAATAGAATGTTTGATGTTATTTATAGACGTCAAAATAAAATAATTTGTAATAGAAAATTATTATATGTTCTATCCTGTCCAAAATGTCAAATTTTTCATATATTTTTGTTAATTCTTTGAGAGATGATGGCCATTTTTGAGGACTGGCGGGCCATTTTTTGAGGCCTTGCGGGCCACTTTTGGCCGGTGGGCCACGGGTTGGGAACCGCTGGTATAAAGCCATTCATAAGTCGTCCGTCTATCTGCCTGCTTGACCCTCCGGATCATGACCCTCTGACTGTCAATTTTCTTTTGATTAAGCGCCTGTGAATAAGCTTGTTCCCGTGACTTCGCTTTTGTGGGTGCTGTTGAGGTCTCAAGATTATGATTATGGCAAGTGTGGCACCTTTGTTATTTTGCTTGTGTGAAAGACGAGAGTAATTGTTCTATGACTCATGCACTCTCTTCCTCATCACCTTTCTTGTGAAGTGGTATGAATGTTGAGCACGTCCAGTCCTCAGGCCATTCAAAACTGTAATTATGTTTAGTATGCCCAATCCTTTGGATTTCATGAAAAAAATTGTCATGGACAATATGGCACAGACAAAATGTCATTATGACAAATTTCACCTAACAAAATGTTAGACAAAATGTCATAGGTATAAATGAGTAAATAATTGTTTACTTCAATAATTGATAATCTAAAAAAACTGACTGAAAATAATTGTAACAAAACATTTCCAAATGTAAGACGAGGAAGAGAGCAAATATGACTACTTAACTCATTCCAGCCGGAATTGTTCTGATACCTATGCTGTTAATGGGGTCACGGGTGACCCCATCCGGCAGGAAAGAGTTAATACTACTACAATGTTGAATTAAGCTGGTTCCAAGTGTTTACAGTGCATGCAATCTTTGGAAAAGTAAATTCAATCATTTGTAATTTGTAATGCGACATTGTGATGTAGTGTTAAGTTCTATACCTTGTAACCAAAGGGTCACAGGTTTGAATCTACCTCAAACCACTGCATAGCGACCTTGGACAAGTTGCTTACCCATAATTGTCTGTGAGGAAAAGAAGGTAATGGGAAATCAACTCACTCACCTCATCTCCAGATGGCATAAAAAGCCAATTAACCTATCTTTGGTCAGATAACTCACAATCATCATTCCTATTGTAATCTTACAATCATAAATATCCACTTCAAGAATAAACTCATCAGCGATAATAATTTTCTGTTATTCAACAATCCGGTTGACAGACCGCAACCGGTTACAGTGTAGAATTATGCAGTTGAAACAATTAACAATAACTCAAGAGCACAGAATACACAAATCTTAACTACTAACAGAACAGACAGCCTGCAATACACAGCGCTGCTAGCAGCCTACAAAGCACGTCCGCCCTACGGGGCCCGATCTCGGTACCTCTCGCTTTCCATGCAAGCGTGTTGTCCAATGTGCTGCTTGGCCTCCGATGCTCCCAACACAAAACCATTGATGTCGCTGTCAAGAACAAACTGAGGAGCTTGAACCGTAGCTCTTAGTAAAGGTGCTTCCAGCTGGTAGGTCCAAAATCGGCATAGCATATATGCATACAAGCAACAATTAGGAGTCAATGGTGACATGATACGGGCTTCAAGGAGGATGAAGTGCAGAAGTTGCAAAGGTATGATGGAGCAGACACGACAAGACACTAATGCACAGAGGTTAGAAGGTTAGAAGGCACATATTGCTACACCGCCATGACTCATCTTCAACCAAATACCACATTGCATCTAACCTGTTCCTAAAACCCAGAGCACCTTCTGGAGAATCTTATAGTGTAACGGCAATTCTTTGAACCTTTGATTCCACTTCTTTTCTTTCAATTTCTGATTCAATAACAAAGGAATCACAAGTCAAACAACTAACAGTGATCCATAAACATAAAATAGCATGTTTGATCATAATTTTTCCATTTAAGCCTTAAGTGCACAAGCAAGTATTTTTTTACATCTTCTTCTATCCCAAGCTTCCCTGTAAGGCACAGACTCCCCTTCACTGAAGTTTACCTTCACTCCAAATAGCTAATGAGAAGGCTGAATAGTTTAAGAGTACTTTATATAGAACAATGAGAGTTGCCACAACCTTTGCTTGACTACGCCATTTGTAAAGCCAGCTAGTCATAGTCAGTGCCATTCTTGCCTTCCATCACACCTTGTTACATTCAGGCAGCAATGCAAACGAGCTTGAAACTTGTTTCATCTACAATGTCTGAAGGACAAACCAAATTCCTCTGTGAGCTCCAAGTTATTTGCAGGATTGGATGCCATACATTCCCTGTTTCTGTCTAGTTTTACTAATACGCTGGATTCCATATCATCTCCATCACTGCAACTCGCTTTTAACTTGCATTAAGAAAGTTACCTTGGTTAAGATTAAGAGTCCAAAATAACTTCGCTGAGGCTATAACTAAAACTTTGAATGAAGAGCACACAACACCAATAGTTGCCTAGGGTCGACTCGTCAGTGTTCTACAAGCTCCTTAAAACTTTTTTGTTTCACCGTGGTTGGACTGGGAGCGCTTCTGAGTGGATTTCTTGAAGAGGCGCTATATAAATTCTTGAAATGAATGAATGAATGAATGAATAGCAACAATCATTCTTTTCGCTGCCTAGAAAAAGTGAATAATATCAAGACTGAGCAAATTGTCTACAATTCTCTGTCTTTAAATCAACCTCATTGCCTCTTGCTGTGTCCAAAAACCTCTGTACTCAACCAGGTTTCTGAATTATTGCTGAACCAAACAATGACTGTCATTAATTCTCTCCCTCTATGTCTTTGTGCTCTGCTCAGTCACTTCTCTCATTTCCTTCTCAACTGAAAACTTAGCTTTTCAACCCTCTGAAATTGTATTGCTCACATAGACAGTGAAGGGCAAAAGTTAACTAAAAAGTTGCAAACTTTTAGTAATTTTTTTTGTTATGGCAGATGTTTAACAGAAAAAACCCAGTTTAGTTAAAGCGATAGTTAACCAATAACAATAACTAAATAGTTTAACCAATATTAGCTGAGTAAGTGACATTAACAAAATCAGCAATTTTGCAAAACCGTCTTCTGCGACGAACAGTTAACACTGAATACTTCCAGCAACTCAACGTGACAGGCTTACATGCATATCGACACTAGTGTTGCCTCTGTATAGAGCATAAGGCACGGTGATTGTAAATAAGAACATTTCATTTATGAGTTAAGTTGATGGTAGACTTTAAAATGAATAGTCTTCTTTAGTTGCTACTTGCTGCAGCAAGACAGAAACGCCAATGCCGAATGTCTACAATACCCTTGATCACCATCATTTCTTGCTATCCAGATAAAAAAATTAACTGTGGTTTTGCTGATGCTGATTATTATTCATGAGTAATCGATGTAACTGGTTTTATTACTGAGTCAATTGAGCAGTATTGCATTGTATGATGCATCAATGTTTGCATTAGCAAATGTCTTCATTATTTTCTGATAGAACTGCAGTGGGACTATTACTACTCTATTACACATTACTGAGATTGAAAGTGAAACTGCCATAGACCCTCTGCATTATAAATATTCACTTTAATGAGAAAATAACCAGTCGTCATAACGTGACAGTTAACAAGCACCAATAGAGCAGCGGATAAAGCCTAGTAAAAGTTTTTTAATAGCATTCATGTTGTGAAGTTCTTACTGGTAAGTTCAAATGGACGATTATGTCTAATACAAGTGGCATGAACTTTTTCCAACAGCAAAACGGTCAACTTTAATATAATAACACTGCATAAGAAAGTAGCTCACCTTCAGAATAATGATGATGAAAATGCAACTGACACCCAGTAAAAAATCCCATAATCTACAGATCAATTAGAATAACAGTAAAATAAGAGAAACTGCAATCACTGCTCAACAAATTACAACAAGTTCACCAAGACAGTCGTACCAAGCAATGTCAGTATGACCCAACCCAGAGCACAGACACAACTCATCAGAGGGACAGTGAGTGCGAAAGTGGAGTAATTTAAAATTATGTGAAAAAGCAAGCAGAATAGCAAAATCATTCTATTATAAGAACTTCTTTAGTGTCATTGTTGTGATTTGAAAGGTATTCTCTAGCTGTAGCTTCCAACCTGAACTGCATTTCAAGGTACAATAATTCTGACACAACAAGTGAAGAAGATCTGTCTCATATATAAATAGACCAGAAGACAAGCAATGAAGGAGGATATGAAGACAAATGCATATCAAAGAAACTGTTAGTTTAATTAATTTAATTAGTTAATTTAAGTAGGTAAAATAAGCCAGTCAATGTAAAGTGGTGTTCAGTTAATCGAGTGGAGCCACAAAGTGATATACAGGGTGGGCCAAAAAAAAAGACCCCCCCTAAGATTTTTGCCGATATCTTGACCAAAAGTAAGAATTTCGAAATGAAATTTTACAGTCTTAAAGACAATTCATATTTACACCAGATGGCCAGATTTTATTAAAATATTTCAAACAGAACAAAAGTTATGCCACTTTTAGTGAGGCCACCCACCGTTTTTTGACGATTCAAAAACGCGACGCGACAAAAAGTAATAAAAATTCAATCTAATTATTCTGGCCAATATCTTGGCCAAAAGTAGGAATATCAAAATGAAATTTTACAAGCTTAACGACAATTCATATCTGCGTATGATGGTCAGATTTCATCAAGATATTTCCAAAACAACAAAAGTTATACCACTTTTAGGGAGGCCACCCCCCAATTTTTGACAATTCAAAGACGTAGCGCAGCAAAAACACGATTTTAATAAGTCTCATCTCTAATAATTATTGTCAAATAGCCTTTCTATTGACAGATGATCATTATTATCACTATTTAAAAAAGAAACAGGGTACCAGCGTAGCTGCACGACACTGAGAAGTCACTTAGCAAATTGACAATCACATTGGTAAATAAAGAATCTGTCAGATTAATCAGGGGTCCATCAAGAACTTTGCAAAGAGACTCAAAAGAAGTGTTGGCACTGGTGTTGGGTACATTGAACACAAGTTGTGAAGCACTACCAAGTTCATTTGACAACAGTTACTTAAGATGAGACTTAATGAAATCGTGTTTTTGCTACTTTTTGTTGCGTTTCGTTTTTGAATCGTCAAAAACGGTGGGTGGTCCCGCTAAAAGTGGTATAACTTGTGTTGTGTTTGAAATATTTTGATGAAATCCGGTCATAGTGTGTAAATATGAATTGCCTTTAAGCATGTAAAATTTGATTTCGAAATTCTTATTTCTGGTCAAGATATTGGCAAAAAACCTAATTTTTTCGCGTTTCGTTTTTGAATCGTCAAAAAACGGGGGGTGGCCTCACTAAAACTGATATAACTTTTGTTCTGTTTGAAATATTTAGATGAAATCTGGCCATCATGTGTAAATATGAATTGCCTTTAAGACTGCAACATTTCATTTCAAAATTCTTACTTCTGGCCAAAATATTGACAAAAAACCTAGGGGGGGGTCTTTTTTTTGGCTTTCTCGGTCGTGGGGCCTACTGTCTGGAACGACCTCCCGGTTATACTTCGCTCTCTACTTGTGGTCCATCCGGCTGGGTTCCACAAGTCCCTCACTTAACGCTTAGTCCTTCCTGTGCAGGACTGTCACTGTCCACATCAGGCAATGCATTTCCTAACCCGTCTCTTTCCATTGCCAGCTGCTCCACCTCCTCCTCCTCTTCCCTCTTGCTCATCATTTCTTTGCTGTTAGTTGTGGTTCAAACTTCAAAGATGTCCTTCCCATTATAATTATTTTTAAATAACCAATCTGTAATGATCGTATTTTAAGCTGTGTTCTCAAGAAAGACTCATATTTTCAATGCTGATAGACATAGTTTAAGAGATCAATAAATGTTCATCCCTCAGTGTTTAAATTATTTTTATTTGCACTTTACTCATGATTTCAGTGCTCAAGGGTGTGATTTAAGATTTTAAAAAATATATATTTCATCCACATTGTTTAAATTCTTTAATTTGCACATGGTAATGATAGTCTCTGTAATGAACTTCTTTGTCTTTCTTTGCCCGCTTTCCGCAAGCATTTGAAAACCATTCTCTTTGAGTGTGGTTTGGTGTAAAGTCGGGAGCGCCTCTGAGGAGTTCTCTTGAAGGGGTGCTATATAAATGTACGATTACAAAATAGCATTTTATACTGGCATCTTAACAAAATTGTTTATTAAGGATAAACAGAGGATAACACGGTAGAAATTCATAACGATATTTATGAAATATTTGGGAGATTATAAGCAACTCGGTGCCTCGATCTCTATAACAAACTTTGGGAGACCATCCTCCCTGTCTCAAAAGTCTCTGCCCATATATTGGCCTGACTAGTGGACAGCATAGATTCTCTGAGCAAACCGGATATTGTTGTATTTTTTTAGAAGAATGGTTAAAGTAGAATTTAGGTCTACATTTTAGAGCTAAAATGGCAAAAATTACATTAGCTGCTACAATCTATATAATGGTTCGTAGCAAAAGTAGAAGTCAAAATTTATTTGAAGTTGCTATGATACAAAATGCGAAAATCGCTATTATATGTACATCTTTTGCAAATTTCTGAAGGGTTCAGGCGACCCCTGGCAAATCGTCAGATGACCCCTGCGGTGTCACGACCCACAGGTTGAGAACCACAGCAATAAACGAATACATGTCGACTATTATGCAGCCATTCAACAATGATCGTTTCAGCTTGAGTAGAGCTGCCTAAATGTTGGCACCGTCAATTACTTTAGTTTTTTTACTGACAACCAATATTTTAGTAAGACAAATCATGTGAAGCTCATTCTCTCATTCCATTACCGTACATTGATCAAAATTTCACAGATGTACATGAAAACAAAGTGGATTTGCAAATGCATGCTAATACTACCTGGTTTGTGGAAGTTTTCTCAATGTGTCAGCCAACTGAGATAAGAAATCCTTTGGCACATTTTGTAGACCCCACCATTTCTGTTAAATAATAATTATAATATTAAGTCAGGACAATATGACCAAACCTGCTCTGAAGACTCAAGGATAAATAAAAGTGATAAATTCATACAAAGAACTAATTTGATCAATCCAGCTACCGTATTAACACTTTGACCATGGGTCCATAAATTACCAGCATGCGAAAGCTGCATTTTCTCCGATTCAGGGTGAATTCGGCAATGCTAAAACTCCGCCTCGTAATTTGCTGTATATGCGTCATGATAAAAATAGGTCTGGTCACGCCTTAAGAGAGAATGGAAGCCGATTCCATTCTCTGAACGCAGAGGCACGAAATGAACATGAGGCCACAACTGTTTTGCATTGGGGTTCAGATAAAAGACGAACCCGATGAGCGCAAGCAACGAGGAGGACTGTAATGAGTTAGTAGTGAGGTAGAGAGGTATGTTGGTGCTGAGGGATTTTTAGGTCATACATGTCAATTTGAGTTTTATCCTGTATTGAGCAGGAAGCCAATGTAGCTGCTGGAGTAGGACTGAGGAGCTTGTTTTTAGTGGGACATGTAGCATCCAAGCTAAAAGTTATGGATGTGTTGTAGAATGTTGGAGTTCAACGTGTGAGATACAAGAAAAAAAACTGAACTAGCATAATGAGAGTGAGAGGAGACAGCAGAACAGACAATGATTTGAGACATATCCATAGGCATAGGAGACGAGGGTCCAGAGGAGAATGCTGGAATGTCCCCTACGCCTATGGACATATCCATAGTCAGGGCTGATCTGATGTGACGAATTGCCCTAATGTGATAGAAACAAGATTTACAAATGCGTGGTATGTGTGATCAAAATGTGAGATTACTGTCTAGAGTTAACCCAAGTTTTTGACAGCATCCGATAGGGCATGGCAGAACCGGCAATGTTCATTGTTACAAAGCGGAGGGAAGGAATGCAGACACTGACGTGACCCAACCAAATTGCCTCAGACTTTCAGGGCGTATGGCCAAACCATTAAAGCAAAACCGGGAGTACATAGATGAAAGGAACTCTTCAAGTTTAAGTTTGCCAGACTGATCAGTATGAGACAAAGCAATATGAAGCTGGGTGTCATCCGCATACTGCTGTAATTGGATTACAAAGTGATTAGCTATGCAACAACTGATTGTGGCAGTAAAGACAGCAAATAATAAGGGGACAAGGACATAACCCTACAGCACTCCAGCAGTGCAAACAGTAGGGTCAGACCGAGTGGTCCCAATGCCGACCTGCTGATTCTGGTCACGCAGGTAAGAAGCTAACCAGTTTAAGGCTGTCCCAGAGACACCAAAGCTATTGGCAAGTCGTGAAAGAAGTAGCTGATGGTCAACAGTGTCAAAGGTTGCACTGAGGTCAAGACATACTGAGAGACAGGCTTTCTCATTGTCAATATACGAGAAGATTTTGTCTGGTGTGGAGACAAGGGTAGACTCAGTGAAATAGCCTTTGCGGTAAGCTCACTGATAAGGACTGAAGTTGGGACAGTGTAGTGAAAATGGCCCCACGATATTTAATGGCCATATTTTATTCTAACGTATTCATATACTAGCTCGGGCACCCGACGCTCATCATCATCATCATCAGCAGCAGCAACCATGGGCTCAACGCTCATAGGTGTCTAAAGCCATCTTCACTACGCTCTTCCATCGTCCTCTGTTCATTTTGGTGTGGCTCAGCTCTTGGAGCGATGCTTTGCCCTATCCAGTGATGTTGTCTAGCCACTCTCTATGAGGTCTTCCTCTCATATTTGTACCATCCATTCGTCCGAACATTAACGATTTGATCTTTCTCTCATTGCTCATTCTACAGATCTGTCCAAACAATCCTAGCTCTCTCTGGATCAGTTTCTGCATGATGTTTTCTTTTAGGTGTATTCTCTTGTACAGCTCAGTATTGCTAACTTTCTGTGTCCATGTTATCTTCAGAATTTTTCTATGGCACTTTCTTTCGAAGGCCAATATCCTTTGTTCCACATCCTTTGTTATCACCCAAGCCTCACATACAGCATACCACTGAAGACACACATCTGCAACACCCTCATTTTTGTTTCCGTCTTTATAGACTTGCTTTTCCAGATTTTGTCCATCGCTTTCAGCGTTGTTGTTGCCTTTGCTATTCTAACAAATATTTCTTCCTGCTGCCCAGATCATATGTCATAATTCTCCCTAGGTATGTGAACTTTTCAACATTCTCCAGCTGATTCCCATCTATGACTAGCTTCTTTGTAGGATCCTTCTCGCCAAATACTAGTGCTTTCATTTTTTTTAAGTTCATGGTACCTCTTCTCTTCCTCATTCAGATCATTGGGGGGTCGGCAACTCCCAGCGTTGCCCGGGAATTTTAGAATTTGGCCAGTTCTCCACCAATCCCTCCCTCTGTCCCTCCCTCCATCCCACCCTCCCTCGCACCCTCCCTCCTTCTGTCCCGAATTTATTTCCCCAACCCAAGCCCCCACCAACCCCCACCACACTCTGACCTCCACCGGTATGCGACCCATGAAATTTTGTGCCAAGGTGTGTTTGGTGGAGGCGTAGTGGGTTGTGTAAAAATCTGTGTAGTTATTAATGTTTCAGGTGAATAAGTGTGAAACTATGCATGGCAACGGCTGAAAAGTAGGGGAAAATGAGGGTTTTTGCCCCCCATCCTGGTCCCAGAGATTTGCCGACCCCACCCCCCAATGACCTGCTCCGAGTCGAGCCCGACCCCTACTGTGAAGGATTGGGACCGACGATTGCTTCAAAACTCTGGCCATGCATAGCTAACGAAGCCACAAAGCCACAAACAAACAAACACACAGACTTACCAAAATATATATAAGACTAGCTGTACCCGGCCACGCGTTGCTGTGGCTGAAAAGACCATCCCCTGCCTCCCACCCTCCCTTCCTCTGTCCCTCCCTACCTCCATTCCTTTGCCCCTCTCCCCTTCCCCCTCCGCTATAATAATATGTGCGTAATCGCGATAAAAAAACACGACCATATCGATGGGCGGATGTGTAAAATTTGAAATCGAAATAGGTCGAATCGAATGCAAAGTTGCATTATTGGGGAAAAGATCGGGTTTTTTTACGAAAAAAGCACCTTACAACATGGTGGTATTTGAATGAAACGTTTTGGTAAAATTTTCGAAATAATCGGTCAAGACCTTTCCAAGAACACTCATAACATAGAAACTGAAGTTACATTTTATTTATATAGATTGTTTGTGTGCGGCTATGAACTACTATAATTACTAATTAACTTGATACATAATAATAATAATAATAATAATAATAATAATAATAATAATAATAATAATACGAGAAAACGTCAGAGAAGTCTCATTGTCTCCGCTAAATTAATATCGTCCTAAGCTGCAACTAAAGTCCCCCGAAGAGTTAGCCTGCTGCTCAATTAGCACCGATGCCACCAACTACTTCATCACCAGTAAACTACTTCATCACCAGTAAAGTTCTCGTGAAGCATATAGTAGAGACATCTTCATTCAGTACAGACAGGAAGTGATGTGTTTCTTAATACGAGAAAGAAAGAGATGTTCAAGAATCTTGGAAATGTTATTAGGTTGGAGACAGGTCTGAAGTTAGAAAGGTCGCTGGAGTCTAGGTTTTTTTAAGCAAGAGTGTGACTAGAGCGGAATTAAAAATTATCAGTAGCCTAAGTATGACGAAAAACGCTCTTCAGCAAAAGACAGGTTGAGCATGCAGTAAGGTGGGAGAAAACATCAGAACAGGAAAGCATAAGTGATGTAGGTTTTAAATTTATTGGGGATGATTTAGGAACCATGCTAGTGAGAAGATATGAAGATATGAGACTTCAAAGCAGGTGACAGATCTATGACAAGTCAGTGAAGGCAGATCCAGATCAATCAGAGTGATGGCTTTTCACTCTTTCAATCAATCAATCAATCAATCACATAAATTTATATAGCGCCTCTTCAAGATCTCTACTCAGAGGCGCTCCCAACCCAGGCCTGGTCAAAAAGAAAGGTCTTGAGAAGACGATAGAAAGAGCCAGCAGAGTCACGAGGAAGAGAACGGAGAGCCGTAGGGAGGCCATTCCAGATAGCTGGACCCACCACGGAATAAGCTCTTCGCTGCATAGTAGCGGTACGACAAAAAGGGACAAGATAGTCACCGCGGGCAGCTGACCGCAGCGGACGGCGGCCCAGAGAAACGGAGACAGGAGTAAAAAGTGCACAAAGATATGATGGAGCTTGAGACAGGATGCAGCGCCAAGCAATAGATGAAACCCTATATGCAATGCGTTGCTGCAGTGGGAGCCAGTGGAGGTCGTCGCACCTCCTTGTTTGCTATTTTCTGTTGCCATCTTATGCGCAGTATCCTTCTATAACATCTCATCTCGAATGCCAGGAGTTTGCTTGTCTCGCATGCATATAGTAGAATGCTAAATACGCAGGTTTTGATGATCCCCATTTTCGTTTGTATGCTGATTTCATGACTTCTCCAAATGTCGTGAAATCAGCATACAAACGAAAATCGACAGCAACTCTGAAAATATAAAGAATGTGATTGAAAGCGGAAATAAACTGTTAACTACTCTACTCACGAGCGGCCTAACCTTACAAAAATCTGCAATTTTTAATGATAAATTTGAAAGCATGGCACCATGCAGAGTACAGGCTAAGTTAGAAGCATATGTGCAGGAAATATGTCTGTTTCTTTGCACTGCAATATTTAGGTGTAAATAACACACCTTTGATGATGAATTATCAGTAAGCATGGCATTGTGAGGAACAGTATATTCATTCATTCATTCATTCATTCATTCCGAAAACTTATATAGCGCCTCTTCAAGAAGTCTACTCAGAGGCGCTCCCAGCCCAGCCACGGCTAAAAAAATAGGTCTTAAGTAACTTGCAGAAGGCAGGCAAATTATTCCGAGGTAGCGAGCGTAGCGCAAGCGGGAGCCCATTCCATGTGGACGGGCCAACAACCGAGAAGGCTCTACGCTGCCTGGTAGCACAGCGGGTTCGAGGGACCAGCAGCTCCCCATTGGCCGAAGAGCGTAAAGCTCGACGGGAGGCTATGTCGGAGACAGGGCGACAAAGATCAGATAAGTAGGACGGAGCACAGCCAGTGAGGCACCGCCAGACAAGTGCTGCTATTCTGTATGAGATGCGCTGCGAGACAGGAAGCCAGTGCAGAACATCACGCATGTAAGCAGAGACCGGGGCAAATTTTGGAATATGACCAATAAGCCGAGCAGCAGAGCGCATGACCCGGTCAAGACGCCCTATTAAGCTAGATGGGTGACCAACAAGAACTGAGCAGCAATGATCAATTCTGCTGGTTACAAACGCGTGAACAAGGACCACAGCGGCATCATGAGATAGGGACCGCAGGACAACACGCAACTGGCGGAGCTGGTAATAGCAGCTTCGCGTTACTAGGCTAACATGCTGTGAGAGACTAAGTTCTTGGTCAATTGTCACTCCAAGATCACAGACTGTATGAGAGAAAGCAATATGGGGAAAGTCTGAGCCAAAAGGTGCAGGTCTAGACCAGCCAATTGTCTGCGACCGCCAAGCCAAATGAATTGGGTTTTGGATGGATTTAACTGCAAACGATTAGAAGCCATCCAGCCAGAAAGGGCATCAATGGCAGAGCACATCAGCCCAACAGAGTAAATTGCATCTGATGCACGACAGTGACACAAGACTGCATAAGACTTCTACACTAAGCAGTGTTGGACTGTTGGTGCTTAACAAAATCTGACCTTTCCTTTAAACTTACCACTAAACAGTGTTGGTCCAGTAACAATGTTTGTGTGGGCAAGCAATACGCAAGAGCTGGAATTATGACCATTATGAATTATTCAAAATGAAAAAGGACTTACCTTCACTTGACTCATTGCAATTGTAATTGCACAAGCACTTGTAAATGCTTTAATAACTGGCAGCGAAATGAAATCTATCAAGAATCCTAAAACGTCAAGTATTCATCTGTCAGAACAACTTTAACACATTCTTAAAATTCAGCTTTGAAGTATCAACACTTTACAACCACATGAAATAGCAATGCACACAAACTTCTTGCAAATCAGCTGTCCAACTTGTATAAAACTTCAATTCAATTCCCACCAAGACACACCAATGACCAGTTATCAAAGGATGAGTCCAAAAGGAGCTATAACAATAGGAGGGTCAGCTTCCATAGTTGCTTAACCCCTTCGCTGCGAATGACGAGTACGGGTACGTCATTGAAATGTATATGCCATACGCGGGTGACGAGTACGGGTACGTCATGCAATGCTTTGAGGTATATGGAAATTCCGCACGCTAGATTTAATTGCTGTCGCACAGCATATTGCAGTAAATATATATTGGCACTGTTGTTCAGACCGAAGAGTCAGATAATGGAGCGAGCAAGGTGGGGGGTTCCAGATGGGGGGGGTGAGAAACCAAAATTTCCCGTAAAACGAATGGTACCACATGCGAATAACCGAAATTTGCACTAGAGAAGTGGCGATGGTTGCCATTGGTTGGGATGAGTTTTTGGCAAATTGGTGGTGGGGTGAGGCAGGATTTGAGATGGGGCACCGTGGGGGGGGGGGGAATCGAGAAAAAAAATCGAAACTTACCATGCAAGACAGACGAATATCCGAAATTTTCCATGGAGGTGGTGAGGATGGTTGGGGCTGGTTTTGATAAATTGGTGTTGGTGTGATGCAGGTTGTGGGGGTAACCGTAAGGAGAGATGGGGGGCGAAGTGGGGGGTATAAAATGGAGAAGCAAATCGAAATTTACCGTATAACGAAGGGTTTCACAGCAAGTTGATGTCGACGTCTACTGCGCACGTTAGATGTAATCGTTATCACCCAGCACAGGAAGAAATATAATTATTCGATATAATTTATGTAAGTTCTAGAGATCATATAAGGTCAATCTCAAGGTCAGATCAGTCCCGGTTCAAGGTCGATCTGTGTCTAATTATTTCCATGTGCTTTCCAAAACAGTTTGTAGGCCTAACAATAAATATAGGTAGAATTTTTAGTGTTATGTATATAATATAATATAATATAATATATATACCGGGTGGCGCATAAAAAACGTCCCCAAACTTTGTTAATCTGGCAAAGATCTAATTTCAGAGATATCAAATATTAATTTACACCAAAATGTTAAGCAATCATTTCTGTGCACACATGTCAAATTTCAAGAGAGTATGTTTATTATATCACACTCTGCGGCAAGGTTATAACGTTGTACCTGTTAAAATATTTTGCACAAAACTACGTCATTTATTTTGCCGCGAACGAAAGTCTTCAATTGCGTCAGTAAGACTTTATCATGAGACTAGTCATTTCTCTAAAAAAAATTAATGGCATATTCTGGAGTTTCGATGCACGGTAAAAACACATCATCGTCATTGATCCTCGAAAAACCAAAGTCAATGGAGAGAAGGCCTATTACATTGGCTTGTTACGCGATAAGCTCATTCCCGAACGTCGTAGCCTATAGGCCTAGTACGTAGACTCAATCCTGATGACAATTAGGCCTACATCTTTCAACAAGACAGTGCTCCTTCACATCGTTGCAGATTGGATCAGCAATTTCTTCAAGCAAACATCCCTGATTTTATCCACAGTGATGCCTGGCCTCCAAACTCTCCTGATCTAAATCCTATGGTCTACTTATGCACGGAGCGCCCCAAAGGAGCTTAATTATTGTGTAATGTGTATGCTGGTCGCAGAAATTTGTTTCTAAAATTAATGCTGATGAACTTAAGCAGGTCATTGAAGTAAAAAATTAATGGTCTCTATTAGACGACACACAAATAGGCCTACAGAAGTCAACAGGACAGTGGAAATAGCGTCTAAGGGTCGTTACAAGAGAAAGCGGAGGATCAATCAAACATTTGCTCGCGTAAAACATCATCATTAAACAACTGTGCAAAATTTTGGCCATGGGTCATACAGTTCTAACAACAATTTCTCTCAAATGTTTGAGTATTTTTAGCTAAAATTAGGCTGTGTTGTACAAATATGAATTATGATTAGTTTGATGTACTATGATTTAGTTTATCTTTAAAATTGTTTAATTGCCAGCCTGCCAGGTTAACAACGTTTGGGAACGTTTTTAATGACGTAGGTTTGTGCAAAATATTTTAACAGGCACGACGTTATAACCTTGCCGCAGAGTGTGATATAATAAACGTACTCTCTTGAAATTTGACATGTGTGCACAGAAATGATTGCTTAACATTTTGGTGTAAATTAATATTTGATATCTCTGAAATTAGATCTTTGCCAGATTAACAAAGTTTGGGGACGTTTTTTATGCGCCACCCGGTATTATCATGCCGCACACGGGGTTAAAAAGCTGTCGCAGCGAAAGGGTTAAAGGCAGTAACATTAAATATTGTTATATGATGTCAATCATCAGCAGATATATCAAAACTAGGACTGTTGTTCGATTAAAAATTTTAATCGAAATTAATCGCACGATTAATTTTTTTAATCGCAATTAACCCCTTTACCGTGATCCCCGAGTTAACTCGTCCAATTTTTACTAAGAAAATATTTATTACACGGTAAACGGCAAATTAATCGCAATACATTTTCGTCAAATATATTAATCTTACTATTTTCTAAGGACCCTGAAGCATATAGTTTTAATGACTGAATGCGTTCTTTCTATTGCATTCATAGGCCTATTCAATAACCTTTAGCATAGGCCTATTTAATTTCTGCATTTAGTTTATTGAGCAGTTTTGTATGACAGCCAGAATTGAAACACTGTTCAAATCAGTCAACTATTCAAAATCCGTTAATTATTTCATTTGAGCCACCTTTAGGCTAATTAAAATGATATAGCCTTAAATGTGAAAATTAGACAACCGTTTTCTGACTATCAAAATTAATTATTTATTCAGCCAATTGTAGGATATATAGCCTAGGCTATGCAGACTAGTTTATTTAGGCTACATTGGTCGTTTCAAGGGATGCTTTTATTAATTAGCAATAGGACTCTTAGTAGCCTAGGTCTACCTGGTCTACTATTTTGAACCCGAGTCATTATTTAGTCTCAATTTTTCACTAGAGGTTGCGGTTCTTGCCAAGCCCCGTCTCAGTAGCTGTTGTCCTTCTGTAAACATTTATCATTTGAAACCTGTAGACTCATATTTTTAACGTTTAGACCTAAGGCATGCTTTGGTTCGCATGCAGGCGATAACTGAGCAAAGAATTATTGCTACAACACTCAAATTCTTTGTTAAAATATTTGTCGAAGAATATATCACTAGTTTTAAGTATGAGCCTTCCGTTTAAAACAAGTTTTTCTGCATCTGATTCCATTTTAATCAGATCCACATGTAATTAACGCGTGCGATTAATGCGTTAAAAATTTTAATCGCAAATTTTTTTAACGCGTTAATCGCACGCGTTAACGCGATTAAATCAACAGCCCTAATCAAAACATCACACGGAGATGATGTTCTGTTCTGTTCTCAGCTATCCTCGATCCGAGGGTCAGTCGCATAATGTACAATGTTCCTCCAACGCTTCCTGTCCTCCATCAGTCTTATCATTTCTCCCAATGTCAATCCAGTCCATTCCTTTATCCTCCTGAAACCTGGTGTCCAATGTAATGGACATTTTGTTTTTTGGCTGTATTTTTAGGATTCACATGCTTTTTACTTGAAATAAAGTGACCAATCACCTGTAGGCATGTTGTACTTACTTTACCTTGTGAAAAATTTGCATCATAGAAAGTTTTTCACCACAATGGCGGCCGCAGACAATACATGATTTTACTAAAAATCTAATGGTAAGTTGTGAATTTTTTATGGTACAAAGTCATGTTAAAAAAATTCTTTCACTATGATTTCCTGATTTTAGGGCATCTGTTGGTGTAATGGAAGCAATTTTTTTAGCATTAATCACAATTTAAGGTTTTTAGTGGGGGTTCACAGCCATGTCCATTGTAATGGACATTGGGTCTTGGCTACATCTTGCCCATTTAAATGGACAGTGCATAATCAGCTGTGTCAATAGTGATTTTTAAGTGATTTATTTTATTGAGACTCATTGTGAGTTATTAAACAAATAGAAATATTGTTAGAATAAGCCTTATAAATGATTTCCTGTAATTATTATAAAAATATATTAATAAACTTTATATTTGCATTGTTTTTATTAGCCAACCATCCGAAAGACGATTGTCGCCAAAGGATAGAGAATGACAAGGCCTGCGTTTCAAACGTCCAATAACAATCATTGAGTACAACAGATTAGTGCTATTCACTTGTGTTATCAAATGATTTCCTTGTTCCGATATGAAAACAAAGAGAAAGAAATGGACGATACGTGCTATTTCAATTTCATGGACTTCGCTGTTGTGAACTCTTGGATACTGAATTGAAGAGATCCAAATGATTACATTTGTGGCTTTAAAACACCCTTATCTGACAAAAACATCATTACTTTGAGTAAAACAGATTAGTGGTTTTTGATTCATGTGACAGAATGATTTCCTTGTGCAAATGTGAAAACACGGAGAAAGAAATGGACAATACGTGCAATTTGCATGTCATGGACTTCACAGTTGTGAACTCATGGATATTGTGCTGAAAAAAGCAGATGAAATGATTAGATTTTTGGCTTAAAATACATCCTGCATATTCTGAACTTTAGAATCAACGAGGCCCAGACTTATTTAGATGCAGCAGAATGTAACAGAATCCTTGACCTTACCAATGAGTCCCAAAGTGACAGCGAGTACCTGCTGGCTACATGTAAAGTCGAAAACTTTGTGATGCTGAGAAAAACAACTGCAAAACTCATACCACCACAGTGCACTTCTTTGGCAAAACATCTGCCATAAAAAACTCTATGCACTAATGGAGATATGATTGCAGTGCAAACAGCAAAGTGCAATGTAACTCAAGATTTTCTTGTACATGACTGCTGCGTGTAAATGCCTCTTGAAATCTCATAAAAATAAGAATGTTTTTGGCCTATACTTCAAAGAGGATAATTGGAATTCGGTTCACAGGTACTAATCCAACACAATTGCTAAGTCTAGACGATTATCTGAATGAAGATGAGAGAGCAAGGTAAATAGGGAAACCTAGGCCTACTTCTAAGAGGTAATTTTCAAAAGCTTAGCAGGTCATAGCAAAAGAAGAAAGGTGGGTAAATAATGGCTAATAAACTAGCTATCATTCAGGGTTCAGTCATCCCAAAGCCTTCAAGTCAAAATTTGCATGGCTAAACTGCCAGCTGCAAACAGTCAGCGAAACTTATGGTGAAACTGAACTTCTGGACTACCTTTGCTTAATAGCCAGTGATGCCACAGCTGGGTTTTTTCCACTAGATCTGGGTTTTTTGCCTTTGTCTGGGTTTCTGGGTTTTTTCGGGCAAAATCTGGGTTTATTTTGGTGAGCTGATTTTCCCGAAAATTTGGCCGGACGACTAAAAAAAAAGGTCATCAACTTTTTTGGCGGACGAAATGGTAAGAAATGGTAAGATTTTCCCAAAAATTTGGCCGGATGACTAAAAAGAAAAAAAAAACGTCATCAACTTTTTTGGCCGACGAAATGGTATGATTTTCCCGAAAATTTGGCCGGACGACTAAAAAAAAAGGTCATCAACTTTTTCGGCGGATCCATGCGAAAGAAAAATTTTCCACCCAAGGCCCAAGGACATGCCCAAGGCCTAACATTTTTTCCCGGACCCAAGACCAAGAATGGAAGAATGGGTTTAAAATAGCTCATTTGAATAATCTGGGTTTTTCTGGGTTTTTTCTGAAGGAAATCTGGGTTTATTTCTGAAACCTCAGTGGCAACACTGTTAATAGCACATAATCTCAGTAGCTACATGTAGGTAGGCCTACTTGCTCAAGATATTGAAACTAACTTTCCTTCTAGATTTCGATGGTTGGAAATAATCCATATTTTCATAGAAAAACATCTTAACATTGCATGCAGTGGCGGCGCTACGCCAGGGCATGGCAGGGCAAATGAACTGGTAAAAAAGCCTATGCTCTGGTTGTTGCCCTGGTTGTTGCCCTGCCAGAAATTTTACCCTACCCGAATTTGTTCGGGCATAATGTTTCTTACTGCTCACATCCGTCTGCTCTCTGGCATGGCAAAAATACTGGCAGTGCAAAAGTTCTGGCAGGGCAAATTCTGGCAGGAAAAAAGTTCTGGGAGAGAAACATTTTGGCAGGGCAAAATTCTGGCAGGGAAAAAGTTCTGGGAGGGAAAAGTTCTGGCAGGTTAAAATTCTGGCAGAGCAAAAATTGTGGTAGGGCCAAATTTTTTCGAAAGTTTTGACGGAAAAATCTGGCAAAGAAAATTTTCTGGCAGGGAAAAATTCTAACGTGACCAAAGTTATGGCAGCCTTGGCAGGGCAAAAGTTCTGGCATGGGAAAAATTCTGTAGCTGTTTATCCACATTACCATATACAACTAACAGCATAGGCCAAACTGTCGCTTTATCGCCTTTCAAATGAAGCGTAAGCATTTGAGTAAGCAATTGACCTATACTATAGGTCATGCCTGACTCATTTACTTTGTTTGATGGACTCTTTGCTTTCGAAATGCTACTCGAAAGACGATCTGCAATGCTTCAGGCCTAAAAAAAATGTTGTGTTTCCGGTAACAGAGCTAAAAAAATTGGGTAGGTAGGTCGAATTTTTTTTTTATTTTGGTAAAATATTTGTATGCAGTGATTAATACTGACTATCCGAAAAAGTATACCCCACTAGTCTTTTTTGCACGCTGAAACAAAGTACGTGTTCTAAGCAAGTACAAACTGCCTATTTCCCGACTGTCTGCACCTAAAACTGCTCTAGAAACAGTTCTATTAATTTCATTTTGTTGACGTCTTTTATGTAAATGTCAATACAAATGTTTTTAAAAAAATTTAATTTAAATTTTAAAAAAAAATTTTTTTGAGGCGCGGCCATAAAAATGGGTCGGTCGGGTTACCGGAAACACAACAATTTTTTTACGCCTCACATAAGACACTGAGATTAGGCTATAAGATTTATAAGATTTGCTTTCCAATTGTCAAAAAGAGTTCGATTTTATGGCTTCACCCATCTAACTCTAATAATGTATGTATGTGCACTTGTTATAGCGCCCCTTCAAGCTCTCTCTACTCAGAGGTGCTCCCGAATGCAGAGCGGACACTGCATTGGAGTTTCACGCCGAAGTCCTAGGACCTATGCAATTGTGAGTGAAGTACTTGCCCAAGGTCCTTACGTGGCGAGGTGGATTCGAACCTCGAACCTTCCAGCTCCAAGGCAACGATGCCACCACTACACCATCGCGCCTCACAAAAAAGGGTGGGTGGTTTATAGTGTTGCCACTGAGGTTTCTGGAATAAACTCAGATTTCGTTAGGAAAAAAATCCAGAAAGTCCAGACTATTTAGGCCCATATCAGCGATTTCAGATCCCCTTTGTTAAAATTATGTTGAATTTCAGATTTTTGGGAAGAGATTAATAAAATAGAATAAAATAGTCATAAAATGAGTCGAATCAAATGTAGTTGTAACTTTTAACTTCAGAAAAAATGTCAATTATAATTATCAAAGTTGTCAGAGGCTGGGCATCTGTATCAACAATGAACTGAAGCGATATATTATGTCTATTATGTCGTGTGCGCCTGCACAGCGGGTCGATCTAGCCTACAAGAACTGTAGGTATAAACAAACAGCACTCATGGCTTAAGTTTATGAAGTTTTATAGGCCTAGTTGTCGAAGTTTCCGGCCAATTCTCTCAATACATCAGCAATCCACTATAATCTAGAACATTAAAACTCTGCACCAACTAGACCACTTCTTAGAGTATTGGCCTGACCTATAGGCCTATACATGTTAGAGATGTCGATATGGTTAAAAAAATGTTCAAGCATAAAAGGAGGAGTGATTTTATCTATATTGAATAAATTGCCGAAACGACATAGGCCTATTTCTGCGAAGATTGTGGAGTTTCAAATTGAAATTCGTGGAACAAAAATTATGTAGCACAGCCAGTTTACGGCTACAGTGAATTTCACTATAAATACAATGTATACATATTGCTCAGCATACAGAATATTCATGCGCTGTAAATAAAAATGGTCAAGTATATTAAATAAAATGAACCCCGATTTTGCCCCAAAACAAGCCAGGCACCCAGACAACGGCCAAAAAACTTTGATCAAGTGGGGGGAAAGCCCATCTGTGGCATCACTGGTGATTCATGGCAAGCACGGTAGCGCCAAATTATAGGCCTATGTAAGCCCGTATTACCGAGCACACGACTCGCCCTCTGTCCTGGTTACTTGTATGACTGCCCTGGCTGCAAAGTGTCTGGCACCGCCACAGATTGCATGCTAGTAGTTTAGCTCATTTTAGTCTTTTTAAATACACTGTTCATTAAGTGCCTGAGGGGTACTTGAAACACTAAAAATTTGAGCCATTGTGGAACTGAGTTGTCGTTGGCTACTTTGACGGGATTATTATCACATTTTCACGAGGCTATCTTAACTGAGCTATTTTAAAGAACTTGTTTTGTTGGTTGGTGATTTCCATGGAGCTATTTCGGTCTTTGGTGGGTTTGACGGGGCTGTTTTGACATGTCACCACACTATCTACAGTCTAATTTAGATCGTAGAATGGCTTGAAGGTTGTTTAATTCAAAGAACAACGTTACCAGATTCATCGATTTGTTTGTAGTCGGGAACAAGACAATCCCATAAAGTCTACACGCAGGTTGTCACACAACATCACAAACAATCTATCATTTAACTTCCATTTTCAAATATACAATTATACATGGGTCAAAATGCATAGCTTACCAGCGGTTCATGCTTCGATCATATATCATTCATTTGGCATTTGCTAATATGTTGTTGATCTTACTCTTTCACTTGCAAAACATCTGCTATCAACTCTAACTTGATGATCTACATTTGACGCTCTGATTAGTACACAATCCTGCAGATGCTTCACAAACCCACAAATGGTTGGCATGTTATTTCTGTAATGCATAGTCAAGAGAATAGCAAAAAGTATACGAGGCAATAATCCCCATGTATTCTTGCCCTCCTCAGGTCCACGGTGACGCCAGCAACCATTCAGCCACATAATCCATCAGTCATGTATCGCCATCCTTACAAAAAAGCATCTCACCTAATCCAAAGAGAAACATTGCCACCTCAATGACTCCAGAAAAGAACGTGAGCATGAGAGTGAACGTAAGATCTTCCGCAATCGGAGATGTTGCATAGATTCCAGTAAGAAGAGATGCAATTGCTGATGGACCAAGACACATGTCTTTTGATGAACCAAACACCACATACACAAAGCTTCCAATGAACGATGAGTAAAGTCCATACTGCACGAAAAACATGAAATCATAATATCAGGATTATCAGGATTATTAACAGTGATGATTAAATTTCCTTAAATTATGACAGAAACATTTTAATTTTAAAGAATTACAACACTTTGGTGCACATCAACATTCTGGCCACAAGGATTGTGTTAACATATCTTAAAATTAGTACAAATGTACCGGCATATGTCTCTTGGGTATAAGTTGTACAGAGTCAATTCAGCGTCCCAGAAATATAGCCTTATAGTAAATATGTCCTGATTGTCCTCGGAATAACCTACACATCATCATCATCATCATCATCAATAACCTTGGGCTCAATGCCCGTAGGAGTCCGACGCCACTCTCTGTCTGAGTCTGTCTCGTGCCATGTTGCCCAGCTTCAACCGGTCCGGTCAGCAGGTCTGCTCCATACCAGTAACATCTTGGAGCACCTAGACCACCTTGTCTGATTGAAGAGAATCGTGGGGAAAGAGGCATGAAGGACAACGTGGGTCAATGCCCGTATGTGTCCCACGCTCTCTCCCCCGACTCTCTCCATAGGTCTGCCCTGACCGACCTGTGCATGTCTGCTCCACATCATGACAAATTGAAGCATCTGGGTAGCTATGTCACTTGTGTCGTGGTTTTGGCGGATTACAATCGTCTTGGTTTTTTACTGCCAGCGTATCGCCACCCATCTGGCAAACCTTCCTCATTTTGTCCGGGCTTAGGACCGGCACAGGGACGTTGTTGGTTCCCTGTGGCAGAGGATGGATGCAGTTTAACGTCATGCCCAGGACAAAAACCTACACATATTTCTAAAAAACACCAATGAGTTATCAACAAAACTCTATCCATGACAATTATATATAAGCTTTATTTTGCTGTTTCCTTTGCTTTAAATACAATGTTACATTGCATGATTTACAATGTAGGCCTAGTGACCACAATTGTTACTGAACCAAAAAGTCAATTGCAAATTTGCAACAGAATACTGGAAAGCCATTTGCAATATCCACGTTACTCTGACACAGCACTCTGAATGCAGTTTAGGTAAAATCTTGCTAAATTTTAACACTTTCTAAAAAAAATTCTTAGTCTTTCTTACAAATTTTCAGAAAAACATACCAATTCAGGAACTTTCAAATCTGATGACATTTTCTTAGTCCTTGTACCACATTTTCAAGGAAAAAACCCCAATTCCAATTGTAAATTGGTTACTTTAATATCTCATGACCTCTTTTTAGTAGTAGTTCACACACTATTTCAATTCAGAATAGAAAAAGAAGACAAGTGAGAGCCCATAATCACTCCGACGTCGGTTGATTTCAGTGAATTAAACGTGCGCGATGAACATAAACCGAATGAATGAAAATGGAATTTGTGGTATTAGCATCGTAATTTCAAAAGATGATAGTGTACATAAAACTTAGGAAAAATCTGAAATTATAGAATCTGTAGAATGGTTTTGATATTGGCACTCTGTCACCAGGCCCATGCATGCTAAACACACACTTGCACAATAGTAATGTTTATCCATACTAATGTTTACATCAATACATCATAGTACCAGTACATTCGTACCCACACTTGTTTATTTCTATTGGTTGCTCAGAAATCCTAAAGATTTCCTGCTTCAAATTTATAGAGGTCCATGCATGCTTGGCCCAGGGGGCCTTAAATTCTTGTCGGCAGGCCTGCATGTAGCCTTTTTCTGAAGATACCCAGATTAAACACTGATTAACAAACTACTAATTTCTATAATTGCATTCTAGCTCACCGCATCCTGCCCATCATAACTAGACCAACTAGAGCAGTGGTTCCCAACCCGTGGCCCAAGAGCCAAAAGTGGCCCGTCAGGCCTAAAAAAATGGCCCTTATCTCTCAAAGAATTAACAAAAATACATACAAAATTGACAATTTGGACAGGATAGAACATGTAATTATTTTCTATTGAGAATTATTTTATTTTGACATCCATAAATAACAAAACATTCTGTTTATTCAATTGTGACAATTTTATATGCTTTTAGTTAATTAAATCTTAGCCTTGTGGTCCGTTAATGTCTTTCAACTAAGAAAAGTGGCCCTAAAGTCAAAAAAGGTTAGAAACCACGGGACTAGAGTAACTGATCACTCTTCGACTCACATCGACAATATCAGTTATTTAAAATGTCTTTTGATAAACAGTTACTTACATAGGCCTATAATATTATTTTTTTGGTTTTCGTGCCAACTGCCAGTCTATTCATATAGGCCTAATTAAAAAGTCTATGTTAAAAATCACACGTGCGTACATTTAATAAAAGTGGCAAATCGAAATGTTAATAAAATGTTGGCACATTTGCCTTTTCGAGACATGAGCACCAGCAAATCATCTACTGGTCATTGAACTCGATGCAAAGAAAGCTGGATCTCTTACTAATGAATCGATATTTTGGCTCTACTTTTGTGATCTGCAATTTCATTCATCAAGTGTTGAGGTCCATAGTTCGATGCGTACGCGTACCTTATATAAGGTACGCGTATAATACGTGCGTACCTTTCAAATAATAAAATACGCGTACTATACGCGTATTTTATTTCTGAGTGTTATTATATGTCAGTGTTTTGACGCTTCACCGATATTCAATTACTTATTGGCACATGCAAACAAAGTGACGTCACCAGGGTATTTACGTTATCATGAACGGCCGGAGGTGATTTTTGTGATTATATAACATTTTAAGGCTTTAATACTTGTAAATGAGTATGTTACACCATGACATGGCATGAATAATCAATAATCCATGACTTATATCATGTGCCACGGTTAAGTGTTGTACCGTACCTTTTACGTACCCTTCAATAAGGTACGTTAAAATACGTACGTACCTTTCAAAGAATATAATACGTACCATACGTACCCTCGAACTATGTTGAGGTCTCATTACTCATTACTCATCAGTATAATATGAAATTAACGCTCAACAGGCAAAATTGGCTTGACTTCTTGCATTATTAAGCGTTTGTAGGCCTAGGCAAGTGGTAATTACGATGTCAAAAGTTGACTTCAAGTCGGAAGTCGGTTGTTTTTCTGCCAAGTCAGGTCAGGGGCGAATCCAGGGGAGAGGCAACCCGGCCATGCCCCCCATTTAAAACTGCCATGGGACGTGGCCCCCCCATTTGGTCTTAAATGAACAATACGAATATGGTTGCAATGGCATATTGGCCCCCCCTATTCGGAAAATTGTATGGGACGTGGACCCCCATTCAGTTTTCAAGTGGAGGACTAAAAAAAAGGTCATCAACTTTTTTGGCGGATGAAAAGTACTTTTTTCCCCAGCCAAAGACCGATCACTATTTTTTGACGACCAAAAACGAAATTTATTTTTAAAAAATCCCATGTCCCGTCCCAACATCTAAGATTTTGGCCCCCCCCCCCTTGGAAGAGTTCTGGATCCGCCACTGAGTCAGGTCAAGTCATTTTGGATCCAAGTCATCGACTTCAAGTTGACCTCAAGTCACTTTAGGGCCAACATCTTAACATTGCATGCAGTGGCGGCGCTACGCCAGGGCATGTCAGGGCAAATGAACTGGTAAAAAAGCCTATAGATGCTCTGGTTGTTGCCCTGCCAGAAATTTTGCATTGCCAGAATTTGTTCGGGCATAACGTTTCTTACTGTTCACGTCCGTCCGCTCTCTGGCATGGCAAAAATACTGGCAGTGCAAAAGTTCTGGCACTTTAGGGCCAAAAAAGGCAAACTTATCGATTTTGTGCGCATTTTCAATTTTTTAGCGCAAATTTCTGGGGCCTAACCAATTTTTGGCTTCATTTAACCACCTCATTGATAATTGTCTCTGATAATTATCTCTGAACACTTATTTTAAATAATACGCAAAATGAAGTTAATGAATATAACTCTAATGGATAATGAGAAGTCATGTGGTTTAGGTAGAATGTAATATCCACTACTAAAGAGGGGAGGGAGTAAAGTCCAAAGATATTGTTAATGGAAGGAAAAAGTCTCTCATCAGAAGCCTCCTCAATCAAATGCATCACTGAGAAGGCAACAATACAATAGTGAACACTTGCGAGAAAACATAGCAGAAAGTAAATACATAGCGATGAAAAAACTACTTTTGATAAAACTAATGGTGATAATCAAAGTCTAACCTGTGCCGGAACGCCAGCAATCGCAGCATAGGCAATGGACTGAGGCAGAACTGTCAAGCCAATTGTGAAACCAGCAATAAGATCTCCTTGCAGCTCAGTCAGTCTACATACAGCCCATAAAATCTAAAGTAAATACATGCTTTAGAACACTAGAAGTGTATAGGACCAGTAAGTAAATAAAACACTGTCATTGAACATTCCTGCTGTGTTTCGCCAACTATCCATCCATCTGGCAGATGGTTAGAATATTGAGAAATGAAAATACAGTGTATTCTGGATCAGTGTAATCGACAAGTTGTGTTGTGTTAAAGCATCCTTCATCAAGTTTATTGCAAATCTGTGCATGGTTTAAGTCTGGACGTATCGTAGTGAGACCAACACACGATGATTCGCCCTCAACAGAAAAGAAATGTTCGAGATCACTTTTAAGTTTATGGAGTGCAGGGTAGCAAATCCTAACTCATATAGGATAATTATAGGTGCAACCTACATTAGTATTCGCATACCTTTCTGGGCAATAGATGGATCTATTCCTTTTTTGACCAATGTCTAATATAAATCCGAATCCAGCTCTTTAGGTTTCAATTTGGTTGTTCATCCGCAACAACTTTAGCGAGTTCTTCCAGCGGTTAATTCAGCTGGAATGGCCTCTCTCTTTTTCTGATCTGCCACCTAAACTATAAGACCTGTAACAGTGGAAAACTAAGACTTTTCGTTATGGGCTTGACCTGGAGCGTACAAAGCTAGTGTGATAGCCTAGCACGAGGCTCTAGCGGGGCCAAGAGACTTCAGTTTATTTGGGGGTTTCAGCTTCGTTTGGAAGCAAGGCCCAAGCCCAGTGTTGGTTACATCCTTGCGCCTGAAAAAGTGCTTCTGTCGCAATAATTGAGTCTCATTCTTGTTTCACTTTCACGCATCTCACATGATTTCCGAATAGCAAATAGCAAGTATCAGTTAAAGATTTGTCACATAGGCACAAGCTCTACCTTAGCTTAGAGTTCAGGCATAAGCCTGAAAAAAATTGAAAACAAGCCACCTCTGGATGAGAAATTTAATTAACAAGTGGCTCTTCACATTTACTCCAAAGAGGAGCATTAATAAAAGCAGTAAATACTAAATATGCAAATTTTTTCATTTTGAAAATGATTCTAGTAATTGATGATGACTATGGTTATGAATAGCAGTGATAAAACTGTGGCTAATACCTGTATTTTGGAGCCCAAGTCAAAATGGGTAGTCTTCTTTTCAAAGTTTCCATGGAGAACAATTCTTGACAGCATTTTTTAAAATTCAGCCTTACAAAAGTGTTGTTCATGTCAGTCCATTCACTTTGCAGATGCCGTTTAACAAGGCTGCTGCAAGATTTTACTTCCTCACAACAACTTCCAGTCTTTTCACCTAACTCAACATCACCATCAGCACTTTCAACATCTTCATAAAGGAAAACCTCATCTAGATCATCAATGCAAACAACATCGCCATCACCTCCAATGCATTGGCTATAATTGATTGAGGTACTTCCCTTAAGATCCATAGCCATAACATCCAGAAGTCTATTTCTTATTCTCCTGAAATGAAGCAATATTGTTCGGTTTTTCTTGAACATTGATTGCACAAAACAACTAACTGCTACAGTCACTAGGCCAAAAAGTAATGGTGTGTTTCCAGTAACAGATGTTTAAAACTTTGAGTAGGTAGATAGAAAATATTTTTATTTTGCTAAAACATTTTCTATCTACAAGAAGAGATAGGATAAGAAACACAGTGATCTATGATAGATTGAACATCAAACAGGACATAATTGACAAAGTGTGGAATAGAAGAATGCAATACTTTGGATATGTGTCAAGGATGGGAAACTAAAGATATCCAAAGATAGTGCTCACCGGATATGTACATGGGAAAAGATCAAGGGGGAGACCGAAGAAAAAAAGATGGATCGACACGATAAGAGAAAACTGTGAAACAATGGGAATGACAATACAGGAGGCGACGCACGTGGCGCAGGATAGACAAAAGTGGAGAGCTACCATGGGAGAGCGGCTAACGCGTGCTGAAGGCATCGCCGGACGATCGATCTCCCACCTTCCAATCCTAACTAATCTGCCTCCTCCGCCACTCTGACAACTGGGCCCGAACCTCCTTCTGACTATGCTATTTGAACAACCCTATGACTCAATGAATAAGCTAGTGCCTGCTATTGGCTTTTGACGGTGCTTTACAAGTCCAGAAATTACGATAAAAATATAGAAGTAACTAGAGGGAGCATGAATGAATGGCTGAGTGAAAAATAGGTGCCAGTTTTCCAGGGTGAAATTGGACTTATAGCACCCTTCAGGAACCAACCATTTAACTAGAACTACTTTGGGTTTTTTAAACAGATTTTTCACTCTAAAGAAACTATTCATTTAAAAAATATAACATGAAAATGAGAAACATAGACTAGAAATGTTCTATGAAAAATACCCATGCAATGGCATGCATATTCCAGGTTCTTCCTCTAAATTTCCGTCTATACATTTTCAACCTCCTGCTACAATATTTTTTAGTCGTGCCCAATGTGTTTTGCCCCTCATGGTCCTGAAAAATTTCTGCAGGCGACTATGAAGGCCACATCCTATGAACTTTTGGAATGGGGGCCATGGTCGGAATTTGGTCCCCCTCTGGATCCACCCCTGAAACACAGGAATATTTGAAGGATGCTGCCTGGACGCACACGGTGAGGTAAGACAGAAATACGACGTGCTGGAGGTAAACAACCGCATTGGAGTTTTAAATAAATAATTAAGATTAGGCACAGCGGCGGTCCCAGGATTTTTTTTGGGGGGGGGGCTGAAGCCCTAAGTCTTTCCTCCCTACCAGTGGCGCAACTACAGAACATTTTCCTTGAGGGGGCTCATAATTATTGCAAGCGTCGAAGGCGCGAAGCTGTGAGTGAATTTGTGAATTTGTACAATTTGGGGCGAATGACCAAAAAAAGATCGTCAGAAAGTTTTCGGCTCAAATGCTTCGGCTCCTCCGCCAAAGTCAGACCATGCAACTTTCCCAAACCACTTTCAGCCCTGGGCTAGGCCTACCGGTAGATTTAGAGTTTTCTAGAATATTAAAGCCTATGGTGTGCAGTGCCTTATTGGCAGGAAATCAACTTCGAAAATATTATGCTTGAAAACCCTTTTCAGAGAGTCGCTTGCTGCCTTGTCCCCACACACCCTAAGGCCGGGCTTGACCAAAAACTTGGGGACCGTCCCCATGGCCCCAAAGTCTCCCCATGAGTGCGGCTGCTAATTGAAAACCCAATTTCGTATGTGATTGTATAGGAGAACAGGCGTAGCCGCATATGGTGTACATAACCTCATCCAGGGTGAGAATTGCCAGGGGGTTTGGGGTTTCAACCCCCCGGTCTTTCTTGGAGCCCCGTGTTGAAGTCTGTTTTTCACAGCCCGATTCCAAGTGGATAATGGTCCAACCCCCCAGTTATTTTTCCACAATTCTTACACTGACCTCATATAAGTTTTCGGAATGAATGAATGAATCACAGGTCGGCGGCATGTTTGACATAATATTAGGCAATCCTGGGAACGGCGGTCGTAAATTCCGAACTGTTTTTTAACAAACTTGTTGCAACAAATTCCACAAGCGCACACGCTTTACAGAGCAGCACTGCCTAGGCTATAGGCCTACGCACAGCTGTAACATCGAAACGGCCGAATAATTTACTTAGGATTGCTACAAACTGTAGGCGGCAGTAGGCCTACCTTCTTCAAATCAAGAGGTAACCTATCTTACGGTATTTTCTTTGTAAAACGTTTCGCAATGGTTTGGCGGAGTCTTTGGCTGCAGTTTCCCACTAATACGGCACCAAGCGCACGTGGTAGACGGCTTGGTCTGTCATTCTAGGCCGCAGTGAGTCAAAGCGTCAATTAACCACAATAAAAGCACCGCAAGTTAGAACAACAATATTATTGGTGCAGAATCGATCAGATGAAGAACTTTGGAGTGACTAACTACTGATACAGGATGCTCCACGATCGTTGGCTCGAATCGGTTTTAGGCCTATAGCCTAAATCTTAGTAGCCTACCGATACGAAACCGCAGTTTGACCACGTGATCTCAACCATTGGTCAGCACGTTCTTCAAACGTCCTATTATTACCGGTTGAGCAGTTATGCTCCACGGTCGAGTGATTTCACGAAAGCCTCGCTTTGTTCGGAGCGGCAGAGAATTACTGTATCTTGCATTCTTGCGTAGCCTATATCTTACTCGCGCAGAGTATGCTATGCTGCACCGACGTAGAAGAATGCATAAGCGCAAAACTTGGCTAAGGATTCATGGGCGCAAAAATTCCTCTTCTACAGCAGACGACTATTAAAACCATCGACAGTGCCGGCGCTAGGGTACCGGGGGCCCCCCAAAAAATAAAACTTGAAGCCCCCATACATTGAGATTCTCATAATACAAGTGCTGAAAGCCTGAAAGACATAGTGTAAGACTTCAATAAATGTCCCCTCCCAATTGTTAAATTTTTTAAAATTTCCATGCTGTAGGCCTAATTGTAGAATTTTAAGCTGTCATCTTTACAAAATTGCTCATTTTTTAATGCTGTTAGTCGTGGTTTAGGACTTCAGAGTGTCCCCTCTCCATTGTTTAAATTTGTCCGATTTGCCAACTTTAATGATAGCATTTATAGGCCGTCATCTTAAAAAATTGATTATTATTGATGGACAGTGGATGATACTTATGAAATATTTCTGATATATTGGGGACACAAGGACTCCGTCCCAACCACAATTTGTGGGGCCATGCCCCTGTCCACACCCCCAAGTCTCTCCTTTGGTTGCGTAATATTATTCTGTATAGGCCCTACGCTTTGCGTTAAAACATAATTCGGTGCGTGGTTTCAGGAATGAACCATCATGAAAGGTATAATTACCAGCTACATTTGAGGCCCCTTGCATACTTGAGATCAGACACGTACCATGGACATCTGGAACCCTACACAGGGTTTAATGTTTGGGCCTCACGCAGGTTTTATTTTGGAGCCTCATCCAATTAGCAATTATAATAAGTTACAATTTATACATGTTGTGTTTGAGAAAGTGGACGAAACTGCCTGAGTTACATGTAGTTTAAAATGGCTATACTTACGCCCAAAATCAGTATGGCCGGTATGCTGTTTGCATTAGGTCTGCTATGGCAGTGCCATATGGTTAGTTGAGGCATGCACCAGACCAGATCTGGAGCCTCACATAAATGCGCCGGTTTAAGAAATAAACAGTCGAAAATAGGCATAATGACCAGCTAAATTTGGGGGCCCCCCTGGGGCCCCTTCAAACTCGGGGCCCCCCAGCGTGGGGGGGGGGGGTGCTAGCATGGGCGTCCGCAGCGGGGCGCAAGGGGGCGCAAGTGCGCCCCTCTGGATTTTTCGCATAGTTGCACATAAATTTAGATTATTTGGTTGCGATTGTTACAAAGGGATTTTCAATGTGATTATCGGTTCGTTCTAGAAATTGAACCTATCTTTTTTGGGCGCATAACGTATAGGTAGGCTACACGCCGCTACAGGATTCTCTCGTGGTAATATGGAAATTCAAACTGTCACCCATTAAATTTAGACCATGTGACAATTATTTAAAAGTTTGCGCCCCCTTAGAAAAATTCCTGCGGACGCCCATGGGTGCTAGCGCCGGCACTGACCATCGATTAAAACCAAGTCAACCTTTAATCGTTCTAATTTTGTAGGTCTTTGTCATATGGCAGCTAAGCAGCCTATTAGGCCTACTCAGGGTAAGAATTGCGGGGGTTTGGGAGGGGTTCAACCCCCCAGTCTTTCTTAGAGGCAGTTAGAGACCCATGTTAAAGTATGTTTTTTGCACCCCAATTGCAAGTGGATAATGGTCCAACCCCACCCACTTATTTTTCCACAATTCTCACATTGGGCCTACTATAGTATAGTGTCAGGCAGTGTTGCCACTGAGGTTTCAGAAATAAACCCAGATTTCCTTCCGAAAAAACCCAGAAAAACCCAGATCATTCATATAAGCTATTTTATACCCCTTTGTTCAAATTAAGTTGGTTTTTCACTTGTTCGGATAAGGGTTAACAAAATGTTCCTCAAATGAGTCGAATAAAACGTAATTGCAACTGTAAAAAATAAATTGCCAAAGATGTCAGAGACTCGGCATCCATATCGACAAAAAACTGAATCAATTTTATATTCATGTGCGGATGCGCAGCAAGTCAAGCCTACCAGAATTGTAGAAGTGGCTTAAGTTTACGAAGTTTCAAAGTTGTCCGAAATTTATACATCAACAATCCAACGTTAACCACCTAGAACATTAATAATCTGCAACATTTAAGAAATAAACCCAGATTTCCTTCCGTAAAAACCCAGAAAAACCCAGATCATTCATATAAGCTATTTTATACCAATGATATTTTACTTCAGGAAATAATTTCCGTTTTACTTCTATTTCAGTTCGGATGGTCTCAATTTCAGTTCTAATTCAGTTCCAGTTCTTCAAAAAAATTCAGTTATACTTCTAATTCAGTTTTCGAAATAATTTCCGTTCTCAATTCAGTTCTTTTGCTTGCGTCTTTCTGGAGCACTCATGCTTTCTCCGTGGTGAAGTCGCTGACTTGGATTAGTCCAAGTCGCATGAAAGTTTTCAGCCACCCATGATTTTGCCTGGTCCGTTTCTTAATATATTTCTTAGTATTCTTTGTGCGCAGAGGCAAAATGTTAAAATTTTATTTTAGTATGTAGTTCCACAGTCATCCGTTTTAGGGTAGGCTAGACCCACGAAGCCTTGCATGAATAGGCCTAAGCCAATGTTATTCAAGTTAACTAAAACTGAAACTGAATCTGAATTAACTCAAAAGTTCCATTTGAGTTTACTGAAACTAAAACTAAAACTGAAAAGTTCTGAAAACTGAAACTAAAACTAAACTGAAAAGTTCAAAACTTAAACTAAAACTAAACTTGAAAGTTGAAAACTGAATAAATTTATCTGTGTGGTTCACAAACCAAATCGGGGAATGTCTGCAACAGTTAGTGGTGTACATGTATGAGAACAATATGTGTCAAGCAAACATCCGGTCTAACCCTTTCTCTATATGTATCTGCTTTCTCTTTAGCAGTCAGCCTATTGCAAAATGCGGTCAACCATGAAGATTGTCCGTGATCACTGATCAAAGACAAGATAATATGTGTGTAATTAATTCGATTACCATGCGTCAGTTAAACAGCCTGGCATTGATTAGTTATTGTTACGGATGGCTGAGCACAGTGATATTTTCGTGAACGAGAACTGAATAAAAACGAAATTTTTTAGCGGAATCGTTAATAATAACGAACTAATAACTATAATTATTTCAATAACGAAAATAAATAATAACTATAATTAAATGTACCGAACTGAATAATAATAATAACTAAAATTATTAGCCGAACGAAAATTGTTAAAAGTCGTGTAAATTTTTTTCGATCCCGTTTTGGAATGCACTGGGTGAACGCTGCCAGCCTGCCACGTCGAAAAAACGCGCCCATTATCAACTTCCGCAATTCTATCAACTTCCGCTTCCTTTATTTCAGAAAAATCAGCGAAGTGTGGTTCTTAATCATATTGAATAATGAGTTCGCTTGCAAAATTGCTCGCTGGGCGAAAAAAGGATAGTCCGGTATGGGAATTCTTTGTCTACGATGCCATAACAAATAAATCCAAATGTAAGGCGATGGCAAACTGTCCATGCTTGGTCAGGATTTGGTGACCGCCCCAGCCTCTCAGGCATACGTTGAGAGGATATTTTCAGTGTGCGGTATCCTCACTGCAGGTCGTCGCAACAGAATGAGAAAATCTGGAGATGAGGGTCTTCCACAAATTAAATAAACATATTCTTGTTTAACTTCAGTTGCATTCTTCATTAATACTCTGCCAACACAGTGAACACACCATGTTAATTAAATATAAGCATTCTTTTGTTCTGTAACTTCTGTTGTTTTCTTATGTATTGTATTAATTATGCAAACTGAACTAGAACTAAATAAAAACTAAAATTAATTTCATTGAACTGAATAATAATAAAAACTAAAATTATTTCACTAACTAAAATAGAATAATAATAATAAATAAAAAGTTAGAATAGAATAAAAATAAGAACTAAAAATTTTTCCTGAACTAAAATATCACTGGCTGAGCACCGCTGAGTGGCGCTGACCACTAGGCAACCAAAGTTAGTTGCAGGTGTATTTGAAGCATGGTCCGTGCAGGGGAAGAGTATGAATATTTGAACTTGAGCCTGTATAGATACATCACACATAGGCGGCCTTCGGATCACATGTACATTGAACATGAATCAAATGTCAACAAACATTGTCTGGGAACCAATAAGGCGCAGCATGAGGCCGTTACCTCAAGAATGACCCGCATATAATTATGTTTGAGATAAGTTTGACATGACAGGCTGGTGGGCCACCGTGGTGGTAGACCTAACTGAAACTTCACTGAACTTAGAACAGGGTGCTGAGTTTTATTACATCTCCATTAATGGATCCGAGATCAGACATTTGTCTAGTCTTTCGTATTACAGCATACAGGCAGACTCGTTTGACACTTGGAAGGGCAGATTATAATCATCACAGAAGTTAGGCCATTCTCATACACATACTCCCAACACTTACTTTAAAAGTAGAGCTGTTGCTGATGGGCAGCAATTGTGACAGGAAGTCTCAACATAGCAGTCTTTATAAGGTACGTAGCCTATAATGTTGAATCTGTTAAAGATTTTTTTATCCATCCCATTGTGCCAGATTACTGCACACAACTTTAGGCCCTATCTAGTTTAGTATTTTTAAATTTCAATTTGGGTAAGTTACATTTACAATTCTTTCTTCATAGATTCAGTACCGATATTTTTCTATGCCATTAAATGGAGTGTTCTGATGTTACTTTAGACTTTAGAGCAATGAGTATTTTTGAAACTAAACAGTGGAGTGTTTCAAAATGCATCTTAATTGCACGAAAACATGAATTTAGCTAAATCTGTTGCTCCTGCTAATAAAAATTAATGTAATTTTTTAAAAATAATCAATTCCTTCTGTTGAACGTTTACAAAAACTTAAATAAAACTGAAAAGTTGCTAAAACTGAAACTAAAACTAAAACGGAAAAGTTTTGAAAACTTAAACTAAAACTGAACTGAAAAGTTAAAACAAAACTAAAACTAAAACTGAAACTTAAAAGTAAATTGAAACTTAAATAACACTGGCCTAAGCACATTTATTTTGTCTATTTCCTCGCAGCAAACATACTTAAAAAAGTCCAATACATTATTTTCGTCATTTAGCCAAGTGATTTCCAGTCTTATGGTGAAGTTGAAAATTATAAACTTACAGGGAAAGTCCAAATGAAAAATTGTTTTTAAACTAACTGTAATAAAGCATATGCTAGGCAAAAGATAAAAAAGTTGTAAGAGGCAGAAAGTATGTGCCTCTTTTAAACAAACACAGCTACATCGGAAAAACTGTCAACTAAAATTTCCATTTTCCCATTAATTTCAGTTCGAGAATTAATTTTCGTTTTTATTCTAATTTCAGTTCAGTGTGCTCAATTTCAGTTCTATTTCAGTTTTAGTTCTTAAAATAATTTCAGTTATAGTTATAGTTATACTTAACGGAAATCAATATTTTCAGTTCTAATTTCACTTATCGTTAATGAAAATATCACTGTTTTATACCCCTTTGTTCAAATTAAGTTGGTTTTTCACTTGTTCGGATAAGGGTTAACAAAATGTTCCTCAAATGAGTCGAATAAAACGTAATTGCAACTGTAAAAAATAAATTGCCAAAGATGTCAGAGACTCGGCATCCATATCGACAAAAAACTGAATCAATTTTATATTCATGTGCGGATGCGCAGCAAGTCAAGCCTACCAGAATTGTAGAAGTGGCTTAAGTTTACGAAGTTTCAAAGTTGTCCGAAATTTATACATCAACAATCCAACGTTAACCACCTAGAACATTAATAATCTGCAACATTTAATTTTATTTATTAGACCACTTCCTACAGGATTGACCTGTCTTACATACACGTTCTTAGCATTGGCGTAGCTAGGATATTTGGCGCCCGGGGACGAATTACGAAATTGACGCCCCTCCCTGTTTAATTTGTTCCCATTGCGTTATTCATTCATTCATTCATTCATTTCAAGAATTTATATAGCGCCTCTTCAAGAAATCCACTCAGAAGCGCTCCCAGTCCAACCACGGTGAAACAAAAAAGTTTTAAGGAGCTTGTAGAACACTGACGAGTCGACCCTAGGCAGCAAGCGCATCTGCAACGGGAGACTATTCCAGACAGAAGGACCTACAACTGAGAAAGCACGACGCTGACAGGTTGATGATTCAACACGCGGGACCAAAAGCTTACCGCTAGAGGCAGAGCGAAGGGCTCTGCGAGAAAGGACAACAGATAATGGACAGCAGAGTTCACACAGATAAGTCGGGGCACAGCCAAGAAGACAACGCCAAACCAGTGAAGCAATTCTGTATTCGATGCGCTGTGAGATAGGGAGCCAGTGTAGAGTATCACGAATGTAAGATGAAACGGATGCATATTTGGGGATTCGACCAATTAGCCGGGCTGCAGACCGAAGAACACGGTCAAGTCGGGATATCAATAATAGAGGCAAACCAACCAGAATAGAGCAACAGTAGTCCAAGCGGCTGGTAACAAAAGCATGAACAAGGGTAGCAGCAGAGTTCTCTGATAAGGAGCGAGAGATGACCCGTAGCTGACGAATTTGGTAGTAACAGCCACGAGTCAGCTGGTTGACATGTTTTGAGAAACTAAGTTCTTCATCAAGCATAACACCCAAGTCCCGGACAGAATCAAAAAAGGTAACATGGGGAAATGCTTTAGCCACGGCACAACGATCAACATTTGCCAGTCGTCTACGTCCACCCAACCAGATGAATTGAGTTTTGGAAGCATTAAGTAGGAGGCGGTTAGAGGCTAACCAGCTAGCCAGCTTATCCATAGCATGACACATTTGCTTAACTACTTCCAGACTATTGTCAGGGTGGCAGTGGGTGTACGCTTGAACATCATCAGCATAAAGCTGGTGAAAAAGACCACAAGATGTCAGCAGTGATTCTATGCCAGACGTATAAATAATATACAGCAATGGTCCCAAAACAGAACCCTGAGGGACTCCGAATGGGGCAGGAACCCAGACAGATCTGGATGTACCAAAGACAACGTTATTGGCTACAGGCAACCTCTTTGAAGTGTTTTTAGGCCTCAGAAGTCACAAAGGTTATCAGAAATTACAAATGGGCAACAAGGGGCTTTTGTCCCAGGTGCGGGGAAAAACGCCCATTTGTCAAAGGCATTTGAGGACCCTGTATTTAATTAGCCTATTTTTTAATGTCATCAATTTAGAATTTTATCAAACACATTAGTACTGTGTTTAGGATATTGTAACGGAATCTCGCCGGCGGGTGGGAAGAGCGGATGCCTAACTCTCCCACCGGGTGGTAAGGCTTGCGTGTCGCACAAAGATGGCGCAAGTCCGGCCTCCGTCGTCTATCGAAGGGATTAGCAGTGTTTCCCAGTCGCGACGTAAGTACGAATCAACACGAAGACAGTAGCCTATTCAGGTATTTTCAGACGATATATTGTAAAACACGACTCCACACGTCAGAAGCAGGCATGCACGTGATACACCGCGAACTATCATAACCCAGCAGCGGACGGTCATGCACCTCTCGGCAACTCCCACAGCAATGGCTGACTACGGGGCGCCCCACTGCGTCGAACACGGACACTACACGGCAGCGACGTACTGCGACGGTGGCAAAGGCGAGCACCGACGACCGACTCTCAGCGACGACTGCTCCCACTGGCGACTGACGGCGGCAAATACGACTGCCGGCGAACTCAGACGACGACAGCTGCTCTCGACGAACTCTCGACTAACGACACGCGTTGCAACCGACTACTTCGACTGACGACTGACTTCTGCGACTGCCTCGAACGAACTGTGACGTGTGAAGAAAAGTTCAGGGCTTAACGACACTGTTTCATATCGAAGATGATTAGTGTCGGAGGCAGAGAACAACCTCACACTCCACGTTTATATTGCGACCGAGCCACCCGCAGTAAAGATCCGACCGGGAATTGAACCCGGGCCGCCGGCGCGGCGAGCGGGCTACAACCCACTCGACCACGCAGGATCTTCTGACGTGTGCAGGCGGCACTTCTATTTATACAAGACCGAGGGGACAGAGGTCCGGACAGGGGTCTATGACGTCAGAGGTCCGGACCGGGGGCTGGAAGAGAAGGAGGAGGGGAGGGGACTGTCATGTCAGAGGTCAGGTCCGAGATCACTAGGTGCAAAGGAAGGGAAGGGGACCGCTACGTCAGGGGACCGGACAGGGGTCTATGACGTCAGAGGTCCGAGGTCCGGTCTGAGGTCCGTGGAGGTAAAGAAGGGAGAGAGGGGACTTGGCGCGCAAAGATCCGCGCAAGCGCACGTGCCAACGACGGCGCGAATCGACCGCCAACGAAGCCAATTAACCGATAGCAAGATCGCGGCGGCAAAGGAGGGGGGATGGGGGGAACTACCGCGGCTGCACAGGCGAATTTCGCCACAATATTTAGCACTAGATCTTACAATAATTTCACTCTCGAAATGCCAATAACCTACTCACGCAGTGGCGCCGCCAGGATTTCAGTTTGAAAGGGGTCTGAATCTTGGCGGAAATTTTTTCACATTTTCGTCGCCAAAATTTCTGACGACCGTTTTTTAGTCATCAAGTCGAAATTTCATTGGAAATGTCAGGTTTTTGGGGTGGGGTAAACATCGAAATATTTCATTTTTACATGGGGAAAAAACGATCGCCTTTTGGGGGGCTTAGCCCCCTAGCGCCGCTACTGTAGGCTACTCACGTTGTAAATAAGAAGAAAAACCTTTAAAGGGACGTTTCGCCACCATCTGCCTTAATGATGGTAGTGTGGTGGTGATGGTGCACGACTAGAATCATGATATGATCGGTTGAAGAGTTCGGTTTTCAGTCGAGAGTTCCACCAAGATTAACTATATAGTGGCAACCGGCAAGTTGCAGAAGTGAGCGTAAGTGAATGAGGCGAAATTAAAAGGCAAGATCTATTTAGATGAGCAAACTGACGAATGTCATTTGGGAATACGTTCTAAAGAGTAGGCTAATTATATTACTTGAATTTACTTCTGTAAATAAAACATTTTTAATTTTTTATAATTTGTATTTAGCCTTGTAACAATACCATATGATATGGTTTTATGCGGTGTCACGACAACTCGTCTAACGACAACTCGTCTAACGACAAGTGGTCTCCGGACAATTCGTCTAACGACAACTGGTCTACTGACAACTTATCCAGCTTCCATTTCTCAAGCGCTGGATAAGTTGTCAGTAGACCAGTTGTCGTTTTTAGAGGTGAAATGGAGGTTGGATTGATGAAAAAACGCAAGAGAAATGGAATCTGGACGATGGTTCTCTTACAGGTGAAATAGAAGCTGGATTGACTAAAATAACAGGCGAGAAATAAAAGCTGGATGAAGGTATTTTTACTAATTTTTTAGATTTGACGTAGAAATGGGTGCATGTTGGAATACATGAATGAAAATCATCAATCCAGCTTCCATTTAAGCAAAAAAACCATTTTCGTAAATCCAGCTTCTATTTCATCAATACTATTCGTCAGTAGACCAGTTGTCGTTAGACCAATTGTCCGGAGACGAGTTGTCGGTAGACCAGTTGTCGTGGAACCGTTTTATGCAAACAGAGCAACGAAATAATCTATATAAATAAAAATGAAACTTTCCAATAGTTTGTGTAAAGTTTTCTCGAAAAGTACCGCACAGATTGTTTTGAAAATTTAACAAAACCTTCCATTACTATAGGAGAGTGTCCATTTTTCTTTTTATCCGAAAAAACCCAATATTTTCCACAAAAAGTGAAGTTTGCATTCCGCTCGACCGCCATTTGCAAATTCAAAAACGCACGTTGCCAGATTTCAGAAACGCCTTGACAGTGACTGCGACCATGCAGACGAAACATGAATGAGGTCGCGTGCCGTGACGTCCTAATCGATTCGCATAATTATTTTGCGGCCTTTCAACATTCTTCGTTGAGGGAGGAAATGAGCGGAGGGAGCGGGACGGAGGGGGAGAGGGAGGGGGAGGGGGAGGGGAGGGGAGGGGCAGGGGCAGGGGAAAGGGAGGGGCAGGGGGAGGGGAGGGGAGGAAGGGGAGGGGAGGGAAGGGGGAGAGTCTTTTCTGCCACAGCAACGCGTGGCCGGGTACAGCTAGTATTAAACTAAAAACTATGGATGGCCTATCACAGGGCTTAAAGTGTGGCTGGACGGTCGGTCATGGACGGCGTCCATGCACTTATATTAAAATCTGAACGCCGTCCTGCCACTTATTTGCCAAAACAGCATAGAAAGGTAAGGGGCGTCCAGGCACTTCTTTTGGAAAGGTATGGGGCGTCCATGCACTTATTTTTCCACACTTTAAGCCCTGGCCTATCATTCGAAATGTATTAATGATTTATCATACATAAAATGATATAAATGAATAGGCCTATATAGCACATAGGCCTACCTGCTGTCGATGAAAAGAATAAAATTTAATAGCTACGTACCGGTAGTTGGGTAAAATCCCAGACTGGCTGCCCGTACTCCAAACAATATGGCTGCCAACGAATGCAATAAAATTAGAGTGCGACCATCGACGACATTGTTCATCAATTCAGCTTCAATTTCAGCAGAATGACTGCACTAACCCTAAAACTAACCCTAACCGACCCTCACGACGCCTAACCTGAGCCCTAACCGACCCTCACGACGCTTAACCTGAGCCCTATCCGACCCTCACGCGCTCTAATTTTATTGCATTCGTTAACGGCCATATTGTTTGGAGTACGGGCAGCCAGTCTGGGATTTTACCAAAAAATTTGTTACTTTTACGTTAGGCCTATATAGGCCTAACTTCGTACAAAATAATCAACTACCGGTAAAATCCCAGACTGGCTGCCCGTACTCCAAACAATATGGCCGTTAACGAATGCAATAAAATTAGAGCGCGTGAGGGTCGGATAGGGCTCAGGTTAAGCGTCGTGAGGTTGTGGTTTGGTCAAGTGCAATGAGTATGGGGCGCCCGTCGCCCATTAGTGTGTATATATATATATATATATATATATATATATATATATATATATATATATATATTCGTTTATTGATACAACGCGACAGTTAACAAGCATAGACAGAGCAGCAGATTAAAAGCCTAGTAAACGTTTTTATACAGCATACGTGTTATGAAGTTTTTGTTGTTTTTAATGATTATTTCAAATGGATGCGGCCTTGGACGCAGATTGTAGGCCTATTTGCCAGGAAGTCTATATAGGCCTATGTGAAAAATTTATGAAGAACATGATCCTTGTCTTTAATTATAGCTTTGAAGAGGGCGGCATCAGCAGCCTGAGCCATAGTGTCTGCTTTGGGGTATCGGACGGGAGGAACCCGGCGCGTTTAACACGACCCAGAAACCTTTCGATGCGGTCAATCTCACCAGCGCTCAGCAGTCCCCGCCAGGCTGGAGAGGCGTAGCCTACAGCAGACGTGCAACTGTGGTTGCTCGAGTAATAACAAGAAACGAATTAGGGACATTGTCACTATGTGACATTGGTGAGATCGAGATATTATGTGAAGTTGGCACACTGAAAAATACATTATTATTCATTTAGGCCCTATTCATTAAATAATTTCTACAACACCACTCATTTGAATTAAGAAGCTGCTCATCTGCAGTAGGCCTAGGTCCCGTAGCGCTGCAAAATGCAGTTTTGAGTTGAATAAAACTGCTTCAGTAAGAGCCCCACGAGGCAGACGTAGCTCCTGTGGGAGCCAAATTCCAATCATTGGGCCCATCACCGATCATGTCTGTTAGATGTGTTTATTCGTGAGAACGCACATTTCTGGACTATGATTATGATTATTATTTACTAGATCACGTGCATTTGAGTGGCGATCTAGGCCAGCAACTCTTCATTGGGCTTGCTGTTATTGTGCTGCCGATGGTGCACCGTTGTGGCTTCATCAGGCGATCGTATGTTTAGGTCGCGCACGTGGAAGCAGGACAGTCGCAATAGACAGAATACGAATACATACCGCTACGGAGACAATAATGATATTCATTTAAGAGTAACTGTTATAAAAGTTTCCGAAGTAGAACAATTCATAAAGGCAAATAAAGCAGCGTATAGTGTATATAAAGACTATGGAATTTAAGAGTTTCGTTCGCAACCACATTACTTCTATGTTTACTGACATTGTCCCTAATTCGTTACTAATGATTTCATTTCAAATACTTTTTTTCTTTCTGTTTTATTTTTCTCAAATGTTTCTATATCTCTTCATGTACCCATGTGCGGTGTGTCACTTGGTTTTTCTATTAAACGAATTATATATTATATTCGTTGTATTGACTTTGAAGTAATTGCCAATATGAAACTTATTTGATTCCGTGTCTTAATCCATGTACGCTGGCACGCACGCGCGGCGGCACTTCAAGCCGAAGGATCGTATTATAGCAGCCAGTGCAGCCACGGTCACTTCTATTCTTATTTGGGGTCGTTAGTGAATTTTCGGTTGGGATAGTTGATGCGATCTTTGTCTTGCGTTTCTGTCAAACAACTGTTCTCTACGTTAGATTGGTTAGTTCGGTAAGTTTTGGATTGCAATTGCAAATTGCAGCGTGTTTTTTCACATCGGGAAACTTAAACTTTGAAGGGAATTGAGAAATCTGGTGCGCGGAGGTGGAACGATGACGGCTTCAGTTGTGATGCGCATATGTTCATTTGCTAATTTGACTCGAGGGTTATGCAATAATTGGGGGTCCCTAAACCCAACCACAACTGACCCTAACGATGCCTAAATCTGACCTAACCGATCATCACGACGAATAATCTGATCCTAGCCGACCCTCACGACGCCTAACATGAGCCTTAACCGACCCTCACGTCGCTTAACCTTATTCTAACCTAGTCCCCGATACTATAGTTATGCCGCATAGTACGTATACTCGCAGTCGATTGAGTCGTGCGCTACGATCTTGGCTCTGCCTACGATCGCCTCGGGTATTTATGGCAAAAAAAATGCACGAATCATTACCTGGTGATACTGCGGACCTACTCCAGTCAAAAGCACATCACCCCCCAACACACACGGCGGTAAACGTGTAGTTTAGCGTAATTAATTATTTTCACGCTTATAATGGCACAAAAAGCGTCTTAAAATATGTGACCGTGCCTATGAAAACCCGGTATACATGTACAATCAGGGGACGAAAATTTTACTTATTTCTGCGGTGCCGTCGGCGTTGTCATTTCACGTATTTTTCGTGAGGGTCGGTTAGGGCTCAGGTTAGGCATCGTGAGGGTCGATTAGGGTTAGTGTTAGGGTTAGTTTAGCCATTAGAAACTCTGGTGGATTGATGGCAAAAGACACCGTGTATTTTTCGCCCCCTGATTGTACATGTATACCGAAAACCCTCCTAAAGTCGGAAATTTCATAAAATGAGTTTAATTTTGTTTTAAATACTACAGATGTAGTTGATCAATTTGGTGAAACCCGTATATTTGCATCATTTGAAATGAAATAGTTATGAATTTTTAAAGATTTAGAGTCTCAGCATTTTGAGAAATCGTTTTAGCGAGAAATCGCCAGTTGAAAATTACCTTCGTTACATGAACCACACAAAAGTCAATAGAATTTTCATCAGAATTTAGAAATATGTTCTAAACTTAAAATTTTCTTCTCTTTCCAATGGTGCCAACGGTTTTTCTTGGAAAATTGAATTGAAGGAATGGCACAGATTTAAATAAGAGTCTACGTACAGTAGCGTGCATTTGGTTGAGAACAGGTTGTAGCCTACGCGAGACAGTTAATTATTCTCGGCATCAGATTATTCACTTGAATCGTCATTTTGCACATCACTTTTGCTCAAGTAGACATTTATAAAATATAGGAATTGATGGTCTCGTCAATTTATATTCAAATTGAAAGCTGGAAGATCATTTTAAACAGCCCGCGATTAAGTTTGTTTACAAGCTTTCGGCCATGCTATCGTAGTAATTTCGTATTCGTCAGATGGCGCTAAGGGGCATATGATCAGACAACGGCAGTGCTCTTCAAAATTTATTTTTTGTTAATTATTAATGCATTTAAACTATTTATTTTGTGCACAGATGGGTTGAGAAAAGAATTCTGCACATTGCAAAACTAAATCCACTGCCATTAATGCAACGCTCACTGATTAGAATTAGCCATAAGCGACACCCGGCCAAAGTCGCGGCTTATAGCGACCAACTCACATTTTAATTCATAGTAAATTAGGCTGTATTCATACGCACTTGCTAAGGGCACAGATCGAACCAGCAGACAAAAGTAGTTCAGGACATGAATAATTAATTAATCAGCTCTCACAACAAGATCGTCGGCTAATTTTAAATAAACGCCCGCTTGACTCGGCCGAAACAGGGATATAATTAAGACATCCGACGTACAAAAAATTAAAATTAAAATATTTCTACTGTTCTGTTGGTCATGAAACTTTTGAATTTAGTAGTTTAAATATAAATGATTAATATTATCCCCAAAAACTTTTTTTGACTGATTTACCCCTTCATGACCTTTCCGCTCGATTTGCTAGGTTTCAATATTCGCGACTTTGGCCGGGAAATCCCAGGCACGGACACATATTTCTGTCAACGTGCTATTGCAAAAGTGATGTATGATTACACTTCGAATATCTTAAAAAGAAGGATTTTGATCTAAAAATTGTGATATTTTGTCGTAACAAACCGCCGATCCAAGTTGTTGTTCAATTGCGACCCTTTCCGGAAGTGGCGTGCGGCAAGCAAAAATTAATAAGTGAGTAAGTAAAAGTCCAGCTTTTTCAATTGGATCAGTTGTTTTATGAATCCAACTTCTGTTTCAATAATAACTATTTTTCATCAATCCAGCTCCAATTTCTGCTTGATTATTTTTATTACCCCAGCTTCTATTTCTCGCCCGTTATTTTCGTCAACCCAGCTTCTCTTTCAGATATGAAAATACCCTATCCAGCTTCCATTACTTAAGCGTTTTTCATCAACGCGGCTTCTATTTCACATCTAGAAATACCTTCATCTAGCTTCCATTTCTCATTTCTAACTTAGGACCGAAGTCTTGACGCACACGTTATTTATAGTCGCTTATACGTCTGGTTTGGGCGCGTAGCCGCGTACCCCAACTTCCGGTCAGATGTTGTGGTTCAAGGACGATTCGAACAGCGATTTCGCATGGGAAATGGGACATTTTAAAAATATATTTTCTGTCAATATTCGTATTCTTACGAAATTTTCAGTGCCCTGTTAGATGAGTTAGACCATTGCAAGTCATTAGGAATAATTTACGGCGCTTTTTGTGACGTTAAAAACGTGAAAATAATTAATTACGCTAAACTACACGTTTACCCACACGGCATTTCAATTTAGACATCTCAACAAGGCCCCAAACATTTTTTCGATTTTTTAAAAGTATTTAGGCCAAGTTATTTTCTATAATGGCTCGGTAGTATTTCTATAATGGCTCGGTAGCAAGTAAACATTATGGCCGCCGCAGATAGGTGCAGAATTAGAGCGGCCTGACATACGGCGATCGATAGATATCTCGTATCTGATGGCCATGTGTTAAGGTGAATCGATTTTGTTGTGTTATTTAGCTTATTTAAGCGTATTAATATTTATGAAAATACACCTTTTCATGGTAGTTTTACTTACTTACTTACTTTCACGAAAACATTGGCCTATAGTTCGCCGTAGGTCGCGGAAATATTGGGCTATCGATCGCCGTATGTCAGGCCGCTCTAATTCTGCATCTATCTGCGGCGGCCATAATGTTTACTTGCTACCGAGCCATTATAGAAATACTACTGAGCCATTATAGAAAATAACCTTTAGGCCAAAATATAATGTTGTGTTTCCGGTAACAGAGTTAAAAAAATTGGGTAGGTAGGTCGAAAAATATTTTTATTTTGGTAAAATATTTTGATACAGTGACTATCCGAAAAATTATACCCCACTGCTCTTTTTTTGCACAAAGGTACATGCTGCAACAAAGTACGTGTTTTAAGCAAGTATGAACTGCCTATTTCCCGACTGTCTGCACCTAAAAATTGCTATAGAAAACAATTCGGCAAAACTCCGAACGGCGGTCCCAAATTATAGCATTAAATAAATCAACATGACGTGTCGTAATAGTGCGGTGTATTGGATGAGCGCATAGAAACCGTTTTTTTTGCATGCCACACTTATAAAACGACCAGCTGGTCCACCGAAATAGAAGCCGGAATGATGAGAAAGCACTTGAGAAATGGAAGCTGGATGAAGACCTTTTACAGGTGAAATGAAGGTGGATTGGTGAAAAAACGCAAGTGAAATAGGTATTCCCTAAGAAGTACACATGTGCTCCAATCGCTACAATTTTCGATTATTCCGGTAACCAAGACCGTAAGTATCCAAACGCACCTATTCTCATTTTCCGGAAACGTTCCGAAGATTTTATATTAATATTCTAAAATGCATAGGAAATCCTATGTTAAAATTAGCAGCTCACGCCCAACCGCCATATTTATACACAAAATGACGTGACGTCATGGGCACACACGACGTTAAAATATTATATACCTTGAAAGACGGCTGCTTACAATCTTCACTTTCTTAGTGAATGCTGTATAATTATAATATCCCAATTGTACATCACGAAAGGCAATGTCACTGTAAATTAAAAAAATTAAAAAAAGTTTTAAAATTTTTTCTAAATAATTTTTTTTTAAATTCCACAAATTTTCCGAGTCGCGGCAATAAAAGTGGGTCGGCCTGGTTACCGGAAACACAACATTTTTTTGGACCTTATTATAAATATTCCAATGCATAGCTCACGCCATGTTTGACTCTTCCGGAAGTACCGAGGTGGCCTCCCTAGACCTATAACAGTTATTGAAAAATATTATAGCGCATATATATATTTACATATTCTCCTGCATTTATTGAACATTCTTGTAGCGCACATTTAATCATATTATGTTACATTTATTCAACAGTATTTCAATATGACAATGTATTGTAATGTAGATACCAGAAAGGTATAATAATTATTTCTCATAGGCAATATGGGGTAGACAGTGCGATTTATGGTAAACTGGTGAACGGGAAAATATTGTGAAGTTAGGCCAGTTATACCTTATACAGTAATTATTATGAATGGTAAATAGTTTTCATTGTGGTGTATAAATTAATACCAGATGCTATGACAACAGGAGGGTATTGTTTTGGTGTAAAATACTAATCAGTAGGCAGGGCTTAAAGTGTGGCAGGACAGTCATGGATGTCGTCAAAGGTGTTAGATTAGTCAAAAAGAGCAAGTGCAGTTACTTTGCAATTATCCATGAAACAGACAATGTCGTTGAGGATAGAGCTTTTTTTGACTGACCTGGTGGTGGAATTTGCTATTGGAAAAGAAGAAGCAAAAAGGACAAAGACTGGTGGACCTACAGACTCCAATTGACTTTTGGCAACATATTTGAAAGTTTCTAAATAAAATTTGAATTAGAGATTGGAAATTAGTTTGACGCAATGTCAACATCAGAAGTTGGTTTAAGTAAAGGATGGATTATCGTATAGGAGCAATGGGATGGGATGAATCCTCTGCAAGCAACTGATTAATGCCAACATGGTGGTATAAAATGCATTTCCTGAAATTATACTAGGCCACGCTCTAAGAAGAGAGCGAACAGCTTAGGTGCGGTGATCATTAGGTTGTATGGTTAAGTATTTTAGGAAGTCGAACTGAAAGGTGGAATGTCAAAAGCCTATTATTTCTGTGCCATTGTTCAAACACAATTTTCAAGCTGTCCTACAGTGAGTGGTCTGATGGGCACTACACATTCAGATATGTTCATTGTTCATATGAAGTAAATATAGGGTGAGAGAATGACTGGGTTGCTGTTTCTTTTACAGTTAACTGGTGTTTTTCTATTTTGTGGTGTAAATGTTTCAGAAATTGCTGATTTGACTTTATATTTGAATAGCTTTGATAAAATATTCCAGGTAGTAATAACATTTTATTACATTGTTACACAGCACAGTGAACAAGATATGCCTCCAAGAAACGTTGACGTGGTCCCGTGCAATGTGGAAGATGAGATGAAAAGTGAACTGCAACCTCCTGTCATTCCATCAGATCAAAAGTTTCTGCCATTGCAGATAGTCTGGAGGAATGTCGTCTGGTTTTCCATCTTGCACTGTATGGCTCTTTATGGCCTTTTCCTTCTTCCTTGGGTTCATCCATACACTTGGTTGTGGAGTAAGTGACTGCATATTTACAATTTGCTTCATTTTTATCATCGGTTTGTGGTGCCATTATGTTTAACAGTGCAAGGAGTGTGAATAAATTATCTCCTTTATTTCTGTCCTTTTTAGTCCAGAGCTCCTCACATATTGGGTTTAAGTCTTTCTGTGACCAATTCAATTCTGCAATGAGATTCATTTCATGTCTTGTTTTTTGCATTGTCCAGCTTTAAACAAAATTTGCTGTTGCTGTATCTCATATATTGTGGGGGTGTGGTGGTGTAGTGGTGGCTTCAGTGCCTGGGAGCCGGAGGGTTCCAGGTTCGAATCCACCCTAAGCCGCTGCGTAGGGACCTTTTGCTCGTGCGCTTCGGTGTGAAGCTCCACGCTATAGTTGGGTGCGCTTCTGTGTAGAGAGCTTAAACGGGCGTTATAGCAAATGAGAGAAATAATTTTAAACAAATAAAATATGTTCTGAGCTTGTGTTTGTGTCACTTTCCATCTTCTCCACACCCTATATCAGCTTTGCTAATGCCTTCAAGAAGTGTCCAGTTCTGCTCTTCAAGCTTTCTGCTACGGTCATGTTTGGTCATTAGATGACCAGGATCACCTCACCTGGTGCCGTCAGCTTCTGGAGCTCTGGCGAAAGCCTTGGTGCATCTTCTCCAGTTGATCCTCTCCCTAGTCGCCTCTCTTAGCTCCTCGAGTCTCATGCCAGACTTTTCCTGTACCTCATCCAACCATTTCTTCCTTGGTCTTCCGCATCTTCTCTTTCCCTCACCGCATGCCGTCATCAGCTCCTTTTCCAAACCGTTAGATCTCATCACATGGCCGAAGTAGCTCAATTTCCTCCAAGTTGCTGTTTGCTGCAGTGTCTCCTCCTTCTCTATTCCGAGCTCCTCGCGCACCGATTCGTTAGTTCTCTTCTCCGTCCATGAAATCCTTAGCATCTTTCTCCAAATCCACATCTCACACGCGTTGATTTTCTTTTCAATATCCCGTGTCTTTGTCCATGTCTCGCATCCATATAGGACGACTGGGAAGATCAGTGCTCTTACCAGTCTTTTCTTTGTTTCCCTGTTCACGTATTTGTCCTTCCAAATCTTTTCCAGACCGTTCATTGCCGTTTTCCCCTTTGTCCATGTCTCGCATCCATATAGGACGACTGGGAAGATCAGTGCTCTTAGATGACCAGGATAGATAAATTTATCTAGCAATTTATTCAATAGTTTCTCCTTGTATGGCTTAATATCTTGTAGTTCTGTTCGTCTTTTAGTGAAGAGGTCAGTGTCTCAGCAAATCGCAGCTTATTTAGCATTCGATTTTGTTCAATTCCTTCCTTGCGCTCACCTAAGCAGAGTGTCTCTAATAGACGTTAAGGAAGTATAGTAATAAGAAACTCCATTTTTCTTATGGAAATAGTTTACGTTTTATTTTTTTCACTGACTTGTATGTTTGTCACCATCTCTTCTTTGTGCTTCTGTCAAATATGGCAGTTAAATTGCTAATTCAGATCTCAAGTCTTATACTGAAGTGTACATATTGAATCTATAACCAATGCTCGAATTACTGCTTAAAGCATCAAATATCAAATACATGAGGCACGATAGACACATTCGATTACTGTTATAAATGATGGCTTCAGAACAAATCTCATAGTTCAGCTGGTTGGCATCAAGTCAGGAATGCGGAATCTGCGTGGAATTATGCGTGGTTATTGTGAAAACTGTTTGCATACGATGGCTTGGTTTGGCTTGCTTATAGACTTTCTGAATCTCTCTTAATTGTGCATGTATCAAAATCGTTGCAATTATTTGTTTATTAATTATCTGTTTGCAGCAGTGGCACTTTACATGATGAATGGACTTGGAATAACGGCTGGCGCGCACAGACTTTGGTCACATCGTTCTTATCATGCCAAATTGCCACTTCGAATTCTGTTGGCCATCTTCAATTCCATTGCATTTCAGGTGAAATACTTCAGATTGCAAGTTCTAGCAAAATTCACTTGTTGATTAAATTTTCTTAATTATTGTGTCTACATATTATGCTGACATAAGGCCTTAAAAAAATGTTGTGTTTCCGGTAACAGAGCTAAAAAAAATTGGGTAGGTAGGTCGGAAAATATTTTTATTTTGTAAAATATTTTTATGCAGTGACTATCCGAAAAAGGTATACCCCACTAGTCTTTTTTGCACGCTGAAACAAAGTACGTGTTCTAAGCAAGTATAAACTGCCTATTTCCCGACTGTCTGCACCTAAAACTGCTCTAGAAACAGTCCTATTAATTTCATTTTGTTGACGTCTCTTATGTTATGTCAATACAAATGTAAAAAAAATTATTGAAAAAAATTTAAATTTTTTTGGAAAAAAAAATTTTGAAATTTTTTTTTTATAAATTTTTTACAAAAATATTTGGGTCGCGGCCCTAAAAATGGGTCGGTCGCGTTACCGGAAACACAACAATTTTTTTTACGCCTTATGGTTAATTTATATAGTGGCATTAATGCCGCATTATAATCCCAAAAGGTCAAACAGTCACCAATAGACATATCGACAATGAATCATAAGTACAGCAATTCAACAAAACTTTACAAGAAGTCATAATAAAGTATCATCAATATCATTGGGCTCAATGCCCGTAAGAGTCCGACACCACTCTCTGTCTGAGTCTGTCTCGCGTCATGCTGCCCAGCTTCAACCAGTCCGGTCAGCAGGTCTGCTCTATACCATTAACATCTTGAAGCACCTAGACCACCTTGTCTGATTGAAGAGAATCGTGGGAAAGAGACAAGAAGGACAACGTGCGTCAATGCCCATATGTGTCCCATTGCTCTCCCCCCCGACTCTCTCCGCTGGTCTGTCCTGACTGGCCTGTGCATGTCTGCTCCACATGAAGCATCTGAGTTGCTATGTCACTTGTGTCGTGGTTTTTGCGGATTTCAATCGTCTTGGTCTTTTCCTGCCAGTGTATCGCCACCCATCTGGCAAACCTTCATTTTTTTGTCCGAGCTTAGGACCGGCACAGGGACGTTGTTGGTTCCCTGTGGCGGAGGATAGATGCAGTTTAACGTCGTGCCCAGGACAAAATAAAGTATATATTTTCTGAAGCAGCAAATGGATTTAAGCCAGAAATTTGCTGAATCAATAAAGTTTATATTTCCTGAATCAGCAAATTTCTGGCTATAAATCCATGTTTTACGTTGAAGAAATATTCATTTATATATAGCGACTTTAGTTTTCCAAAGGGCAAAACAGTCACGATAAACATATCATATCGTCACTGCATTTGAAGACAACAGTCCAGTAATGGTCACAAATAAATATATAACAAAGCACATATTTTCTGAATCACCAATCTTCTGGCTATGAAATTCAAATTTCATTGTGGACAAAAGTTCCATTCTAACAAAGGACCAAAAAGAGTAGGGTGCCACCTACAAGGACTTGGTACATCATCATGCGGCGGGCTATCAAGCTTTATAGTGAAGTGGGCTATCAAGTCGAGTCAGCTAACAAGACTGTCTGAATGTCCTACTGTCCCAGTAAAGGCAATATCCTTATTTGAAAAAGCCTTTTGTCAGTTCCATTGCTCAATGTCAAAAGTTGCTGTCGGTTCGTTTAGCAATTCCACGGACTTCATCACTTGGACATTGACCTTTGCGAACATGACTTTGACCTTGACCACAGCCACAACCTGGACCATGACCACACCATTGACCACAATTGTTTCTTCCTCTAATGCTGCTGGCTGTGGTAGCATCATCAACAGTTGCAGATGCTGCATAGAAATGAAAACATAATATTTAGTGAATTGATGATGATGATGATGGTTCTCTGCCCGAAGGCAGGTTCATTGGCTTTACACCCCTGGGGATGAGAAGAGTGAGATGGTTTTCCGTTGCCTTCCCCACAGACAATGATGGGTAAGCAACTTGCCCAAGGTCGCTCCGCAAGAGCTTGCGCCACCGCGTCCCACACGTACTAGCCTGAGATATCGAAATCTCTGAATGTCAACTCCCTGCCCGGGGCTTGAACCGCAGTTCGTTGCAGCCAACAGACGAATGCCGCTCGCGCTTACCGCTAACTAGGCCAGTAGTGAATTAGATAGGATCAATGGAAACGAGAATAATTTGAACATTGTCAATCAGCTGATCAATAGACACACACAAAGTTATTCCATGAAACCACTTTCAGTATGGCTTGATTTTACTTTCAGTAAACATAAATTTGCTTTCAATTAGCATCTTCACATACCTCTTACATCAGAACTATAAAGAAATTACAAGCAAGACACACACAAATATAAAAATATTGGCCTTTGCTTACCTCTTCGACTTCAGCATTATTTAGCAATGCGGAGTCCAAACGACAAGACTCGGTATGAGAATGGGCTAAAATCGAAACTATTTACGTCCCACACGCTGTCCGTGCACCGGCATCTTCAAATCTTGGACGAATTTATCGTCAAAGATGAAAATTCATCGTCAAAACTATTCATGACACACGCAAAAATTTCGGAACTCGGGACATTTTTATCCCTCACTTCAAACTTTTTTGGGACTCCAATATATAACTTTTGTCAACAAAAAGTACATCGAATTGTGAGGAATTGTTCGGACTTCAACCCTGATTTTTTGTACACACAACCAATGCGTATTTATAAATAGCTTATAGCTGTGTGCAACCTGGTGGCGGACCGGTAACGCGTCCGCTCACGGAGCGGAAAGTTGCGAGTTCGACTCCGGGTAACAACCTTAGGCAAGTTCTTCACGCACACGTGCCTCTGTCACCAAGCAGTATAATTTGGTACCGGCGTAAGCTGGGAAGTAAACAGCAAGTCCTGCGATACACTGGCCCTGTGTCCAGGACCTAGGGATTCGTCCATTGCTGGCTCAGGGCTATGGAAAAGGAGATGAGCGCCTCCCTGTGTTCCTCATGGAACGGGATGGGACTTTTTTTTACTGTTTCAACGCCTCCCGTTTCGGGTCGCTAGCGACCCGATCTGGCGGGAACGGGTTAAGCACAGGTGGACCAACCCAGAAATTTATTATTTTGTAGGAAACAATTTTTTATATTTCTCTGTCAATTAGGGTTGCCAGGCGTCCGGTAATGAACCGGACAGTTTGGTATTTACACAAACTGTCCGGTCAGAAATTTCAGACAGTACCGGACATGGCTGTGTCCGGTAAATAATTGTTGCCAGCAACAAGTGCATTTGGAGTGGAGTGTATAGTTTCTTGGGACCATGAAAATATCTGCTTACGATTTTCCCGCGTAGAATGCATTGGCCTGTGAAACAAAGTCAAATTTATATCATACACCGATCATAGTTGAAATGACGGCATCGTTAAATAAACTAACATAACAGAGCCAAATATATGATGCACGGATCTATACTCTGTGTACCTTGTGCGTAAAGTTGGAGGCTTGATACATAGTTCAAATAATGGTTGAACCGAATCGCCGTATTTAGGATATGCCTCTGTCTGTCTGTTTATTCATCTGTCTGTCTCTCTCTGCACAAACGATCTCTCCCTCTCTGTCTATCTATCTCCCTCCTTTCCCGTAAGGCTTAAACACCGACACTTGTAATCTGTCTGTGCTTATCTGCCTCTCTATCTCTCTGTTTGTCTATGTCTGACTGTGTCAATCTGCCACTCTAGCTCGCTCTGGTCTTTCTAGCCAGTCTCTTAAACCCCACGCTGATTATTTATATTTGTCTCGAGTCTCTCGACTACAAAGATTCGTGTCCTAACGATGCATTCGCATCTTGCCTTGCATGCCTATTATAGGTTAACTGAAGTTATCTACAGAATGGAACTGAGTGCTAAAATAGCTAAATGTGTTTTTAATATTGTTTAATCCCTTAACCGTGATCCCCGAGTTAACTCGTCCAAATTTTACTAAGAATATTTTTATTACACGGTAAAGGGGTTAATATCCGAATTCAGTCATTTGTCCGGGCGCCAAATTTTCAAATTAGACACTATATATACACGGTGTCCTAATTGAACTGATACCCTTTTTGTTTTGGCGATATACTTGTCAATTCTAAATGAAACTATATAAACTTTCAGAGAATGTAAGAGGGATAAATTATCAATGGTTCCTGAAATTTTGATCCATTTCTATTAACAGAGTCCGAAGTTATGCACATTCAAATTTGGGCAACGAAAATTTTAAGTTTCCAACATGTAAAAGATAGGAAATTAGTGTTAGCGCTGTTCTTCAAAGCTGATGTTCAAAATGTCCTCCATTAGCTCGAATGCATGCTCTAACGTGCTTTTGTCAATCATTGATTGCATTGTCAACAATCCCTTGATCAAAACGATTTCATTCTTCCACATTTCGCTGTTTGAAGTGGTCACTGGTCAACGTCACGTAGGCTATGCGAGTTTCATAACGATGCGATGGGCCAGTTTCTGTTATTAAATTCCTTTAAAAACCTTTTGTACCGTAATGTTTTTCGTCTATTAAATTTTTTTAATTAAACTCAAATCATCTTTGCTGAAAACCATTTTTATTATTGTCCCCTAACATGTAAATGACGGAAATATCACGTCATATAATTTTTTTTATATTAATTTAGAAAGTAATGTGTGCAGGTGCAAACAATACTTTCTTATCTTTTACATGTTGGAAACTTAAAATTTCCGTTGTCCAAATTTGAACGTGCATAACTTCGGACTCTGTTCGTAGAATTTGATCAAATTTTCAGGAACCATTGATAATTTATCCCTCTTACATTCTCTAAAATTTTATGGAGTTTCATTGAGAATCGACAAGTATATCACAAAAACAAAAAGGGTATCAGTTCAATTGGGACACCGTGTACATAGGATTATGCATAATTTTATACACCCCATCTATCTATTATATGGGCTGTACTTGGCCGAGTTTCTAAACGGCCGTTTAGATGATTTAAAAAGCTAGTTTATCTAGCTAGGGCTAGGCGTCCGTGGTTTGGCTCACATGTTGCAACTTTCAAACAGTCCCCGGCACTGATACTGTCTTATAAATCATCATTGTTATCCATGGGCTGACAGCCCTTAGGTGCCGACGCCGCTCTCTGTCTGAGTCTGTCTCGCATCATGCTGCCCAGCCTCAACCGGTCCAGTCAGCAGGTCTGCTCCATACCATTAACATCTTGTAGCACCTAGACCACCTTGTCTGATTGAAGAGAATGTTCGAAGAAAGCAAGAAGGACAACCTGGGTCAATGCCCGTATGTGTCCCACACTCTCTCCTCCAACTCTCTCCACTGGTCTGTCCTGACCGGCCTGTGCATGTCTTATAAATATACATATATAAATATATATATACATGTATATAATATGTATGTATGTACACACACACACACACACACATATACAGGGTGGCTCAAAAAAAATGTACTACCAGATAAAATGCAATATCTTTGCAACCGATTGAAATTTTTCTCCGAAAATTTTCCAATTTGAAGGGGAATGAATTTCCAACAATCCCTGAAAGTTTCACTGAAAACTTTATGTCTGCAAAAGTTACAGCTGTTTAAACTTTGATTTTGGTTTTTTCAAATTTCCGTGGAAAAAATTTACGTCAACTCTTGATTTCCATGTCAAGTGATATCACTTTTCACTACGGCCTCAGAAATACGCTTTGCAGTTTATTGTAGGGTATGATGGGAGTGTCCACTCCCTGCTTTAATACGAGCTCGAATTCTTTTTGTGAAGCTTAGTATGGCCTTGTTGATTGAGTCCTGCGGCAACTGATCCCACATTAGCAGCAGGACTTCCTTCAGCTCGCCAATGTTCTGCAACTTGGGATGAAATGTCTTGCAGCATAGCTTCCCAGACGTGATACGTAAGAGGGCTAAGGTCTGGCGATGTTGTTAGTCACCTTTGCCAATAAATTTACTGGAGTGGATTGCAAAAATAAGGTAGCGTCATCATAATCAGCCTTGCCGTGCGAGCAAGCAGGCGCACCGTCCGGCTGGAAAATAAAACCACATGTTAGAGCATGGCCTACATGTACCTGGTCTTCAATTAGTTTGGGTAAGAGAGTTCAGCGATGAGTTTGACATTTATCCTACTGAATGGGATTAAGTGCAGTCTTTTCTGGCACCCGTGACACATGCCAGCAAATCTGATGCTGAAACCACGATGTGCTTTGCAAACTTGACCCTTTCGATTACCAAGCGAATTTCTTGAAATTTATACTTTTTCCATCAGACCAAGCGACCACTTCCTGCCTCGCTTCCAACATCTGATCTTCGTTACATAAACATGTTTAGAGATAGCCTTCAATATGCTCAGGCTCCACTTTTCACTGGGCATTTTGCTATGACTACGCGTTGTCCCAGTCTCTGTTCACGCAGCGTCCGAATTTCCATTTTATCTTCCGCAGAAACTTTGCCCATGACGTTCAGTGATGGATTCACGAATTGAGTCCATAATCTATAAAATATCACTAAATACCAACAGTTTGCTTCATAAACAGCTTCTATGCAGCTCTTAGTGAGGTCGTAGGACATCATCATCATTTCTTATGATGTAATTTGCAAAATATCTTAATGAAATCACATTGTATTGGAACTTTATTCTCCGGATTTTCGAAAAAACGAAATTTTAAGTTTGAACAGCTGTATCTTTTGCAAACAAGAAAATTTTCAAGTGAAACTTTCAGGGATTGTTGGAAATTCATTCCCCTACAAATTGGGAAATTTTCGGAGAAAAATGTAAATCGGTTGCGAAGTTATCGCATTTTATCCGGTGGTACTTTTTTTTGAGCCACCCTGTATATATATATATATATATTAAAATATGAATTACCCAACGTTGCCCGGGAAATTTCGGTTTTTCGCCCCCTCCCGCCAAGCATCATCCCACCACACACACACGCACGTGCACATACATATAAATATATATATTATATATATGGTCTCATAACGTGATAGCCATTGTCCGGTAATTTCATGAAGGTCATCTGGCAACCCTACTTTCAATTATAAATGGAAAATTTCAGTTTGATTCATGTGATTGCAAAAATACACGTTCAATATCATTGTAACATTGCATTCAACATTTTCAAAAGATATTTATCATATTTTCTGTGCTATAGTCACACCTTTGTATAGGTTGATGTGATGTCATACTGGATTTTTAAAAAGTCTGTAAACTGGTTGCACTGGCAAATAGGTTGCATCCACACTTTGAGCTCAAGGTATAAATCCAGTTAAGGCTAAATTTATCTGACTGGGCAGTTGCAAGCAACTTGCTAAAATTGACTTTGCTGCAATTTGGGTTGCGATGTGTAGTGGATATGTTCGTTTTCCTGCAGCCAAAGGGTTGCAGGTTCGAATCCACATCAAGCCGCTGCATAGGGACCTTGGGCAAGTCCTTTACTCGCAATTGCTCAGCGCTTTGGTATGAAACTCCGATTCAGTGTCTGTGCTGTAGTCAGGAGCGCTTCTGAGTAGAAATCTTGAAGGAGCACTATAACAAGTGCACATATATACATACAATGTCATACATACATACATGCATACATGCATAGTACATACATACATGGTCCTGGGCATGACGTTAAACTGCATCCATCCTCCGCCACAGGGAACCAACAACGTCTTTTTGCCGGTCCTAAGCCCGGACAAAGGAGGAAAGGTTTGCCAGATGGGTGGAGATACACTGGCAGAAAAGACCAAGACCATAGAAATCCGCAAAAACCACAACACAAGTGACATAGCGACCCAGATGCTTCAAGGTGTCAGGATGTGGAGCATACATGCACAGGCCGGTCAGGACAGACCGGTGGAGAGAGTCGAAGGAGAGAGCATACGTGGGCCACATACGGGCATTGACCCAGGTTGTTCTTCGTACCTCCCTCCCAATATTCTCTTCAATCGGACAAGGGGGTCTTACGGCTCCAAGATGTTAAGGGTATGGAATGGACTTGCTGACCGGACCGGTTGAAGCTGGGAAGCATGATGCGAGACAGACTCAGACAGAGAGTGGCGTCGGACACCTACGGGTTGTTAACCCACAGATAAAGATGATGATCATCATACATACATACATACATACATACATACATACATACATACATACATACGCACACTTGCGTCTGAATTTCCTAGTTATGCCTTCTCAAATGCGGTCCGTGACCTTGGTGTTCTGCGGGACCAAGAGCTCACTTTTGCTCCTCACATTCACCATCTTGTCCAAGACTTACTATCAGCTGTATCACAAAAAGTTTGCTCGTTCACTAACGTCTAGTGCTGTCACCACCCGAGTTCATTCTTTCATTACAGCCCACATTGACTACTGCTCGTCACTCTACTCTGGCCTCCCGTTCAATCGAATAATGTGCTTAAACCGAGTCTCATGCTCTACAGCAGGGGTGTCAAACCTTTTTTAGTGGCGGGCCAGTTTGAACATCTTCTAACAAGTGGTGGGCCAGTGTCAACATTTTCTAGCAAGTGGCGGGCCAGGGTGTCGAAGCTCCTGAGCAAAAGTGGGTAGTGATCTGAGAGGGAGCTTCGGGCTTAGTCAGCCAATTCCCAGAAAAGTCCAAATATTGCGAAAAGATCTTGATTCAATGTCTACCTTTCGGTTCTTATTAAATTTTGACGTTTTAAATAATTTTTTAATCTTTAGGGAAGGCTCTGCGGGCCAGAAAAAAATCGTCGGTGGGCCAGAAATGGCCCGCGGACCAGCTCTTTGACACCCGTGCTCTACAGCACGTTTATTTGGACAAATTCCTAAATTTGGTCATGTCTCCAGCTATATGCTGAAGACATTACACTGTCTTCCTACCCGGCAGCGCATTGAATATAGGGTCGCTGCTCTGGTTTGGCAATATCAGCTTGGTGTTGCTTCCAGACTGACTGCAAGAGCTCTGTTGCTTCACAGCTATCCAAGGCACTAGATTGCGTTCTGCACAGAAGGGATTGCACTTGGTTCTATTCGCGTGAACTGCAATCATACAAAATAGAACCTTTTCTGTGGTGTTTGCAGCTGTCTGGAATGGGCCCCTGCAGGAGCTCCGTCTGCTTCCTGGGCTCTTGCTGAAGCATTTAAAAGAATTCAACTTGAAAGTGTGCTTTTTTGCCATGCTAGAGCCAGGAAGAACAAATGGATAGAATACACAGAGGAGCTGTATAGTGAAGATAGGAGAGTAATGGAAGAGAAAATTGTTGTAACAGAACATGGAAAAGAACCAGAAATCTTGGAAGCAGAAGTTATATGGGCAATAAAACAACTGAAGAACAATAAAGCTCCGGCCAAGGATGGGATTCCTATAGAAATGATAAAGCGGGGGGATGAGGTGATGATAAAGACAATAGCAAGATTATGTAATAACATACGGACAACCGGAAAATGGCCATATGTTTGGAAAAGCTCAACCTTTATTCCTATTTTTAAAAATGGTGAAGCGAGAGAGTGTGAAAACTATAGGACAGTAGCATTGATTTCTCACACAAGTAAAATACTACTTAAAATAATTCATAAAAGAATGGAGAGTATAATCGAGAGAGAACTTCCAGACAATCAAGCAGGATTTAGGAAATCTCGTGGAACTAGGGATCACATTATTTATTTATTTTGCTCTAGTCGCTTCTGACTTCAGCCAATGTCTCGCATCCTCTTCCGCATTGTGCAGGGCCCGCAGGCCGCCGCTGGGATCACATTGCCAATATGAGATGGATATTGGAGAGGCAAAGAGTGTGGACAAAAGGTATACCTTTGTTTCATCGATTACAGCAAGGCTTTTGATTGCATTAACCATGAATTAATGTGGAAAACTTTGATTGAGATGGGAATACCGAAACATTTGATATCACTACTTAAAGGACTGTATGAAGACCAGATAGCGGTGATAGGAACAGAATTTGGAGATACAGACAGATTTAAAATAAAGAAAGGAGTAAGACAGGGTTGCATCTTGTCTCCAGTCTTATTTAACCTGTACGTGGAAAGGATATTGAGGATGGCCGAAATGGAGGAGGGAAAAGAGGGAATAAAGATAGCAGGAAGAGTACTGAATAACTTGAGATACGCAGATGATACTACATTATTGGCAGGAAAAAAGCAGATTTGTTACAACTAATAAAAAGGCTAAAGAGAGAAAGCGAAAAGGCTAGTCTTCATTTCATCACTAGCTGAATTACCCGGCTTTGCCCGGGAAATTTAGGTTTGTCGTCCTTCGCCACGCCTGACGCATTTCCCATTCTGACCTTCTCACCCCGCCTTCCACTGGGCCCAACTCGGTCCCACCCTGGGGTGCACAGCGATGCACGTGAAACTTATATTTATCTCCCTAACCCAGCTCCCAACCGCCCCTGCGGGGCTGGGTCGCCACCCTAGGTTTTCCGTCCTTGCCCATCTCCCACCCGCCCCTGCGGAGCGGGTTCGCCACCCCTTCGGGGTGGACGACATTTTCCTGTGAATTTTGGTTCTTTTGCCTAAACCCGAAATAATGTCCAGATAGCCTATGTACGACGACACGTTATGATATTAATTAGGCCTACTGGTATCTATTTTCATTATCTTGTCCAAAATTTGCGATCAAATCGTTCTTAATTATTATGTATTTTAAATATAATTTTTCGAAAACGCGCACTATATTAATTATCGGTCGTTGGTGATATTATAATGACTTCATAGATCTATGGGTTCTTTGAGAATAATTGATCCGGCGGCCAGCAACATTTAAACTGCGTGAATCATGAATATTCATGTTTACGCAGTCAGCGCGTGAAATCAAATGTTGCCGGCGGCCAATCTTAAATACTTTCGGAAACAAAATTAAACGTTTAAAACTTGGGAAAAGGTGAGATTTTTTAATCGCGAAACCCCCTATATTTGTTCTCGGGTGCTAAGAAGTATTTTTGTAAATGTTTGGGAACAATCGGTCGCGTGGATCAGAATATTTTTGAATACAAAGAGTGTTACATAAAATCATACGTTTCTGTTTTATAGGTTTTAGATAAAGAAGACAAAGATTATGACAAGAGTTGGGGGAAACAATTTTGTGATAGACGGACAGGAATTGGAGGTGGTTTCAAGCTTTACGTTTTTAGGATCTCTAATAGAAAAAGAGGGCAAGTGCGATACGGAAATAATGCGTAGGGTGGAGATAGGCAAAACTGCAATGAATCGATTTGAAAAATATGGAAGGATAGGCATGTGAGTTTAGACACGAAAAAAGGCTGGTGAGGGCTTTGATAATATCGTCAGTATTGTATGGTTGTGAGACATGGACACATTGGACAATGACCAAGAAAATGAATAAAAAGATTAACGCATGTGAGATGTGGATTTGGAGGAAGATGCAGAGAATATCTTGGAAAGGAAAAAGGACAAATGAGTGGTTACACACAGAATTTGGTATCGTATGAGTTGTTACAGTGCTAAGAAGAAAGTTGGGTTTCTTTGGTCATGTTATGCGCTCAAATGGACTGGAAAAAGATATGATGCTGGCATGCGAAGAAGGAAGGAGAAAACAAGGACGGCTGAGGAAAAGGTGGATGGATGAGGTTCACGAAACAACAAGAATGAACTTGGAAGAACTAAGGGAAGCGACATAAGAAAGAAAGCAATGGAGAAGGCTGATCATGATGATCGCTAGAGTTCAACGAACTGAAAGCACAAGGTGCCAAGCTGAGAGCCAGGAGCGCTTCTGAGTAACCCCTTGAAGAAGCGCTATATAAATTCTGGAATGAATATGCTACTGTCGACGATGACTGTGTCTATGTTTTGCTCGGGAGCAATGATCAGATCACATCATGTAAGACTCTAGTGGAGTAGCTGTGATGGTGGGTGAGGAGGTCGAGGACAGACTGCTACAATCGGTTATGCAATGCTGGACTTGTGTGCTTCGTTTGCTGTTTCCTTCTACTGATATCCGCTGTCATGACCAAGACCCATGGTGCTTTTAATTGCCACTTAAAGATGACAAAAACTTCATGTCAGGATTCTTATTTAGGAGTATAATGTTGCTCTGATGGCTGTGTTGCCCCCTTGCTGGAAATGTCTTTTATTATTAAGTATTTTGTAGTTGGTATTACTCTTTCTGGAATGGGTTACAGTGTTCCAGTCCAGAGATTTATCAATAAACTGATATTTGTTTATTGTAGAATGACATCATCGAGTGGTCACGTGACCACAGAACTCATCATAAGTACTCGGAAACGAATGCTGATCCGCATAATGCAAGGCGTGGTTTCTTCTTTGCGCACTGCGGTTGGCTTCTGGTTCGCAAGCATCCAGAAGTTAAGGAAAAGGGCAGAAATATTGACCTGAGTGACATATTGGCCGATCCTGTCTGTACTGTGCAGAGGAAGTGAGTACACTGCTTTTCCTATAAATCTGTTTTCTTGTTCTCAAATAAAAATTAATGAATGTAACTGAGGACTCTAATATGGCCGATTGCAACATATGGAGCGGAGTCGTGGACGTACAGGAAGAGTGAAGTGAGAAGAATAAAGGCTTTTGAAACGACATCATACAGGAGGGTATTAAGAATACCGTGGACGGCTAAGAGAAGGAATGAGGAGGTGCTACAGGAGGTTGGTGGCGAACGGCTGTGGGGAGAGGTGGTAGGGAGGAAGTTAAGTTACTTTGGTCACATCATGAGGAAGGAAAACTGTCTGGAGAAAGATATACTCACTGGAGAAACGGAGGGAAAGAGGAGACCTGGAAGACCGCGTAAAATGTGGATCGATGATGTGAAAGAATGGACCGGGATGACAATGGAGCAGGCGATTCGAGCAGCGCAGCAGAGATCTACTTGGAGACAAATCGTCCTTTGTGCCGCCAAAGTTCGGAACGAATAAGGCACCGACGACGACGAACTGGTAAATATGGCCCAACATTGTGGGGCACGGTGGTGTAGTGGTGGCATCGTTGTCTTCGAGCCAGAAGGTTCGAGGTTCGAATCCACCTCGCCGCTTTAGGACCTTGGGCAAGTCCTTCACTCACAATTGCTCAGCGCTTCAGCGTGAAACCCCGATGCAGTGTCCGCTCTGCATTATTTTTCGGGTATTAAAATGTGCCAGGATTGGGTCACTGTCACCATAGGCACAACTGCCCTATATGGGACCCGTTTGGCATGTCCCTTCCCACTCTCTGCCAGCCTGGGATGGTCCCTCCAACTTTTGCCAACGACTTGATCTTTCAACGGGAATATTGACTAAAGAATGTGTAGTCTAATAAACTACATACTAAATTCCCAAAAGTAACCAAATCACTCTAAACTGCGCAATTAAAATTAAACTTGTCTATAAGATAATGTACAATAAATAGTCTAAATGAGAATTTATAACAGCATGAAAAATTTGAGAAAAACAAGAGCCCAAAATAGACCCCTATGCTCTATTTGACATCACGAGCTCAAAATTGCATAGTCTTCTGGGCTTTTCCCTAGATACCCCACTGCATGGGATTTCACAATGATTCCTCATTGTGCCCATCATAGGGGTACCCCGTCAAAAGCGCGACCCGTCAAAAGCGCGCTAGACAAATGCATGCCGACATAAGCACGCAGTTAAAAAATATAAACTAACATATACAGACAAAAAAAGAAAAACTCACAAACAAACTCATGGCAGAGTTGAAAAATTCTAATGTCCAGAAATTAAGTAAAAGCTCTGGAAAATTTACATTGCTAAGAATCTTATATATATAGGCTAATCAAGGCAAATTTGCAAATAACCTGAACTACGGACAAAAAATATAATGTCCACAAAATTAAGCTACAGTGTTCGAAATTTAAATTGCGAAAATAGTGTACTCAAATCAATGTTTTTGAAGGATATAGCTTTCGGTTTCCTTCGAAGTCTCATCAATCGACTTTATGCAGTCGTTTTGCTTTATATTATGTGCCGTAGTTTACGCTGAGCAAATATGCAACCAGTAGGTAGCGAACGTCCTAGAATCTTTCGGTTTCCTTCGAAGTCTCATCAATCGGCAATTAAAATTACAAAGCAGTAGTTAATTTAATTTCTCACTTGTGGACAAACAACTGTCATCAAAATAGGTGGTTGTATCCTGATGGAATATGTAGAGGACCTCTATCATCATGGTAAAAGAAAGATATAGAAATAGCATAAAAACATCCAGAGCTATGCCAGGAGCGGATGCGGATACGGATCACAATCTAGTAGCGATGACAAGCCACCTAAACCTAAAGCTGATAAGAAGAAAAGCACCCACAATAAAGAGATGGGATAAAGAAAAGCTAAAGACAGAGACGAAAAGAATAGAACTGGCGCAGAGAATAGACAGCAGATTGGAGAAGACACAACAAGAGCAAAGCGAAGAGATAGCAGTGGAGGAAAGGTGGGAAAATATCAGGAATATAATCGTTGAGGAAACAACAGAAACAATAGGGTACCAAAAAGGAAAGACCCCACGGAAGCCGTGGATAACGGGAGAAATGATAAGAGAAATGGAAGAGAGAAGAAAGTGGAGACATCAGAGCACGGAAGAGGCGAAAAAGGAGTACAGAAGGCTAAACAACAAACTCAGGAGAACAACCGAAAAGGCGAGGGAACAATGGTGGGAGAACCAGTGCAGAGAGATAGAAGAAATGCAGAGGATGGGAAGATATGATAAGATGTATGAAAAAGTGAAAAAGACGACAAAGAACACGATGCAGAATGGAGGAATTGGAGTACAGGATAGAGATGGAACAATGTTACAAGACCCCCAACAAGTAAAGGAGAGATGGAAGGAATATGTAGAGGACCTCTATCAAACCAAAAACAGACCCGCGGGGTTAAACCAGGAGATGGAGGATGAAGAAACAGGACCAGAAATACTTAAAGAGGAAATAATAGCAGCTATCTCAGAAATGAAAAACAACAAGGCGGAAGGAATCGATAACATTCCAGTGGAAATATTAAAGGAATTGGGAGAAAAGGCAATGAACGAAATGATCCAAATCTGTCAGGAGATCTACAAAACTGGAATGTGGCCGGATGACTTTCTGCAGACAATACTGATACCATTAAAGAAAAAGGCGAATGCAGTAAGATGCGAAGAATACCGTACGATAAGCTTGCTGACACATGCTTCGAAGGTGCTGCTGAGGGTACTGACAAGGAGACTGCAGGCAAAGGCGGAGGCAGACGGGTGTCTTGGGGACGATCAATTCGGATTCAGAAAGGGCAGAGGAACGAGAGACGCCATTGGAGCTTTGAGAATGCTGACGGAAAGAAGTCTGGAGAACAACCAAGAAGTGTACATATGCTTTGTGGATTACGAGAAGGCGTTCGACAGGGTAGACTGGAGGAAGCTAATGACAATCCTGAGAAAGATGGGTGTGGACTGGAGAGATAGAAGGTTAATAGGAAACCTGTATATGGGACAGAGGATAAGAGTGAGGATAGATGGGGAACTATCGGAACCGGGAAAAATAGGAAGGGGTGTGAGACAGGGGTGTCCACTCTCACCCATACTATTCAATCTATACATCGAAGAGCTGATACGGGAGGCACTACTAGTCCATTATGTGCCATGAGGTCCCGTTTGCAAAATGGTGTTGGGGGAGTTTCTCACTTCCAATCAGTCAGTGGGTCCCTGGACATGAAAAATCACCGAGGTGCTTGTCTGCCATGACGTCACGAATGACGTAATCGGCAAATCCAATATGGCCGCCGCCGGCCATATTGGAAAATTCATCTTCTTTATTTCTTGCAGTATATGCAGGTGTAATACCTCTAATGGTACTGATTCGGGTATGTAGAATTCATTTCTGATATTGTTTTTGTCATCAGGGGTCATCTTGAGGTCACAAAGTCATTGTCAAGGTCATTTTTGCATCTTTTTCATTTCCTTCAGCTTATGCACGTGTAATACCTCTAATGGTACTAATTCAGGTATGTAGAATTCATTTCTGATATTGTTTTTGTCATCAGAGGTCATCTTGAGGTCATAGAGGTCATGTCAAGGTCACTAAGTTTCATATTTTTCATTTATTACAACATATATGCATGTGTAATGCCTCTAATGTTACTGATTCGGATATGTAGAATTCATTTCTGACATTGTTTTTGTCATCAGGGGTCATCTGAAGGTTATGAGGTCATGTTCATTGTGTGTTGCAAGTGGGTGGCATGGTGCACCAGGAGGGCCCCTCGCTATAACTATGTGGCCTCTAAGGTCCTCTGATCTACTGCTTGTAGGAGGGAGTGCATCAATTCCGAACGTGTATGTGACATAGCTGTCTAATATCATCTGGTCCAACATCTAACATGTTCTAATTGACCTTGGCTCTATACCTAGACATGTACCAAGTACAAGTACTTCTCTACTAATGCTGCATCTTGATCTGTCTCTCCAAAGCTTGTTAGATACTGTAGCCTTGTGTACATGCAGGGTTGCAAGCAATGGCTGCGACAGCTGCGTGTCTGGATCCCACCTTGGACGTAGGCCTGCAGGTCAACAGCATAAGATTGAATATGGACAGCCATAGCTGTCAGCAGGGAACCCGGATCGGTGGTGTAGATTATGGAAAAGGACCCACAAGGATATAGTGGACATGCCCAACACCTGGAGAGGCGCTACAGACAAACCAAATCACCTGCCAAGCAATCATCGTGGATAAGTCCGATAAATGCACTGTCAGTACAATGAAAAGTAGGGAAGCTACTGGGAGTTCAAGATTATTCAGCACTCGATGAGCCCATGGACCCCTTGACAGCATTTAACGATACAGTCCGTGAAGCCACGGATAGTAGTCCTCCACCAACCTTTTTACATACGACCTACAGTCTATCATCCTTAACCTCGGTCACAATTTTTTAAAAGATGGTTGTTGCTGCATAGCATATGCATTATCTTGAAAAATAACCTTCCCCAATATCCAGGCATGTTTTCGCAAGCGCCATTCCACAGAAACATTACTTATCCGCCTTTTCTCTGACACCTATAGGGCCTACGGTGTTATCGATAGATCCAAGATCTCCTCTCACTGCACTGCGCTGTTTAATTTGACGTGCGAGCTGAATTTGACAGTGCTGATCACGACATTCCCTTGTATCTATACAGTGCTATCCGGCACCTTATAGATGCAAGCGTTTATCGATTTCCTTTGACCTCTCTGGAAATGCACTTGACCGGCTTGCTTCCTTTCTGCTTGACCGCCTCTTCATGGTAGCTTACGGGTCAACTAGATCCTCGTGGGTCACTTTGCATAATCTTCACCCCCGATCCAGGTTCCCTGCTGACAGCTATGGCTGTCCATATTCAATCTTATGCTGTTGACCTGCAGGCCTACGTCCAAGGTGGGATCCAGACACGCAGCCGTCGCAGCCATTGCTTGCAACCCTGTACACTAGGCTACAGTATCTAACAAGCTTTGGAGAGACAGAGCAAGATGCAGCATTAGTGGAGAAGTACATGTACTTGATACATGTCTGGGCAGAGCCAAGGTCAATTACAACATGTGAAACGTTCGACCAGATGAGATTAGACAACTATATCGCATACACTACGTTCGGAATTGATGCACTCCCTAATACAAGCAGTGGATCAGAGGCCACATAGTTACAGCGACGGGCCCTCCTGGTGCACCATGCCAACCACTTGCAACACACAATGAACATAAAGCAAAACTATAGAGCCATTAAATCGTGGGTGCAAGGAACACTTTGGTGCACTGCTTCCATTACAATGTCTGCATCTTTTGTCACGAATTATGCTCACAATGTGCAACTGTGAAGGCAAGTGTGACAATCGACGCTTTGGTTGCCATGCTGATGCAAATTCCTACGTCATATTTTGTGATGGGAAGACAAAAACTCATCCTGCAAACACGTACGATGAAAACTTGCTTGCACACATCCAAACAATCTTAATGGTTATATTTTAAAGACAAACTTCATTGATGCACTGAAATATGACACAAAGCAGCATTGACTTTTAACATGTCATAATAAGCTAGCTAAATTTGTTCAATTAAAGTTATAACACCTGTTTCGACGCTATGCTCAATTGAGTTATAATCGACAAAATATGACCTTGACCATGACCTCATAACCTTCAGATGACCCCTGATGACAAAAACAATGTCAGAAATGAATTCTACATATCCGAATCAGTAACATTAGAGGTATTACACATGTATATATGTTGTAATAAATGAAAAATATGAAACTGAGTGATCTTGACATGACCTCTATGACCTTAAGATGACCTCTGATGACAAAAACAATATCAGAAATGAATTCTACATACCTGAATTAGTACCATTAGAGGTATTACACCGTTTTACACGTGCATAAGCTGAAGGAAATGAAAAAGATGAAAAAATGACCTTGACAATGACTTTATGACCTCAAGATGACCTCTGATGACAAAAACAATATCAGAAATGAATTCTACATACCTAAATCAGTACCATTAGAGGTATTACACGTGGATATACTGCAAGAAATAAGGAAGATGAATTTTCCAATATGGCCGGCGGCGGCCATATTGGATTTGCCGATTACGTCATTCGTGACGTCATGGCAGACAAGCACCTCGGTGATTTTTCATGTCCAGGGACCCACTGACTGATTGGAAGTGAGAAACTCCCCCAACACCATTTTGCAAACGGGACCCCATGGCACATAAAGGACTATACAGGAAACGGAAGAAGGAATAAAGGTTGGAGGAAAGATGATAAAGGCACTAAGATTTGCCGACGACCAGGCAATGCTGGCAAGCACAGAAGAGAATCTACAACACATAATGGATGAACTAAATGGAACCAGCAAAGAATATGGGATGAAGATAAACATCAAAAAGACGAAGGTAATGAGAATAAGTAGAGAAGCAAAAGGGGAAAAGAATATGAAAATAACAATCAATGGAGAAGAAGTGGAACAAGTCACTGAATTTTGCTATCTAGGAAGCCTGATAACGGAAGATGCGAAGTGCCACAAAGAAATCAAGAAAAGAATAGCGATGGGGAAAGAAGCGTTCACGAAAAGGAAGGAGCTACTGAAAGGAGGAATGAGTCGAGACATCAAGAAAAGAATGGTCAAGGCACTGATCTGGAGCGTCACACTGTACGGAGCAGAGACCTGGACGATGAGAAAGGAGGATGTCAAACGAATAGAAGCGTTCGAGATGTGGATATGGAGAAGGATGGAAAGGATCAGCTGGACAGAACATAAATCAAATGTAGAAGTACTGAAGAAGGTGGAAGAACAAAGATCCTTGATGAATACAATTAGAACAAGGCAGAAGAACTGGATAGGACATGTACTGAGAGGCAACTCCTTGCAAAGAGACATTGTGGAAGGCAAAATGGAAGGGAAGAGGGGAAGAGGAAGACCTAGGGAAAAGTTCTTGGACTGGATGATGGAGGATGGATATGGAAAACTAAAAGAAAAAGCACAACATCGAGAAGACTGGCGTCGTTGGGCATCTGGACCTGCCGAGAGGCAGCTTACCTAAAGAAGAAGATCCTGATGAAAGGTTTTGAATATTGGCCGCATGTAGATGAGAAGTATTATAGGTGGGTATTACTTTCATTTATGTTAGGCGAAGTGAAAGTACAGCCATTGGTCCACGCCATGCGCTTATGTCGGCGCGCATTTGACCTGTGCACGCATTTGGGGGGGGGGGCCCGGTAGAGTAATGGTTAACACGCTGGCCAAAAGTGCGAGAGGCAGCAGGTTCGAGCCCCCGTTGGGCAGATTTGATTTGTATACTGCTATTAGCGCCATTGTAATTGCAAAGCTGTCTGCTCAGTTGGTAGTTAAGTTTAATTAAGATTACTGCATAACTTGTAAATGTAAAGCGCAGTGTGTCTTGCAGGCGTTTCAATAAAGAAAAGATATTACTATTATTGTCGGCGTGCTTTTGTCAGCGCGCTTTTGTCCTACCCGCTTTTGACGGGACACCCATCATAGGCCTACCTGTGCGCAGTCATGAAGGGCTGCCTGCCTTTGGCAATCACGGCTTTGCGTCTTCCACGCTAGCATTTCCCTCACTCGGACGTTTAAATAGGTCCTTCAACTTTTAGACCGTTTTTGCACCCCTGACCGTCACGTAATCACAGGTTATGGGCCTCTTAAGTTGAATCTAGTATTGTGGAATGCTTTCCAGCCTTATTATGCATTTTTTTAAATTTAAGAACAATGCGGGAATTATCGGACCATAGCCTTGTTCTCGCAAGCCAGCAAAATCATTCACAAAATCATATTAGAAAGGATAAGAGGGAAGACAGAGACAGAATTGGCGGATGAACAAGCGGGCTTCCGTAGGGGTAGAGGAACGAGAGATCAGCTCACCAACCTGAGAATAATAATGCAGAAAATGAACGATCATCAACAACCACGGTATATGTGTTTCGTTGATTTTGCAAAAGCATTTGACAGTATCTCACATGAACAACTATGGCTAGTAATGATAGAAATGGGATATCCAGCCAGCACACATCGTTAACATGCTGAACACATTATACTGTAAGCAACGAGCAAAAGTGAAGGTGGCAGGGGTACTATCTAGATAATTCTGGTCAAGAAAGGGGTCAAAGGATGCGTAATTTCACCATTTATTCAATATTATGGCAGAAGTGGTCATGAGAGAAAGTGATGGATGGATGGGCGGGTGGAGTGCATATATGTGGTAGGAAGATAACAAACTTGAGGTATGCGGATGATATCGTGTTTCTGGCTGGGTCAGAAAGTGAGTTGCAGGACATATAGTCAGTAGGCCTATATGCTAGAAAGGGTAGGGGAGAAAAGAGGTCTACTGATAAATTTGGGCAAAATCAAGGTTATGGCTTTAAACGGAGTGGCATGCAATATATGGATTAAGGGAAGGAAGCTGGAACAGGTCAAAACTGTCCATTACCTTGGATCGTTCATAAAGTTCTGTAGATGTAGAGTGCAGTAGGGACATTTGGGAGAAACTGGCAAGGGGACAGAGCACAGCAGTGGCATTGAAACAGACATGGTATTAAACTAACTACCAAGATACGAAATCCTGAAAACCCTTGTTTGCCCAGTGGCCACATATGGTTGCAAGAGCTGGACTATCAAGAAGAGAGGCGAGGAAAGAATAGAGGCTTTTGAGATGAAAGGCCTAAGGCAAATCCTTAGAGTATCATGGAGGGAAAAGAAAACAAACCAGTGGGTGATGGAGACAATGGGAGTGGAGAGAAGTCCTCTTGATTCAATTAAAAGAAGGAAACTCACATACTTTGGCCACATGATGAGAAAAACTGGAGATTGTCTGGAAAAAGATATCATACAGGGAAATGTACCCGGAGCAAGAGCACGAGGAAGGCAGAGGATGGGATGTGTTGTCAACATCGGAGAATGGATGGGAACATAGACTTTGATAGAGACAAGAATTATCAGTTTGCAACAAGTCTGTTATGGTGTCCGTTGCAGTTTCGACGCTTGGTCGTTCCCATTTTAGTCTTTATTGATCCTGGAGTAAGAATTAATGGAACCAATTATCGCGACGTTCTGGTGTCACGACGTCTTCTACCTGTAATCAGAAATCTAGCCCCAGACGGCTGCTTTTTCCAACAGGACCGTGCCCCTGCCCACAGAGCCAAGGAAGCCATCGAAATGCTGATAAGAGAGACGCTAGACTTCATTTCTCCCACATTATGGCCTCTGAACAGCCCAGATTTGAATTCTGGCGACTATAAAGTGTGAAGCGTGATGCAAGACCAATTCGTGATATAAACGATCTGAAGCAATGCTTGTTGGAAGTGTGGGACCAGAGAATAATCGATGATGCTGTTGCTCAATGCATGGCGCCAGCGCTTAAAGGCTTGCGTGCAAGCAGGAATAGAACATTTTGAGCATCTTAATTAAATAATCAAACCATACTGTTTGAATCATTATTGTTAGTTTAATTCTCTACATATCTGGAAAATTTTAGAATAATTAATTATCAGGCCATAAAGATAATGAAAAACAGTTTGACTTACATTTTATTGAATATAACAGAAAATTGCTTGTAAACTAAAATTTCGGCATATGAAGTTGAAAGATTCATATCTTTTTATCCATTGAACTCCATTTCGTAAAATTTTGGAATCATGTTCTTGGACCAATTCTCTAAATATTTGGAAAATTTTAGCTTGATATGTCATCAGGTATTAGAGATATACGCAAAACAATTTGGCTTACTTTTTTTAACCACGGTGTACTGCGCCTTTTCCAGATATGTAGAGCATTAAACTAACAATAATGATTCCAACAGTATGGTTTGATTATTTAATTAAGATGCTCAAATGAGGAGGAAACTCAGTTTATTCGGACATATACCGTATTTTCGCGAATATAACACGCGGGTTATACAAAATTTTACAAACCACGCACCCTACCCGCGTGGTATACTCGTGGGCGTGTTATAAAAATTATTTTTTACACAGCCAAATTTTTTACCAAATTATTTTTAGGTCATGGTCAGGAACTGCTGTAAAAAGTGTTTTTACTTGCAATACAAAGGCATGGACGTTGACAAAACGATAGGATATGAAGTCCGACGTCAGTAGAAGTATCATTGTTATAAAAATAGATAGTTACAATTGAAAGTATAACAAATTGATTCGACCTTAAATATAAAAGTTAAATATTACAGTATATAAATCGTAATTGTCTGTTGTTTTCAATTTTGCAAATGTCGAATGCGGTGAATGCCATCTCTAAACTCATGTAAAAGTCAATTTCCTTTGGCCACACCCACTTTATTTTCGTCAATTGATATATCAAACAATTATTAATTGCTAAATTTATCGAAACTGTCATCATATGAAACTAAGTACTCAATTAAATGGCGAGTTTTATACAGGAATCTATACCTCCATGTGGTTAGACGAGCGAAAACGGGTGCGTCTTATAGTCGGGTGCGTGTTATACGAATCAATTTTTACTCAAATCGCAAAAAGTAGCGGGTTATATTCAGGTGCGTGTTATACACGTGTGCGTGTTATATTCGCGAAAATACGGTATGTAGAATGGAGGACGACAGGAAGATAAAAAGTGTGATGCGGGGAATTATGGATGGCAATGGAAGAAGAGGACGACCAAAAAAAGAGTGGATAGATGATATCAAAGAGTGGTGTAATCAAGCAGATCTGCGCAGGACCACGGACTTTGGACGAAAAAGATAAAGTGTGCATTGGACACCTATGGGTTGTTAACCCAAGGATAATGATGATGATGATGATGTCTGCGCCTCCACCTTTGCTGGTCTTCTGCAGGTTCGGGTTGAGAGGTTGGAGAGGGTCCATCGGGCTGCCGCTCGACTTATTGGGATTCACCAAGTATGACCGTGTATACCAATATATGTGGGAGGTTTTGCACTGGCTTCCTTTCCCGCAGCACATCTCATTTAGGATTGCATCTCTGGTACTGATATTTATCAGACTGGGCACCCTCTTATCTGTGTGAAATTTGCCTTTCCCTTTCCAGTTACATAGGCCGCCACGCACTGCGCTCTGCTGTCAATGGTGATTTAATGGTTTCTTTCACTCGCTCTTCTACAATGCAGAGGCGTTCATTCTCTGTGGCTGGTCCAACAACCTGGAATGGGCTTCCCTTGACTATATGATACCTCCCAAGCTGTTCTCAATTTCACAAACTGTTGAAGACTATTTTTTCCGCTTGATCTCGGCCGGGAGCGCCTCTGTGTAAGTACCTTGAAGGGGCGCTATATAGATTGAGTAAGTACCTTGAAGGGGCGCTATATAGATTGATTGATTGTAGCTGATTTCATCATAATGTTTGTTCTTTTTGTTGAAGGTTTTACTTGCCATCTGTGATACTTTTCTGTTTCGTAATTCCGACGGTTGTGCCATGGTACTTTTGGGGAGAGCGTGCCTGGGCAAGTTACTTCGTTTGTGGTGTACTTCGCTACACTTTGGCATTGAATGCCACTTGGACAGTAAACAGTGCAGCTCATATGTGGGGCAACAAACCCTATGACCGACACATCAACCCAGCAGAAAATTTTTTTGTTACATTTGGAGCAATTGGTGAAGGATTTCATAATTACCACCATGTCTTTCCAAGCGATTACTCCACAAGTGAATATGGATGGAGAGTGAACATGACGACTATTTTCATAGACTGCATGGCAAAGATTGGGCAAGCATATGACCGGAAGAAAATGTCAGCAGAGGCCGTATTCCGTCGTAAGAAGAGAACGGGCGACGACACTCAAGGATTTGGTTACATGTGAACAAGTTGTTTAGAAATATCATTTAGTTCTTCACAAAATGACATTTTGACAATTTTTTCTTCTGTGCTACATTTTATTCAATACAATGTTTAGTGAAAGTGATTTCATATTAAGGCTCAGGCTCATTTTTTTTGAAATGCATTGCATTTTTGCTTTACAGATTTTCAATTCTTCAGTTATTATAAACTGGGACATGATTGCAATATCCAAAAGAACAACATGCTTCAATTTGGAATATAGACCCCAATAATTCGTTTATTCATACCTGTGAATGTTTCCACCTGATCAGTTTTTTTTAGCAATGCTAGAGAAAAAACATATGTGATTTAAGACAAGTTTGTGTGATCACTGTGATGCTATTAAGCAGATTCTTTAATTAGTTCTGCGTTATCAAGTGTACTGTTCTACCAGGAGATTATGGGCTTCCTTACTGTGGCCAACTTTTTCTTTGTACCAGGAAATGTGTTATTTGTCCTATCATACTAATAAAGGGAATAAAAAGTTAATAAGGATGTATTCTCCATATCAAGTGTCGGCCACTACAATGAATCTAACTTTTTTAACAGGTTTGTATTAAAGAGCTGTGTTGAAACTTGAAACATAATGTCCAACAGTTTTTTGCAGTTATTTGTATCTGTTGATCCCAAGATTTCTATGGGGAGAATGTGGATGACTGACAGTAGCTTTGAATAATTGAGGACTTTGGATTTATTGAATGTTTCTGCTTTAATTCTGACTCATTTGGCAATTAAACAATTACTAAACAAATATATGTGATGCGTTATGAGATAAGGGCCCATAAGTCTCTCCACAGTTACGGAGAAAACTGGCTCTAAAGCAAGCGTAGGTCTATTTTGGTCAAAATGAGTTCTCAGCGGTTTCGAATACATTGATTTGTCTGCTAAATATTCATGAAATTATTTTTAAAGAAATATCAAGTTTTATTCTTCAAATGTCGACTTTGGTGTAAGGCCTAAAAGGGACCATAAGTCTCGTGTCATTGTTTCTGATTTTTATAATCCCCCAAATTTTTTTCCAAATTTTTTTCCAAATTTTTTTCCCCATTGTGCTAAGAGACACCCTAATATATATAATATTATATTTTTCAGGATTTTATCTTCTATACTTGCAGAACACAATAAAAGCATCAACTCCATAACTTATAACTAATATAGATATAGCATGCTTTCAGAGTTTGCTGAAAGTTTAAATTGAAATATCTCGAAATTGTCATTTTCGCATGTTCTGTACTCGAAAAGTTAAAAAATATACTTTGGATGGAGATATCAACTTCATTTTTTCTGTATTTTAATGAGATATTACTCAGGCATATGAACCAACACTTAACTTCATTTGAGACTTATGGGCCCTTTTCTCAAAACGCATCACATATACCTTTTGCTTTCCATTGTGTTTGAATTATTATGGACAGAACAGCACTTGAGCATCCAAACTTCTTGGTTGTGGGTCCAAGGCTCTGCAATTTGCTGCCTGCTTCCATCAATTCTGCAAGTTCTGACCAATGTCATTAAAGTCTCCTCTTTTTGGATTGCCTGTTCTTAAGGGGGAGCCGGACATTTCCCCCGGACATTTACCCCCCCTCCGGACGTTTCCCCGATTTTGACTAGGACATTTACCACCACCACCACCCCGGACAATTTCCCCCCTCTGTACACACATACATACATACATACATACATACATACATACATGGGCGCCCGCAGGATTTTTTGCAGGGGGGGGGACAGTCGACTCGGTCATGGCCAGAGGAGTTAAGATACAAAATAATGCCATTAAAACCAAGCAACTCACACAACTATACATTATCTCAATGTAACGTAATTCCCAATTGTGGTGTGAATTGCATTTGCACGGCAAGGAAAATACTCCTTGCGAGTAGACGAGTGAGAATTCGAATTCTACTGCTGCGCATCATACATACATACATACATACATACACAAATTACATACACACATACAGGGTTAAAGGGAGGGTGGTACGAATGGTAAGAGGTAGGGACTAGGGAGTGAGGGGAGGGAGGGAGGTACGAATGGTACGAATATTACAATTACTGGCCAACGCCGGGCACCCCAGCTAGTTGTTAATAAATAAATAAATAACGACCGAGGTGCGAAGTTCGAAATTGATGCTTTTCACACATTTAACGGTGCGAATGTGGAAACCGATGCTTTTGATCCAACATCGGTCGATGAATGTTTACTTGGAGTTTTGACTCTGAGGTGCGAAGTTCGAAACCGATGCTTTTCACACATTCTGGAAACCGAGGTTTTGCCTCTTACCGACAGCGTAGGTTATAATGTTTTTGGTCATTAAACAGGTTTTTACGTCGTTTCTGATTTATGGGGTGGGGGAAATGCCCTAGGTCGGGGGGGGGGGGGTGGAAACGTCCGGGGGGATAAATGTCCGGGGGAAAATGTCCTGCATTCGTCCTTGAGCCTTTCAAAAATCCAGTCTCTTGATGGAAAAGAACTAGGTTAGCAAATGTGGTTGCCCTATTCAGTTAAACTGTGGGGCCACAGCTCCACAGAATTGCAACAAAAGGATACATATTTCAACGATGGCATTTAAGCAATGCCAAGATTTTGTATAAATATTAATTTTTACAGGTCGCTGATAAGAGAAGGCCCACGATACCATGAGAGAAATGCTTTCATTACAAGCTTTATAGTTTGTCGAAATAGTATTGCCCCCACACTGCATGAGAACAATATTGGGCCTTATGTTTCAGATTTTGAAATGGACACGATAATAACGTGGGCATGTGGCAACAGTTAACCTAGCTAAGAGTGATCTAGCAGCCCTTGCCTCTAAGTTCCCACAGTTTGCTTTTTCTACCTCTGTTTGCGACCTTGGTGTTATCCTTGATCCTTTTCACAGCACATTCCCAAGCTATGTCGTAGCTGCTACTATAAGTTACACCAGCTCAGAGTAACCGTTGTCTCTCGCTCTCTTACTCTAATGCAGAGTAATGCTACCACTATTATCCATTCATTTGTTGTCACCGCCCTCGACTACTGCTGCACTCTCTACTAGGGAATGTAGGCTAATCCCGAATACGGGAATCCCGGACATTTTACAATCCCGTAATCCCGGGATTGACAAGCATGGAATCCCGTTTTTCGGGATTACGAAAAATCGGATTTTAAAAATTAAATTAGCCTACTTGACCAATTTTGCAACAATTCCTTGGTTAAAAGACGCAAAAACGACAGATAAGCAGACGCCCTAGTCTAGAGAAGGTAAGCCGGCGGCCAGCAGAAAACCCCAGAGGGGTGACTGAAGGTAGGAGTTATTTGGGTTTGCTGCCTCCCATTCCTTGCTTGGTTTATGTAGGCTATATACAAACTATAGAGTCCTCCACACACCACTGACCCATTGACCCATACACCATTCAGTTGACTACCTCCCAGACAATCTGGTTTTAGAGCTCACCACTCGACTGAAACTGCTCTTTCTCTTCTTTCTGACATCTATTCTGCTATGGATAAATCACAGATTACTCTTCTGGCTCTTTTTGATGCATCTTCAGCATTTGATATGGTAGACCATGATATTCTACTACATCGTCTTGAAACTTCTTTTGGTCTTAGCGGCCTTTCTCTTCTTTGGTTTCGTTCATATCTTACTGATCGTACCCAAATGGTTATACTAGATGATTCTCGCACCTCATGGGTTCCTGTTAAATTTGGAGTTCCTCAAGGATCCGTAGGCCTACTGGGTCCACTTCTTTATATCTTGTTTACAGCTGATATTCCTCTTCTCTTTGCTAAGCACTCAGCCTCTGGTCACCTTTATGCTGATGATGTTCAAACTTTTGTTCATGGCTCCTCTTACCAACAACTTGCTCTCTGTCAGTCTATTGAATCTCTCTCTGCTGATCTCAATTCTTGGATGTACTCACATCGTCTGTCGCTTAACTCTTCCAAGACTCAGTTGATCTGGTTGAGCACTCGTCAACAGCTTAGTAAGCTTGATTACGTTTTACTTGCCAAGCACTTTCCTCAATTTACTTTCGTGGCAAATGTCCGTGACCTGGGTCTTACTATTGACAATACTCCTCCTTCTCTGCACATATTGCTAATATTTCTCGATCCAGCTTCTATCATCTACGTCGTTTACGTGCCATTCGGCTCTCTTCGTCGATTTTTCATCTATGGTCCATGCCTTCATCTGTTCCCGCATTGACTACTGTAACTCATTACTCATTGGGCTACCTAAACTCCGCCTTGCTCCTCTCCAATCGGTAGGCCTACTTAATGCATCTGCTCGTTTGATTGCTCGCCTCCCTCGTTTCTCTCACATTTCAGCTTTCATGACTGAGCACCTTCACTGGCTTCCTTTGACTGCCGGATTCAATATAAAATTCTTTTTCTCACCTATAAGATGTTTTTGGGTCTAGCGCCTCGCTACCTTTGTGATCTCATTAGGAAGCCTTTCTCAGCGTTGGCTGTCCTCTCCGCCATTGATATGTACTAAATAGTTACTGGATTGGAACTGACCTATGAAAGTACGGATTATCGCTCACTCATGGATATCCCATGATTCTTTGAGGCAAAGCCAATAGCAACTCCCAGGATTCTCTGGGGCAAGTCCCAGGATTCTCTGGGGCAAGTCCCAGAATTCCTAGAGGCAAACCATAGTAAAGGATAGGCGAAACACTCTTCGGCTTAAAACGCAAATTTCTCAGCAATGATTCAGAATTGTTTAAAACCAGCCGAGGGTTTTTGAGTTGAATGACATACAAAACAATAAACTTAATTTTATTTAGCGGCCACTGACCAGATTTCTTGAAAATAGCCTTTAAAGTTGACGAATTTAACATGGGTTTACATAGGACCAAGGCCGCGTCCCCCTTACAGGAAGTCACGTGCTATTCGCCGTCGGCCATGGACCACTATACGAAGCTGTTCCAATCCAGCCATATAATACATATCAATGCTCTCCGCTCTTTAGATCGTCATGATCTTCTTGTTCCACGTTCTCGGACTGTATGCCCAACACCGCGCCTTTGCCTCTGTATGCCCACAGTATAAATAATTAACAGTACGTCGATTTCGGATCTCGCTGTCGTGAGAATAAGTGACGAGATTTTATGCCCCGCCCACTGTCATCCGCCATTTTCGCAGCAATAAACTCCATAGGCATATTACATTTACTTTCGATTCTATGTTACGATCTTGACAAATTTCGGTTTCCGGCAGCTGATGCATTTTTACAGAAAACTTTCGTGTAAAGTAACTGTTTTATAATTTATACGCTATTTGTGTCGTCCTGTTGTGCGCATAATTGCAACAATCGATGCTAATAGGATCCTAAAGTTTGCTTTTATAGGTAGGCCTAAGCGATTTTTGTTTTTCTTTGCTATTAAATAAACGCGTTTTGATCGTTAATCACGGCTCCATCCTCGGGTCTCTGTTATTTATTCTTTACGTTACGTTAATGGCCTGCTTAATGTCTCGATTTAAGTCTGAATAGTTTTCAGTGGGTTCGGCAATTAGATTTTTTATAAATTGGGCTTTTGTATATTTTCAGCGTATTCGGGGACTCGGGTTGACCCGACAATGGTTCTGCTATTGTTATTGACAATACAGTTTATTGTCTAAAATTCAGGTCGCACTTAGACAATCAATTTCGGGGATCCGGTCATGGGCGTCCGCAGCGGGGCGCAAGGGGGCGCAAATGCGCACCCTGGATTTTCGCATAGTTGCAACTTGCACATAAATTTAAATTATTTTGTTGTGATTGTTACAACGGGATTTTCAATGTGATTATCGATTCGTTCTACAAGTTGAACCTATAAGCTTATATCTTTCTTTGGGCGCATAATGTATAGGTAGGCTGTAGGATTCTCTCGTGGTAATATGGGAATTCAAACTGTCACCTATTAAATTTAGACCATGTGACAATTATTTAAAAGTTTGCGCCCCCTAGAAAAATTTCTGCGGATGCCCATGGATCTGGTCAATAATCGTATAGGGATTTGGGCCGCACTTGCTTTGCACAACCTCTATTCTTAAGGAATGGAATCAACTAAGTTACGTAGCAGTCTCCGTAATGAACTTTTTGGTCTTACTTTGCACCTTTTCTGCAAGCGTTTAATTTAATTAAGTAGCCATAATTATACATCGTTGCACTTTATTTTTCTGCAGATTTTCGTTGAAGATTCCCGAGTGAACAAAGAATTGGCTACTATTAATTAGTAGGTCTACTAAAAGATGCAGTTCCAGGAGTATTTAGCTTTCCCCAGCATTTTAAGAAGAAAGTTTAAACAAATGTCTTCTCTACAGGAACACTGTCGACAATCTTCAATGTCTTCCAGTATAATCGGTCCCTCAATCTATATCTGGTATATCATGTGATCACATGCTTAGTTCAGGGTCTGTGACGGATCACATCTACACAGTTACTTAAGTCCCAGATTATGAAAGATGTTGCCAAGCAGCATCGGTCTAGAAGTTATATAAATTCAATTTATGTAGACATGATTGCGTATTGTTTTGGACAGGCTCCATGTGAAATTTAAAGCAAAAGATATACTGTTCAGTTCAAGAGCCATACAATAAGACTTTTTTTAGTTTGCAATGACTCTGCATTTTTTAATGTAATTGGCAAGAAGGATATCTATAGGATTTGTTTATTTGGGTATTGGTATAGTCACCTATGTGGCTATGTTTCTTGCATACTTTGTAAGACAATTACACTTTTCCACTATTAAAGGTACATCTCTCTTATATTTTGAATTTCTTTATTTGAAATCAGATATAATATTTATCAAATGTTAGAACTTAACAATTGACTTCATGACAATCTGTTATTTCCAAAACATATGACATGCATGGGCATGTTACGGAGTTGACCATCGTGGAGTTTACAAATCGACTAGTTTTCTGGAAAGGCTGGCATACACGACATGAAACAACATAAGTTTGATGGTGTTTGCAACAAAGACACAACTCAATCACTTCCACAAATGATAATTTAATTCAAAGTTATATTTACATATTCTGGAATAATTGCATCATAGGTATATATTTGCAACAAAAGACACATTTAATTCAAAGTTATATTTACATATTCTGGAATATTTGCATCATAATAATTATATATTATGTTTGCAATGTAAAGACACGACTCTATCAATTCCACAAAGGACACATTTAATTCAAAGTTATATTTACATATTCTGGAATATTTGCATCATAAGATATATTATGTTTGCAATGTAAAGACACGACTCTATCAATTCCACAAAGGACACATTTAATTCAAAGTTATATTTACATATTCTGGAATATTTGCATCATTAGATATCATAGATATAATGTTTGCATCAAAGACACGACTCCATCAATTCCACATCATAAGATATATTATGTTTGCAATGGAAAGACACGACTCTATCAATTCCACAAAGACACATATAATTAAAAGTTATATTTATATTAGTTATATTCATATGCTAAACATTTTTGAACTTGTCCAATTTCTTGGTTTTCTTTGATTTTTTGCTTATGTTCTCTTCCACGAAGGTCTGATTTCGAAACTTTAATATATAGTAAATCCGCATGCGCACAAACAATTGCAAGAATTTAGCAAGTGGAAATTGATTGCAAATAACTGGCGCATCAATGCTCATTAATTCAGACACAATGGTTTTTGTTATTCCATATTCTGACTGGTGCTTATCAAAAGATAACATGAAAATATTCTCACACTGTGAAATATAATCATTGAAGGAGTCAGAAGCACATATCAGCCCACGACAACCTGGTTTATTACTGTAAGTTCTAAGCCTCAGGTACACTGTCTTGGAATCCAAACCTGGTTCCATGTCACTTAAAAGAAATTCACACTGGTCACAGGAGTGAAATTTGAACAATTTGCGTAGTAAATAGCCACAAACATAGTATAGGCCATTCTCTTCCAAGCAACTTTTTGACTGGGAACCAAGAGATGGTAAAATGGGACAATCAATTCCTAGGGGAGGAGGTGATGGGGCAATAACTTGACATTGCTTCTTGGCTTTGCCTGAGGCAACAGTAGCAAGTGCTGTTGACAGGTCAAATTCAACATTTGAACTAACTTTAGGATTGAGAAGTGCCTGACAACAAATCTGTTTAAAAATACGAGCAAACAGTATGGGGGTTGGGTTGTCACATTTTCCTCCCTTCTGCCTAATAATAGAGAAAAGATTTTCTAGTGAATCTTGATTAAGGCGTCTTGTACAAAGGAAATCAAACGAGTGATTATCTTGTAGATCCTTCCACAATTCACACACAGCAGAAATTGAGATCTGCCAACCATGAAAACATTTAATTAGATTGTTCACATCTCTGTTGGAAGTATTGTCCACTGCATGGATTGTGGCAATCCATTCTGAAGAAGATTTCAAAAAAGTAATATGATCAGAAGAAGATGTGAAGGCACTTTTTAATTTGCTGGAATCATGCAGCTGTGAACTATTCATAGAATCAAAAATGTCATTGAAGGTCATGAGAAATTCAGCAGTTTCACTAGCACCAACACCAATCACTTGAGAGTGAGTTTCTAACGCAGCTGCAACAGATCTGCTCAAAACTTGTGCTGCGGTTTTCACTTTCATTTTCGAAAATGCTGGTAGTTCAATGTGTTTTTGGGTCAGTCTTGGTGCTAGCTTAAAACGCTGTTTCTGGTCAATGAGAAAAAAGCCACGAATATGTTGCCACTGTGCAGATTTATCATTACCAAAGTTCAACTGGTATTTAAACAGGTTATTTCGAACACTTTTTAGCAAATGGGGCGTATCGAACATATACCAGTATTTTCTATTACTATAAAGGAAGTACGGGGTCTCGATGGTGATGCCTAACTGACTGATCAAGTTCTGAAAGTTTGATCCTTGATCAGAAATTACAACCTTAACTGTTAGGCCAATTCTATGCAAGCTGTCTAAAAATTGATGCAAAAGATTTAATAACACATTGCCTTTGCATGCAGAATTTGTCAACACATATCCAACAGGCTGTTTCCAATTTAATGATAATCCTCTAACCATAAACACGACAGCATTTTTGACAACTAAATTCTTACGACAGAATTTGTCACCACAATCTTCAAAGCCATATACCACATCATGCTGCTTATCATAACTTAAAGATGATTTAATCGCCATCTCATCAATCATGAGAGCACAAACGCGATCCCTGGAATGTAAACCATCAACAAAAATGGATGTGGCAGTCATAATATCCTCACTTACACCAGGAAGGACTTGCATTGATTGCAACCATAGTGACAGGGTGGATTTGCTAGGCAGGGTAAATATGTTGGACAGAAATCGGTAAGCTTTTGGCCCATGACTATATAAATTGAGTGCAAAATGTTTAGCATAAAGAGAATACCTCCTTCCTTTAGGGCATCGTTTAGCCAATCTCAGCTGCATTTCTAGCCAGCTGAGACAATCATCATTCAAGAAACCACTGGATGCCTTAATAATAGATTCAATCGAATCAGCACCATTTCTTGAACAATTTTGCTTTCTCAATAGAAACATGTGTTTTTTAGCAACTTCTAGTCTTTTCTTTCGACGACTGACAAGAACTCGCAGACTATGTATCTTCTTTCTCAACACTGTTTTTCGAGGCGATTTCGATGAAAGTACTTTAGGTGTCTGCACCAACTTGTGCGAAACAGTAGAAACGGGTCTCGATGAATTGCGCTTGTGCGGAATTGTAATATCCATAGACGTCACAAACGGTTCAGATGTGTCTAGCAGCGCTTCTTCCAGTTCGTCGTTCTCTCGAGAAGTGCAGTGATTGGGTCGGGATGCTGTACATGGGAAACTGTGGGCCAACTTGTGCGAAACGGGTCTCGATGAATTGCGTTTGTGCGGAATTGTAATATCCATAGACGTCACAAACGGTTCAGATGTGTCTAGCAGCGCTTCTTCCAGTTCGTCGTTCTCTCGAGAAGTACAGTGATTGGGTCGAGATGCTGTACATGGGAAACTGTGGGCCAACTTGTGCGAAACGGGTCTCGATGAATTGCGTTTGTGCGGAATTGTAATATCCATAGACGTCACAAACGGTTCAGATGTGTCTAGCAGCGCTTCTTCCAGTTCGTCGTTCTCTCGAGAAGTGCAGTAATTGTGTTCTGACATTGGACAATGTGGTAAAATCTTAACAAACTTGTGTGCAACAGTAGAAATGGAAGTCGATGAACTGTCAAGCAGTGCTTCTTCCAGTTCGTCGTTCTCTCGAGAAGTACAGTGATTGGGTCGAGATGCTGTACATGGGAAACTGTGGGCCAACTTGTGCGAAACGGGTCTCGATGAATTGCGTTTGTGCGGAATTGTAATATCCATAGACGTCACAAACGGTTCAGATGTGTCTAGCAGCGCTTCTTCCAGTTCGTCGTTCTCTCGAGAAGTGCAGTAATTGTGTTCTGACATTGGACAATGTGGTAAAATCTTAACAAACTTGTGTGCAACAGTAGAAATGGAAGTCGATGAACTGTCAAGCAGTGCTTCTTCCAGTTCGTCATTCTCTGTAGAAATGAAAACAATACACCTACTTTAAACTCAGATCGTTAAGATTCAGTGGCCTAGTAACAGTCTAGAGATGCAGCATTTTGAAGAGCTACCAATTTGACCTCATTCCAAGATCATGGGATGGCTTTGGCAGATGATCTATTAGTTTGCAATTTATCTCTTACTCATAACTGCTCACTACCTAAAAATTGACCTTTTAGTCTTAAATGAGCTCGTTATTTTCCATTCACATACACTAAAATACATGCGCGAACATGGCATTAAGTTCAAAGCAAATTATATGGTCAGCATCACATGTCCCATGAACAGATTGAAAACTACCGAATGCAACTAACCACTATTCAAAACATAAAATTTGTCCATCTAATTTCAATTCAAAGTTGCAAAAAGATATACTGCAATACAGAACACATTAAACTTTATTCACGAGTAAGGGCAGCATGCAGAAAAATGTACAACATATTATGTAAGCTTACTTAATATGTTAACTACTATTTTTGAACATAAGTTATGATTACACGAAATGTATTGCATTGCATAACTCGTATTGTATCAATAGATTTATATAGCTCACCTATAATCTTCTTTCGCTTCCTAGAAGGTTGACATTCGACTGCTCCAGCCACAGTTTTGGATCGATTGCTGACATTCGCTATTGTTGGAATTGCATGACTGTGTAGCCGATTCTTTAGATCATTCAAAAACATGATTGTTTCAAAGTGCTCTGAACAAACTGTATAATTCCTGTGCAAATATTCAGGTGTTCGATGAACAAGATCAGCACGACGTACGTTAATTGCCCATCTTTTGGCACTGAAAAAACAAGAAAAGAGGTCGTATGGTGCCGAAAGTAGGTAAAAATTGTAAGATTTGGGGAAATTTTGGGCAGATGACTAAAAAAGGTCGTCAGAAAATATTTCGGGTCAAAAGGCGTCGGCACGTACGCCAAAGTCAGACCTGGCAACTTTTCCAAACCACTTTCAGCCCTGAAGTGACCATAATATTTATACCAATATCAAACAGAGAAGTGGTTGAAGTAAAGTAAGCGAAGTAACCATTCCATAGGTTAGATCTGCAGCTCGAGAGCTTTAAGGGGCGCTATATCAAATGCAAGAAACAAGCTGGAACTCGAACCCGGGATCCCACGTTATAACCGTTGTAATTGTTCTCTTCAGTTAGGTTCATTTCAGAATGTCACTCACCGATCAAAGTCCTTAGGAAACCTGAAGAAACTCAGATCACGTCGTTTCGCTTTTGAATTGCTGCAGTAGGCAGCCGCACAATAACTACCATAACTACCCCTTGTTCGCTGAACACGCTCCGATACGCTTAACTCCATCGCATCAAACTATCTTCGGAATAATAATAATTTGAAAATGCTACGACACCAATTAGAAGATTTACCAAATTAACAATTTACATTTTATTATTATTTTGTCGAACTCGGCTGCTGTGCATAGCAACTCGGCTGCTGTGCATAGCAACGATGGTGCATAGACATCTTACATTCACTATTAATAGCAGTATATGATGTCTATGCTAGTTTATTGCTGCCAAAATGGCGGCTAACCACATGACCAAAGAAAGGGCAACAGGCAGCCATCTGGGTAGACCTACTGGTAATTATTTATACTGTGGCTATATCTTAGTATATTGCATATTTCGCCAGTGATCCATGTTTTTTTTAACCGCATCAATTCCTAGAAAAGTTAGATAAAATGATTGATTATGAGCTATAGGCTAATCAATCGTGAACTAAATAAAAAAAATCAGTGGCTTATAATTTATAATTTATATGAATTTTTGTCTTTAGTTCACTTGGAGGCCCCCAGAATCTGGAGGCCCTAAGCAGTTGCTTAGTAGGATAATTGGATTACATGTAAATCCGGCCCTGTGTCTGCCATTTAGGCCTACTGTGGAATGGCCTTCCTACTATTTCGTGCTCAGATTTTATCTGGAGGCTTTACTTTTTCTGCCAGATGTCTTAAGACTTTTCTTTTTCCAGGAGTTCTTCGCACTGGGAGCGCCTCTGATTAGGTTGTACTGTGAGAGGCGCTTTATAAATCCAAAAATAGAATAGAATAGAACATAAACAGATGTCGGATGCCAACAGGGCTGGCCGACTAGGCCCGGGACGTCGCAACTAGGATTGACGTGTTGATGACACCCCACCCCTATAATTGCGACGCCTTGTGGGTGGAAGGATCTGGACCGCATTGTCGCATAAAAACGGGCCCTTGCTGCCTTGATATCAGAGACCTTCAGCTAGGCTAGCCTGCAAGATCAGTCACTAATTTGTGTATCTTGGCTAGCCTAGGCTACTTGTGGTGTACCTCGCGCTGTGGTCAGTCGATGCATTTATCACATCGTACAACGTATTGTCTGACCTAATTCAGGGTCATCGTATACAGAGGCTATTACCCTATTCAGGTGTGAACGCAACTTAAGCCAAGTTAATTAAAGACTGTGGAATCTGAAATGAGCTCAACTCACGGTAATCTAGATCAAAGGGGGAGACACAGAGGGCCCGGATGCGGAAGGAGAGGGGTCTAGCCAGACTTGTTGTCCTCGAGACCAAAGTCTTGGTCTCGAGTGCGCTCGAGTTCGGTTTTAAAAGGCTTGGTCTTGGTCTTGAGAATAAAAGTCTTGGTCTTGAGGGCCAAAGTCTTCCCAGACAGCAAAATTTTAGGGGACTAATAGGGGCCACTTTGGCAAGCCCAATTAGGGAATGGCTTGGTTATGCTCACTGGCCCCAGTGGGGTGCCCAATTTGGGGCCTTTTAGGGTACCTAATTTGGGGCCCTTTAGGGCAAACAATATGTGCCCTAAGGATGCCCTAAAGGGAAATGCAATACTTGCCCTTTAGGGCATGCCCTATGTTTGCCCAATTAGGGGATGGCTTGGTTATGCTCACTGGCCCCAGTGTTTTCCCTAAAATAATGCATATAAAACCACTGCAACAATCTTAATTTCGGTATATTCTTACAAATGAGTTACTCATTTGTAAAAATATTCCAAAATTAAGAAATATAAGGTAATCAAAATTACAATGTTGTAAGCATTTTTCATTTAGGGCCTATGAATCCCTGACTTTAAATGTCCATGCTCAAACGAAATAGGCCTACAAAATGCTGTCAAATGCAAAAACACATAAAAATGAATAATGCAATCAAAATTTTTAATATAGAACGAAAATAATGAAGATAACTCAATTAAAATGCAACAGTATGAACAAAGCAGAATTGTTGGCATATCTCATCAGAAAAGCATGTAAAACCACTGCAACAATCTTATTTTTTTAAAATTCTTACACATGATCGAGTTAGTCATTTTTAAAAATAGGCCTATTCCAAAATTTAAAAATAAGGTAAGATCGTTTACACATCAAAATTACAACTCCTTTACAATGATACCAATGTTGTAACCATTTTTCATTTAAGAATCCCTTACTTTAAACGTCCATGCTCAAACGAAATACAAAATGCTGTCAAATGCAAAAACACATAAAAATGAATAATGCAATCAACATTTTTAATATAAGAAGGAAAAAATGAAAATGAAAGCAATATAGTCAGTTTTCTGAGTAATACAAAAGTACATGAAAACTACAGTTCTCGTTCTTTTGGTCCCTTGTATGGCAAGATTGGTGCATCTGAAAAAGATGCTATTCCTTTCGCATATTCTTTCTGACCGAAAGCTTTGCCCTTGTCAAGCGTCCGCATTGACGATCTCTTGCGTTGTAAAACCAAGAGCTTATTGCCTTCTCAATTGCGGAATTTGTTGCCACTTCCGGTTTAAACAATGCATTCCTTCTTACTGCATCTGAAAATGCAGAACATTTACAGAAATTGTAACAATAAAAATATAAAATGGAATAAAAATAAGATATAAAATATGTAATGGTATAGTATAACAAATCTTAAGTACTGTTGGCGAAATAGGCTAAAAGAAAAGGCAGGTTTTCGGTGAGGAAGAGGCACACGAGATCCAATCACCAACCTTTGGATTCTTATGCAAAATACAAGGAGCATCAACAACCTCTGTTCAAGGGCTTTGTGGATTTCAGAAAGGCATTTTATTCAATCCCACATAATAAACTTCGACCATGATTGACATTGGATATCTAGTCCACCTCATTAATCTAATAAGGAAACTTTGTGAGAATTATCTTGTTAAAGTAAAAATAGCAGGCATAGAACCACATGGTTAGTTGTTACACATAAGAAAGGCAGGATGGTGTCTTCCCACTATATCTGTTTAACACCATAGCTGAGGTAGTCACAAGAGAAAATCTGAAGGATTATAAGGGAGGGATAAAAATCGGTGGTGGAAACGTCTCCAATCTCATGGAATACCCGGAACAACTTGTATTGAAAATAATTTTTATTATGTTTTGGACAGGCTTGACGATGACTGAACTACTGAGGACGACACAGGAAAGATACATTTGGAGACATGCTGTTCATGGCGTGGTAACCTTTGAATTGAAGACGGACATAATAGACTATACTATTAATAGCATATAGCATATAGGCAGGTTCATGAGTTGCTGTTTATTCCCAAATGCATCCTTCCATACGAAATTAATGCCGAAAGCTTCAATCTTGATTTGTAAACTGTCTCAAACTGTCTTGGCCTTTGTGTCTCGGTTTCGGAGCCTAATGTCTCGATCTCGAAACTCACTGTCTCTCGAAGTTTACTGTCTTGCAAAACTTGCATACATGTCTGCAAGGAAGAGACCATTGAGGGAGATGTGCAATCATGGGTGCCACACATAGAAAAATGGAATACTTTCCCCCTGAAAAAATTACGCCTTCTGTCAAACTTTCTAATTTGCTGCTTTTTGTTTTAACAAATTTATTTGCAGTAAAGCACTCAAGAATATTAATGATAAACAAAGTTAAACTGAGAAACTCACATTAACTTCTATGCAAATACCGGTACCCATTTTCTTAATTTTCAATTTTTGTTTTAAAATGCCACTGTGACCATTGTATTTTGCCCCTCCTGCAAAGATGTGTAAGGTCTGTAATAGACCCTGTATTGAAATGGTGCAGAAATTGAAAGTTACGTTGTCATCATTTTTGGGTCCTCAGTATTTTAAATGAACCCAAGTAAAATGAAGCTGGGTCACAATTTTGGAAAATGAGTTTTATGAGAAAATTTATTTGAAAATGAAAGAACCATAAATGCATGCGTGGAGAGCTTTATGTTCTAAGCTCTTTCAAAAACTGGAAATCTCAACAATTGGACAGAAATGATCAAACAAACCTTGCTTTTTGCAATGAAATAACTGTGCAATCGGTCAGCATTGTGAATAATGATGAGTTAACCCATGTAGAAGATAATATATGCCCTCAGGAGATTTTACTTTTCAGAATTGCAAAGAATATTGTGGAAGAGAGAGAAATAATAATACAGAGCAATTTATTCTTCTTAACACGCTAAGGTTTGAAAATATGTATCGTTGCAAGCTACATAATAACATTATTTGATGCAAAAATGTTATTCAAAGTGATCTCGTAGGAGCAAGAATGGCATTCAAAAATGCATATCATTGAAAGCATACCGTTTTAAACTTCCATGCGTTGTAACTTGTTTGGTCAGACCTCTTGTCAAAGGCACTGCTATGCTAACATTCTTCTGCTTTTGTCACCAACCGACACACCACCAATCAGACTTCATCTGAAATGCAAAACACCACAACGGGATCATCATGAAGAAATTACAAATATTACATGTAGGCCTATGCACCTAAATAAATCTAAATCAATATGAGGCTTTAGAAAGTTTAGAGTTTAGAATGCAGAATTAAAATTTCCACAGTCTGGATGTAGAAACAACTAAGTAAGTTTAACAAATTAATATTTTGCAAGTCATGTCGAAACTGATTTAAATATGTCTTGCTCTGATAAGCTAGTAAAATCCTTGCACTTTTTCATCATGACATTTTAGCCATCTTACAAATGTATAGCATCATTTAAAGAGCATTTGGTCATTCGTATAAAATATTGATGGTTCACTAACTTTCCGAACTGATATTTTATCGTATACATTGTTCATTTCGGGTATTAAATCTTCAATTTCAAATAATTCAAACAATCACATAATGGTACGTACCATTTAATAATATTAATTCTTTGGCTACAATTGTTAGACAAATGAAATGCATACCAGCGGTATATGAGCATAAGGTTTTATTTCTGTTTAAATATGGTATGCTTCAAGGTCATTGTTTGCTCTAAAACCTACAATAGATTTAATAATACAATGTAATAACGCAATACTATGCCAAAGAAAACTCCGGGCCTATGGGATAACATTAGCTCGGATTAGAAATTTAATCAACTATCAACTAAGAAGTAATGGACACAAATAAACTAGTCTAGGCTTATATAGCTACAAATATTCCTAGGAAGACCTATTGGCAAATGAGAATACACACAATTACAATACTTCCCTTAATTTCCAGCTTCTCCACGGCACTTGAGTGACAGACTGACAGTCGACCTCCTCAGCTGGTCCCATACAATAAGCCTAAGTTTTCATACTCTTTATTAGACCTGGGAGTCGACCCCAATAAGTCGACCCCAGTCGACTTGGTCATCCCAAGTCGGGTCGGGTTGTTTCTGGTCACCGCAACTGACCCCAAGTCGAATTCTGTGGAGGGAAGTCACTTGAAGTTGTTTTTACCCCAAGTCGACTTAAACCGACTTGAGACACAAACATAGTTAAATTTGTCACTTTTGCTAAACATGGACTTAGCCTATATTGATTATTTTACTGGTAGGCTGTCGTGCAGACTGCCATTCCGCCGATCTATTCATATAATTCGTTATTCTATGCTAAAGCGTGCTATATATTGTGCTTAGCCTAATTATAATGGTTAAACAAAATGTTACTAAAATATTAGCACGTGTGCTTATCAAGATATGAACGTGAGCAAATCAGTGAACTTTTAGTGGTCAGTGAATTCGGCGCCAAGAAAACTGGATCTACATTCTACAAGGCCAGTAATAAATCGATATTTTGGCGCTACTTTGGTAGGCTACCGGTACGCTGCATCTGCAGTTGTTGTCTGCAGACGGAAAAGCTACATGTATTTATATGGGCCAATTGGACGATGAAAGACTTTACTGTCAGTGAGTAGGCTTAGGCTACTATAATAGTAGTAGCCTACTGGATGATGCGCTTGCAATGCTATTTGCTAAGTTGCGGAATGATGTTAGTGGCCGATCAATTATGAAAACAGAATTAGGCTACAGATGAAGCCTATCATAACACGCCATTCCGTGCAACCAGTCCGCGGTCCCCCATTTTATCGGACCTTAATTGCGCATTTTACAAATTTATTTAAAATTAATATTAATAAATAAAAAAAATAAAATGAGTGCAATCTGAATAATCACAGATAATGGACAAGGTAAAATTTAAAGGCCTAATAATTTGTCGTCCCGTAGTCTAGGCTACTAGATTGGCCCAAGGCATCACAAAACTACTCAAACTGAAACACAAAAGTCTGAAATGGGCTTAATAAAACTTTAACAAATTCATGCATCAATTAAGAGTTGAGGCCTCATTACTCATTGGTAGGCTTAGGCCTATATGAAATTAATGCTTGCCAGGAAAAATTGGCTTGATCTCTGCCAATGGTAGCCGTACGTAGACCTATAGGATAATGGCTATTACCGTGTCAGAAGTCGACTTCAAGTCGAAAGTCGGTTGTTTTTCTGCCAAGTCGGGTCAAGTCGTTTTGACTTCAAGAAGTCGACTTCAAGTCGACCTAAAGTCACTTTAGGGTCAAGTGGGGTCAGATTGGCTGACTAAAGTCACTCCCAGGTCTACTCTTTATCAAACATTGTCAGTTGCAGAAGCAGTGGCAGTTATCTTTTCATGTAGGTTGCGCCAGCGTCCAAACGCTATTCGTGTGCTGCCATCTACGCTTACTTTGAGACAAGCACAAGTGTCAAAGTCTAAGTTTATGAACGTCTGTGCACGCTGCACACCCTGCTGTAGGCTAAGTCCTACTTTTCCCTCGATCGGCTCGGCTCCTAGTCATCTCGGCAGCGAACCCGTTGGCTGCAGACTTCGTTGCCTTCCCCTCCTCCCTTCCTTCGTGTCTTCCCGCCAGCACTGAATACTCGACATTGGGAAGCCGACACTGTACAGTGTATCGTATGACGGTATGAGTCACAAAAGAATCGCCTCTCATGCAGGATCCCAGCCCAGAGAGGACCGTGCACCTACGTACGTGCCTTCCCGCCAGCACTGAATACTCTGTAGCCGATCGAGTTATAGATTATATTATAGACCATTACAATTCTCAATTCTCGATGATTATAATTAAGTAATGTTTAGCTTGGTTTAATTCAAATCAAAAAGTCAAGCTAGAATGAAAGCCCAAAGCCAATTAAATAGGAATCAGGCCTATTTAAAGCAAGCTACAAGTTGGCCTAACGTACGTACGCCTGCGTCAAAATTAGGCTAAAGTTGGAAGGAAATTAGACTAATTCAGAAATCTATTCAGACGTCAAGTTGAAAAACAAGCCAGATTCTACAAATCAGAATTACTTACAATGAAGTCAGAAATAGCAGCACTTAGATTAGGCTATGTCATGTCATAATGTATTATGTCAAGTCAGAACCAAATTAGTTAGGCTGGTAGACATGAAATGAATAGGCGTAAGTCAGCTAAGCCATGAATAATTAGGCCTATCAGAAATAATGAAGTCAGAAGTCAAGTCCAAAATCAAGTCAGAAGTCAAGTAATAATGTTGCGCGCGTCCCCCCAGCCAAAAGAGCACCCCTATTCAGCCTCAAGTCAAGGTTTCTTTCCTCATATTTCACGCAGGGTCCCTCTGGCCGAGGAGCAAGGCGGGGAGGGGCTTCAGCATTAAGTTCCAGGTACTCCGTTCTCTTCCCTCGAAAACCCGGCACCCCCGAGGCAACATCCAGTATGGATTCTGAACCCTCTTCTTCCTCATTACCAGGTACCAAGGATGACTTAAGGCGACATATGTCCACGGCTCTCTGTGGGAGAGCAACAGCCCCTATTTCAGACTGTTCTGGGTTCAGATCCCCTCCACTTATTCGACGGGTTCCCATCCATCCGGGTTGCTCAGCGGTATCAGGGCCTAGGGCATTATTTTCTCCAGCATATTGCCTCAGATATTTTTCTAACTGTTCGTGTTTCTCAATTAAGGCCTGCATTTGGGCTTCCTGGCGCTCCATAAATTCTTCAACAGTGCACGATACTATTTGGGAGGGGGTCGTCTCTTCTTCCTCCCCTTCACTAACTTCCTCTTCTGAATTATTACTTGACATGATGTTCAATGAGTAAGGACTTCTTAATAACTCTGATGAAGTAAGAATTAAGCCTAAGTATTCACCACATATCTTCAAGTTAAAGGTTTTAATCAACACAATTGCAAACACTTGACTATCGGTAATCAGTCAATGATATCTAAGCGAAAGAGAAATTAATTAGCATGATTATATTGCATTGATTTATGTAAATTCGAGAACATCTTTCACTGTTTCGCAGACACGGTTTTCTTTCCGTGTGAAGCACTCGCTACCATCTAATTAATTAACACTAATGAGTTAAGCCTAATCAGTTCTTCAATTAAGCACCACACGCAATGCGACCAATTATAATTGTCTATTCTAGCGATATTCACTGCGAAACATTATTTATAATAATATCTCATTTAAGCTTCTCGGTTCCACAGCAATATGAAATTTAAGGGGATACTTCTCTGCACTCCAGATAATAATTTCAGTAAACGTTGACCACGGAGATACCAGTCACCAAATTGACCACCAGAAGAAATGAAACGGCGGAAGAATTTCAACTTCCAAAGTATGACAAATATTCTTCAAAACTGTTTTCAGACACCCTGGTCTCGTCAATATGAAGGCCCAATTTCTTGGCTGCACGGCAGAAATTCAATTACTAGTTTCTTCGAGTAAATTTGGATCGCAATCTTATTCGATTTCTACCACAATTTCAACGATTCGAGCACAGAGATGTTGCTTCGTCAACCGCCACCGTCTGTCTGAAGGTTTCAGTCCTTCCAGCCAATCACAGGCCACATCCGGGACTCGTCGGAGTCACGGGATCAAGGGGGATCCAATGAAACCTGTTGCGTTGCCGCCGGACTAAAAATAGAGTGGCATAATGAGCTGTTCTCTCAGAATAAATAATAATACACCGGAGGTCGCTCTAAAACGCGGCTACACCACCGGAGACCGACCGAAGGTTTGATGTTAAGGCCGAAATTCGATTAGGCCGCAAATTTATAAAGGCCGTAAAATTATTAAGGAATTATTAACGATCCAACTTTTCACAATCGTTACACCCTCACCAGCCCCCTGAATTTTTCACCATGGGGAAAAATCTATCAGCTCCTGCTGATCATAACCGAGAAACTTAATTTCAGTGTCACCATAAACAATCCTATAGTCGAGAAATCTAATTAAACATCGAAAGTCTTAACGGACAGACTTGTACAAAGGCACCTATCGGAAAATATAACGGACAGATCACGATTTAACGTTATGGCAGAAAGCAATCAAGTGTCAAAACATTCACCGAGTAGAGTTCAACTCAATTACAATCATAATCAACGATCTACGACGTAGCAACACTTCAACTGCATCTCACAAAACTTTGCAGGTCGTTACAGAACTTAAAGTTCTCGGGAAGCACATGTCGACTTAGACACATAAAAGAAAACACAACAGTTTCAAACAAAATTGCAGGGAATGATTCGGATAATAATTTCTTTTCACAAGAAAGAACACAATCATGATTTGACTTAGCCATTATCACGGCGACTCAACAAGGTACTACCCGACTATTTACTAATTACTGGTCCTCAGGTGGACATCAAGAGTGGCCAGAACCATGCGGCTCTTTTTAAAGTGTGCAGTGTCAAGGTAATTACCTCTACCTTCCACCATTCTTTGCTAAGGGGATCGATCAGGTCAGTCAGGGAGGCGAGGAACACTTCCTCCAAGGTCTGTGGTTTCTGAGCGAAGAATCTATGCGAGATCTCCATGGCCAGGATCCAAGCTCGGAAATTCCAGATATGCCCATCGTCCCAAGGTCGCAGGCGTCGTTCCGAAGCCCTGAGGGGAGCCACTAGGATGGTGCTATTCCCAGACTCCTCCCGCCATTTCTCTATTGCGTTTCCATTTTGTGGTAGAGTCGCAACGGTCTGAATCGTGACCACCACCAACGGTATAAGATCGACCCCGTCTCGAAGGAAGGAACTTCCTCCAATCAATCCATCCAAGTCGGCTCGGGAAAAGTCCAGCCGCTCCCTCTCATGGAAGTATCTCACCAAAGCCCAGACAACCCCAAGCTTTTCTACTTTAGGAGCGGAAGCAGGAAGGCGTTGCAGCTCCGGTAACGCCAGTAGAGAGTCGATCTCTCTGGGGCACTGGCCCAACAAACTAAGGCTATCGGGAGTCGCCACAGGTGGAGAAAGTTCGCTGCACGGCCGACCCAATCGTTCCGATTCTTCAGCCGCTTGCAGATTAATCATGAAGCACCGTGAGGAGGCAGGACTTCCAGTAGTAGAAGACTCATTGGAGGAAATCTCGATCTCGATATCAGGTTCGGGCTTCACCTCCACCACCTCAGCAGGGGGACTCCAAGGGTGCAGGAGCTCCAGCAAGTCGATCTCTCCGGCGTCCATGGCCTTTCCTGTACAAGGAGACAACCTATCTACATTTATCGGTTCACCTGATTCGGTTCACATAACCAATACGAGAAACTACCCTTATTAGATCCCAACAAAAGTTTTTATCTCTAAGAATAATGCAACACATAATCGCAATCAATCCAGGGCGATAATACAACATAGCAATTTTAGAACGGACACATATAATTATAATCGACGTTTCCTATCCAATCCCATCACTTGCTCGGGGCCACTTACAAGGATAAATAAATGTCTTCCATAACACTAAAAGATCATGCCCCGGCACCATATTCAGTACAACATTATTCATTTAAACGGAGCAACATATCAAAGCATATCAAGAGCTACAGCACAAGACATCTTAAATGTCAAAGCGAACATTCATCCCATCACTCTGACAATTCATTTGCACACAGCATCACCAAATCCTGTTCCTAACCAGTCAGACCACACTACTGCTCCAGTATTACTCAGGGTTAGAAATTGACAACACTTTTAACTAATGCTGTATTCCATTTACACCACCCTTATAGATACTACATACAACCACCAACGATTGCAACAATCTCCTTTCTGAGCATTCATAAACATGGGCAATCAGCACATCATCACAGACAGAACATATTACACTTAGGCTGAGACTACTAAGCAAAGGCTTTAATGCTTATCGAAACATACGCACTAGGACGGCATTATCCTCGACCTATGCAATAATTTCTCCACGTCCCCCTTCCAAGACGGAGTATAACAGAGCAGACCACCCGGGACAAGTTAAACAAAGGGATTTACTGTTTAGTAAAACATACCCTAGAAACTAACGGGTTTCTCCCTGACCTATATGCTATGACCTCTCCACGTCTACTTTACAAGACGGAATACAACAGAGTAGGACAGTAACGCTGACTAGTAAGCAAAAGGGTTTACTGCTTAGTAAAGCATACCAAAGAAACTAGGCCGTCTACAGCTCACAACTCTACTCCAGGTCATCTGTCTCACCTCTCATATAACATAAACTGACTGCGGAGACATTAGACAACTCACAAGTCTACAATCTATCTTACTCACAAACTACTCGGAGCTTACACATCACACAGACATACTAGTTTCTTTCACACACTCAACTAATACAACTCACTAGTCAACATCCAAAGACTGTGTCCACTAACTGCTACAAAGCTCAAGCTATTCGTAATTCAATATGCTAAATAATACCTTCCTAACTTTTATGATTATGCACATTCAACTTTAAAATACATTCACCACAGTTACTGAGCTCAGCTACTCATAATCTAACATATTAGGTAATACCTTATTACCTTTCAATTATAATTATGCAGTCAACATTAGAAATGCATACAGAACATTTGCCTTTTCTTCTCTGGCAACCACAAAAAGAGTGCAATGAAACACACAAGTAACCAATCTTATCTATAATCATGAACCAATCATAGATGTTCATTCACAAAATTCATCTGCTTCCATATGCATATCAAAGAACATAAAAATACTGGACTCAGTGTTACATCATACATCAACTAAAGGAGAGGGTACTCTAACCTCTAAGCTATTACTCCGTCGCCATTATGCGACTCTCATATACATACCAATGAACGTAACCGTACTGAACTACAGTGTATCATCATACAACAACTAAAGAAGAGGGGACTCTACCCTCTGAGCTATTACTCCGTCGCCATTATGCGACCCACATCAGCATTTCCACAATCATACTTCATTCACAATAACCATTAATGTGAGCGCTACATAAAAATTCAACTACACAAAATAAACACAAACAACTTAACTAACAGCCCATCACATTATTTTACATTACTGCCTATACCCGGGCCCATTCCCGTGGTTCCTAGTGGGACTCGAGCGCTGTATAAACCTTCTTGCAAATTCACAATTATCTTGCACATGTTTAATCGATACAGCCACAAAATCATCTTTATTCAACACAACATCAGCAATCTGCATATTCTCTAAAACTAGACTAATTGGCTGATGATTCTGGGTGACTCCGGTGCTTTCGCTCTCGCCGGCTCGATGAGCGGAGAGGACGAATGGAGGATGCACATCCCAATCCGATGGATCCTGGGCTACCACCTTGGCAGCAGAGACTTGGAGCGAAGATTCCGTAGAGGACGTTTCTGGCGTCGCAGATTCCGGTTGTTTCTCCACATCTTCCTGAAGATGGATCCCTCCCAGGCGATGAATTCGTTCGAAGGTTCTTTGCTCCTTCTCACCATCTGATGCAGCCAGAGGGTCACGAGTTACCACGATTCTTCTGCACAGTCTGGAGCGAGGTTTGCAATGAACTGAGAACTTGTGCTCCCCCACCAGAACCCAGTTATGACCCACATGCCATAAAACGTTTTCGTCCTTCATCCACGAGAGACCCAGAATCAGTTCGGAAACTTGTTCAGTCACCAAACAGGGTATCTCGAATGGTTGGCCTTCAATCTGCAACTTCAGTTTCGTTTCGCCGAGTACACGGATGGCTGAACCATTTGCTGCTAACAGGGATTGCTTAGAGTGTTGGATTTCGGCAGGGTCTACCAACGAAGCAGGGCACAGAGTCATTTCACACCCCGAGTCCAGCAGCCCCAGCAAATGTTTACCTTTTATGGTTACGGAAAGGTAAGCGTCATTTCGTCCCTTCACATGTCTCGCATTGTTCACCGTGTTCGATTCTGGTTCTTGTTCTTGTTCTCTCTGCCATGTGTTGTCTGTCCTGCTAGGGCAAACTCGAGAAAGGTGCCCGGGTTGATTACACTCGTAGCAGCGTCTGTTGTCTCGGGCTTCTCCTTGGAAACGGTTATTTGGACGGCGATCCCCCGGTTGATTCCCGAAGCCATTGTTTTCCTTTGGTTGAAACGGTCGTCGCGGTTGCCACTGTCGAAATTGTCCATCAGCAGAAGTAGTATTCGGTTGCGGGGACCACTTCTGAAGCATTTCTTCCATCTTCCGGGTCATCTGTTCTTGAAGTCGGTTCAACTTTTCGTCAAGGTCAAGTTCGGTTTCTTTCACATTCGAAATGCGCCCAGGACGACGATCACGACGATCGGCAGCGTCTTCATCCGACCAGCGGTAGCCTTCCAGTCTCATGGCGATTTTGTAGGCGTTGTCTAAGGTGGCTGGTTCTCTTTCTCGTACCTTCAGGGCCAGATCTTTATCTCGTAGAGCATCCAGGAATGCTCTGATAGCGATGGTCTCGCTGTGCGTTGATGTTGGTCCCGGGAATGCGAGGATCATCAGTTTCCGGATATCTTGAGCCAGTGAACCAAGGTCCTCGCCCACCTTCTGGCGACGAGTGTTCAATTTAGTTTGATACAGAGCAGCTTGATCGGTGCTTCCGTATCGCAGTTTCAACCTACTGACCAGATCAGCACTGGTCACCAAAGCTTCAGAGTCAAATTCGTGTAGCAGTTGATCGACAGGTTCAACCAAGGCACAGGTCAGTTGGGCCAGCTTCTCTTCTTCAGTCCATCTATTGTTCTTCGAGCATACCTCGAATTTCTTGAGGAATACTTCCACCGACGTCTTACCATTGTAGCGGTCCAGCTTCATTTGCGATTTCATTCTTCTATCTGGGAAATTTGAAGATTCAGATTGTAGTTTCCCAGCAGGTTCTTTCTTTTCACTAGCAATTTCTTGGACTGTATTGTCGATTGTCGTAGATGAATTCTGTGAAGGTTCTCTGAGTGTCTGCAGCAGGAGGCGGAGCAGTTCCTCTTGATTTAAGTTCTTACCATGCTCATCGGATCTGATTTCGCTTGCACTGTTCAGTTTCACAGCGCTAGCACTGTTCGATTTCACCACAGAGTTTATCGGCACTGTGTGTGTCGCTGACAATTGCACAGATTGATTCAGCATTGAAATCTGTTCATCATGAGCGGCTGGATCAGCGACCAGATGCTGATATGGCGTGTAAGGCATGTGCGAAGGTTGACTTGCCTTCCACCGTTGATATTCGCAGCTTTGTGTCACGTGGGTTTCCGACGACAGGTTCGGTGTCGACATGAGCGGCTGACCGGAAGGAAGGGTGAGCGTAGATATTCGTGGGGCGACGCCAGAGGGCAGGAAAGGTTTTTCGGAAGCCATGACGTTGAGCGACGACGGGGAAAAGGTGGTAGCCCATGAGATGGTTGTCGTTGTCTGTCCGGGATGTGCACCTCGAAGCACCAGATGGTTTTCCCTCAGCGATGATGGATCCCCATTATCTGAAACTAACAGTCGTGAGTTAGTACATGCTTTAACATTATTTTGCCCTAAAGCTACCGCATGGGAATCGAGTACGAGATTACGCAAAGGCCGCATATCTTTTATTTCAGAATGCTCGCTGTCCGATAGACATTTTTCAGTTAATTGATTTCTGAATTGCATTTGTTTATTTCGCATGTAAGAGTCGAAATCAAAACCTTCATAAACAGTGTTCGTGTTATAATCATACATTGTTCGAGTATCTACTTTAGCAGCTGCAGTTGTAGTTCGGCTGTTAGATATCACTTTTGGTCGGGCGCCATAAAAATTTCCTTGAGCATCTAGTTCATCTATTTCTCCAAGAAACATTCTCCTTTCCTCAGCACCTTGGCTTAACAAGACCTCATTATTTCTGGTGACAGTTGTTGCACCAGTACTAGATTGGGTCTGAACCTCTGTACCTGAACTTAATTTCACCCCACTAATTCTGGGACCAATTGTTGCGCGCGTCCCCCCAGCCAAAAGAGCACCCCTATTCAGCCTCAAGTCAAGGTTTCTTTCCTCATATTTCACGCAGGGTCCCTCTGGCCGAGGAGCAAGGCGGGGAGGGGCTTCAGCATTAAGTTCCAGGTACTCCGTTCTCTTCCCTCGAAAACCCGGCACCCCCGAGGCAACATCCAGTATGGATTCTGAACCCTCTTCTTCCTCATTACCAGGTACCAAGGATGACTTAAGGCGACATATGTCCACGGCTCTCTGTGGGAGAGCAACAGCCCCTATTTCAGACTGTTCTGGGTTCAGATCCCCTCCACTTATTCGACGGGTTCCCATCCATCCGGGTTGCTCAGCGGTATCAGGGCCTAGGGCATTATTTTCTCCAGCATATTGCCTCAGATATTTTTCTAACTGTTCGTGTTTCTCAATTAAGGCCTGCATTTGGGCTTCCTGGCGCTCCATAAATTCTTCAACAGTGCACGATACTATTTGGGAGGGGGTCGTCTCTTCTTCCTCCCCTTCACTAACTTCCTCTTCTGAATTATTACTTGACATGATGTTCAATGAGTAAGGACTTCTTAATAACTCTGATGAAGTAAGAATTAAGCCTAAGTATTCACCACATATCTTCAAGTTAAAGGTTTTAATCAACACAATTGCAAACACTTGACTATCGGTAATCAGTCAATGATATCTAAGCGAAAGAGAAATTAATTAGCATGATTATATTGCATTGATTTATGTAAATTCGAGAACATCTTTCACTGTTTCGCAGACACGGTTTTCTTTCCGTGTGAAGCACTCGCTACCATCTAATTAATTAACACTAATGAGTTAAGCCTAATCAGTTCTTCAATTAAGCACCACACGCAATGCGACCAATTATAATTGTCTATTCTAGCGATATTCACTGCGAAACATTATTTATAATAATATCTCATTTAAGCTTCTCGGTTCCACAGCAATATGAAATTTAAGGGGATACTTCTCTGCACTCCAGATAATAATTTCAGTAAACGTTGACCACGGAGATACCAGTCGCCAAATTGACCACCAGAAGAAATGAAACGGCGGAAGAATTTCAACTTCCAAAGTATGACAAATATTCTTCAAAACTGTTTTCAGACACCCTGGTCTCGTCAATATGAAGGCCCAATTTCTTGGCTGCACGGCAGAAATTCAATTACTAGTTTCTTCGAGTAAATTTGGATCGCAATCTTATTCGATTTCTACCACAATTTCAACGATTCGAGCACAGAGATGTTGCTTCGTCAACCGCCACCGTCTGTCTGAAGGTTTCAGTCCTTCCAGCCAATCACAGGCCACATCCGGGACTCGTCGGAGTCACGGGATCAAGGGGGATCCAATGAAACCTGTTGCGTTGCCGCCGGACTAAAAATAGAGTGGCATAATGAGCTGTTCTCTCAGAATAAATAATAATACACCGGAGGTCGCTCTAAAACGCGGCTACACCACCGGAGACCGACCGAAGGTTTGATGTTAAGGCCGAAATTCGATTAGGCCGCAAATTTATAAAGGCCGTAAAATTATTAAGGAATTATTAACGATCCAACTTTTCACAATCGTTACAATAAGCTTAGTCATTTAATTGTTTTTAGAATTAGGCCTAATAAATGAGAATTTAGCCTAATTAAGTTTTAAAAAACCACTCGTTAATAATTAGGCCTAATTAAATCATAAATGTCAGAATTAAGTGAAGCCAGAATAGAATAGGCCAAGTCAATAGCAAATTAGGCAGAATTAGGCCCAATAAAATGATAATTTAGCCGAATTAAGTTTTAAAATCACTCATTACAAATTAGGCCTAATTAAATCATAAATGTCAGAATTAAGTGAAGCCAGAATAGAATAAGCCAAGTCAATAGCCGATTAAGTCAGCACTAATTAATTAAGCCAAACCAGATAAACTATAAGAAGAAATCGGATCAATCCGTAGGCCTATACATTGTAAAAGCCTATCTTACGGAGCATCTAAGATTCTCTTAGGGCTGTGGCAAATGCGCCCAAGCCCTGCGCGCGTCGCTAACGCACAATTAGGGATAATATTGTACGAGCATTAGGGCACCTTTAGGGCAGAGGAAAATCCGCCGAAGCCCATGCCATGCCCAATTTGCCCATATGGGGAACGAATGGGACCAAAATCCAATGCTGACTGGGTTGGTCTTGGTCTTGAGGTTCACAGTCTTGGTCTTGGTTTTTCAAGACCAAGGCCTGCCTTCACTGCCCTTCAGTATTAACATTGAATAATCAGGGTGATTTTTAAGGTCGTGCATGGGCCGATGTACTTGTGCATTAGTGAAAATCAATGGCTAGCTTTATTCAGGAACGCACCCAGTTTCTATTTTTAGTTATGCACCAATTTCGACTTCATGATAGGCCTACGCCATGGCAGGATTGTAACAAAGACTCACGATTTCAAATATCAGCACCTGCAGAACGTATTTTATCGCATGGTGGAATTTTCATGAGGCCACACCTGGCACGCCTTGCATGGTCAGAAAATTCTGAGTGAATTGGTTCTGTTAAAATGCAACAGCCATTTGCAATAACATTGCACATAGGCCCCTAATCACATTAAGGAGTTTTGTAGGCACGAACTGAACTCGGAATTATCTGCAGTAATTGGTTATAGAGTTGCTTTGTTTGAATAAAATACGTTTTCATTAAGATAGGCCTAGCAGAACCTGCATTTTCGCAAGGTCTTGTCCTGGTCTTGAGACCAAAAGTCTTGGTCTTGTCTTGGTCTTGAACCCAAAGTCTTGGTCTTGGTCTTGACTCTTTTATTCTCAAGAGTCTTGAGAATAAAAGTCTTGGTCTTGGTCTTGAGGGCCAAAGTCTTGGTCTTGGTCTTGAGGTTCAAGGTCTTGACAACAACACTGCATGACACCTGACCAAAAAGTGGTGGTGACTGACACTGACTGTCACCACCACTTTTAAAAGTGGTGGTGACTGGACACCACCGTCACAATAGAAAGTTACGCTTATGGTTTTTTCAATAGGCCTAGCTGTCAACAATGTCAGATGAATGAGATTAGAGGATGTCGAACTTCGAACTTAACAGAACCTCCATATAGGCCGATGTTTGCACAAGCAGCACAACACATGTGCCTTATATAATTATTATCGTAGCTCGGCGATCCAGAGTTTGCTACTGCTCTCGTTTATGACTGCATGAAGCTTGATCGCTCGAGTAGGCTACGTCTCGTCTTAGCCTACAAGCCTTTACAGCCGATAAACAATCCCGACTAAGCTGTAGGCCTAGGCCTACTTGAACTTTGAGCTATTTAGTGTTACCCTACGGCCATATGGAAAATGCAGAGTCTGCATTTGAACATTAGCAAACTATAATATCGTAGTCTGCGCGCTGAGGTTCTCTGTTCCGATCTACAATCGCGTTAGCTCAAGCAACAAACATACTAGCCTACGCTGACGTAGGCCCTATTGAAAATCAGGTGATGGTGCTACTACATTGCGTCGTAAATTTTGTATAGGGGCCTACATCTTAATGATGCTATATTCTGTACCCCGTTCAGGCTTCCACCCAGTACGCCGAGAGGGGCAGAGGGAAATTCCCAAGAGCCCGGTGATTTTTAGGTGACTCGGCTGGGTAATTAGGTTAGTCCTAGGCCTATGTAGGCTAGGCTAATTATAGAAAAGTTTCTCATTAATTTTATGCATTTTAAATATAAAAAAATTATTGCAGAGAAAATTAACAACAATCAGCTTAGATTTCAAGTTAGCAACTGAATAAAATCATATTATAGCCTAGTTCAATCTTTATTCACCAAATGATGGTGATGATGATGATGATGATGATGATGATGATGATGATGATGATGATGATGATGATGATGATGATGATGATGATGATGATGATGATGATGATGATGATGATGATGATGATGATGATGATGATGATGATGATGATGATGATGATGATGATGATGATGATGATGATGATGATGATGATGATGATGATGATGATGATGATGATGATGATGATGATGATGATGATGATGATGATGGTTCTCTGCCCGAAGGCAGATACATTGGCTTTACGCCCCTGGGGATGAGATGAGTGAGGTGGTTTCCCGTTCCCTTCCCCACAGACAATGATGGGTAAGCAACTTGCCCAAGGTCGCTCCGCAGCAGCTTGCGCCACCGCGTCCCACACGTAGGCCTACATGTAGGCCTACTAGCCTAAGATATCGAAATCTCTGAATGTCAACTCCCAGCCCGGGACATGAACCGCAGTCCGTTGTAACCAACAGACGAATGCCTGTCTGACAAGTTCCTCGGGAAATTTTGACCACACTTATAACTTGGTATAGTTTGAGTGCAGCATTTGTGAAATGGGACAACATAATATAATCAGAGATGATAACCCTAACGTGTGGGGTTAGGCAGGGTGCACGTGTTCTATCCCCCGTTGCTATTTGCTGTCTATGTGAATGACACTATTGAAAATTCTTACTTCTGGCCAAGATTTTGGCCAGAATAATTGAATTGGTTTTCGGTTACTTTTTGTTGCGTCAAGTTTTTGAATCGCCAAAAAACGGTGGGTGGCTTCACTAAAAGTGGTATAACTTTTGTTCTGTTTGAAATAGGCCTATTGTAATGAAATGTGGTCATCTTGTGTAAATATGAATTGTCGTTAAGACTGTAAAATTTCATTTCGAAATTCTTACTTCTGGCTAAGATATTGGCAAAAACCTAGGGGGAGAGAGTGGAGCTTTCCTGGAGAGAGTGGAGCTTTCCGATCGAGAGTTAGGTTGGTCAACAATGATGGCTTTGTAAAGAGGGATCGAGTCATGGAGTCTTGACCCCAAAATTAACCCTTGAAGGTGACTGAAAATTTGTATATTGTAATTAATTTGTTGATTGCAAATTGACTGGTTTATTGCTTGACTGATTTTACTAATTTATGTTGCAATATGGTTGGTCTTTGGGTTCGCTGATTGACTGAGAGAACTGTTGATTTTTTAAAGAAAAATGCAGTCAAATGCAAGTGTTTCAGCAGGCTGCACCGACGGCAGTAACAGCGGTAGCGGAAGTGGCAGTGGAAGTGGCAGTGGAAGTGGCAGTGGAAGTGGTAGTGGAACGAACTTAAACGCTGGTACTGTGGGCGAGAGCAGCCTTTCCCTACAGCCAGGTCATTTGATTCGTCCGATGATTTCAGTGCAGGTGGCGCGTCAGTTGGTTCATGACATGTATGGTCTCACAGCTAACAGCATCAAAGAGATAAACAGCTATGACGATCGAAATTTCTTTGTAACTGCTGAACAAGACAGCAGACACAATAATCCGTTCATTGAAGCCGTCTCACCAAAAGGTTACGTCCTTAAGATTCTCAACTCCATGGATTCACGCAAGAATCACATCGGTATATATACGCCTACGCCAAACGTCGTTCTGCCACTTCTTCTAACAGTAATCAAAGTCTTCACTTTCGTCCAATAACTTTTCTGCCTGACAGTTCCTAATGAACCTACATAATATTATCTTGCACTCTTAACTTTTCCTTCTTCCCTATTAGTCCACTTCCTTTTTCTACCTCACAGAGTCGATCCACTTGGTAGGCCTATAGGCCCTACTGTTCTTACAACACAGAAGTGGAGGTGACAGTGGGTGGGGTCTCAACCAGGCTTCCGGTAAAGAACGCCTTGAAAAACTCCCCAAAAGAGCTAAACGCCTAGGTTACCTAGAGCAAACCTTTCCAACAGTCTCCGAACTTGCCAACATAGCTGATGTTAAACTCCTTTTCTCCATTATACACAACCCCAAACATGTTCTTCACCAACTCCTACCTCCACTCCGACCCCCCTCCTCCTCTCACCAATTAAGACCTAGAACACACAACCATACTCTCCCACCAAAAGATGACTCTCAATTTATTCCACGATCATTATATAAAAATATTTACTAGCTTATTCTAACACTATCCAACTGAACTTTAATTATTCATTATCACTCATGTTAACATTTCTGCGTTATTGTCAGATTGTTTTTCTCAATTAAACGAGTATATATAGCAGTTAAATTATATTAATATAATATTTCTATTTGAAGATGCCGAACACAAGGTGCAGGGCCTGTTAGTGAGGAGTGGCATACACTGTCCTCAGCCCGTTCTCAATGTCAAAGGCCAGGATAAATCACTTGAAGAAATTGTCTACGATCTTCCAGGTAGGCCTAACTTGGCTAATGGTCTGAGGTAGGCCTAATATAGTTCAGTCAATGGTAGCAATACAATCATAGGCCTAAAAAGTTTGAATAGTTAACTGCGATGTCGCCTTTGCTGACTATCTAGGCCTTTATGCATTCATTATTCCGAGTATTGAATATCTCAAAGTAACAATTAAGCGACAGGCTCTGCTAGTCCAACATTGGCATTAAAAAACATTTCATAAAGTGTTTATATAAATAGAAAGTGACTTCATAACCACTACTCCACTAGTCAAGACAATGCGCAGACCCAACTGAGGTAGGAATACGTGTGTTCCTCCAGTCTAAAGTAACCACCGAACAAATGTAAAAGTTGCATACAGAAAAGTAAAAACATTATTTGTCCCAAACATAGAAAGAGACTATGGCCAGCCAGGCCTGAAAATAATGATTGTAGGACATTATTCCCCCATGGACATTATCCCCCCCCCCCGCCCCCCGGACATTATCCTCCCCCCCGGACACAATCCACCTCTGTGCAATTAGTCTGTTTCTTCATGTCGTTTATAAAGCTTGGGAAACAAACATTATCCCCCTGGACATTATCCCCTTGAACATTATCCCCCTCCCAAAAGCCCTCCGGACATTATCCCCCCCCAGGTAGGACAATAACCCCCTCCCCGGTCTATGATAACATCGCTTTAAAACGATGCAAAAAATATAAGAATAGGCCTACATGTGAATATGTATACATTAGACATTACAGTTGAATATTGTTAGACTATGTTAGGGCTTTTATTTATATATTATACATGAAAATTATACATAAAAAATCTATAATATGTTAAGGTAGGCTCATATATTAGCATATATTGTATTGTATTGTATTGAAACATTTATAAAGCGCCTCTAGTAGGGTGAACCGTTCAGAGGCGCTCCCAGTGCGCAAGGCCCCACGAGAAGAAACAGGTTTTGAGAAGAGACAAAGCAGAGGAGAGACTACCAGAAAGAAGTGTAGAGTGAACAGAAGGAGAAAAAGCATTCAAAAGAGAAGGACCAATTGAGACAAATGATCGAGACTGAGCCATAGCAGTTCTAGACCGAGGAACCAAGAGGTCAAATCTGTTGGATGAACGAAGTGGACGGTGGGAGGAAGCCGAGTGAGAACAAAGTAAAACATTAGTCAGATATTTTGGGGCAAGACCCCGTTGAGCTTTTATGATCAGAGTGAGGATTTTGAATTGTGTGCGAGCACGGAGAGGAAGGCAGTGAAGTTCATGAAACATAAAGGTAGAGATGTGAGAGTACTTGGGAAGGCGGGCAATCAATCTAGCAGCTGAGTTGAGAACCGACTGAATCAGTGAAAGACGAATTTTTGGAAGACCAATGAGGAGAGCATTGCAATAGTCAATTCGTTAGCATATAAAAGCATGAATTAAGGTAGTGAAGATGGAGGAGACAGAGCGACGATTGGCTCTGAGACGTCTTAAATGGAAATATGACGAGCGTGTCACATTTGAAATATGCTCAGTAAAGGTAAGTGAGCTATCAAGTACAACACCCAGATCCTGCACACTTGAAGAGAAGGAAAACAGCGGGAATTTTTCAGAGAGCAGAATGAAATCAAGCTTCTGGAGCTGCTGGGGAGTACCTAGCCAGATGAATTGAGTCTTTGGAGTATTAAGCGAAAGGCGATTAGAAGACATCCATGAGTGGAGATGATTAGTAAGGGATTCAATAAGCGCAACTAACAGCAGCTGGGAAGATGAGGGACCATGGACAAAAGCCTGGACATCGTCAGCAAATAGATGGCCAGCAGCACTACAAATCGGAAAAAGAGAAGAGATGTCAGCCGTGTAAAGAATAAATAGGAGAGGTCCAAGAACTGAACCTTTAGGAACACCCAGATTAACATGAACCCATTGGGTTCGAGAGTCACCAGATAATTAGGTATAATCATTTTAGTTCTTTCAGAAAGGTACGACAGGAACCAAGAAAGGGGGAGACCCTTAACACCATAGGAGATCTCAAGACGCTTGAGTAGGATGTCTTAATATAGGCATTAAGATTATAGGTCGAAATATACCCATAAGAATATTTTAGCGGTTTATTACACTATAGTCATCCACTGTTCCTGTAGCCTAGTTCATGAGAAATATAGGCTATATTTTTTGGATGTTAAGAACATTTGCAAGTCTTTAACTTAAGTCGCAAGCAGCATTAGAAGGTCTTATTTGTGGACCTAACTGACACTAACAACTCCTTGTGTTAGAAATGAATAACTAAATCACGCTAACAAGTCTTTAGTTTGTATCTGAGTGGCAGTAGGCCTACTAGTAGTCTAGTAATTCTTATCGGTGACGGTGTCACGAAATAGAGTATCCCCGTATTAACCGTATCCCCCAAATGAAAAGAAGTCGATAAAGCCACTTTCGCGTGCATTCATTTTTGCAAATTAATTTCCATCTGCTTTGTTTTGAACAATGACACTAACAAGTATGTTTATTCCTACTATATAATTCTTTTTGCTTTGGTTTTAGAGAACTTAAAACATTTTAAACACATAAAAAGTTAAAACACTCAGAGTCACTAAATAAATTCGAGTTGACTTTCTCTGAACATTGCTTAAGACACTTAAAATTAGAGCCACTTAAAATTTTTATTACAGAATAATTTTTCAATTATCCGCATTTTTCAACAAAGGGGATAGAATGGTTTATGCCCCCGGATAGTCTAGACCAGTTAATTCTATCCAGAGGATAGATTAATTTATTCCCCCGAATAGCTTTAAGGGGGGATAGAATATCCCGTGACATCATTAATATTGTTGACACAGCGAACAAAACCAGGACAATTAAGCTCTATAAACTACATGAAGAAACAAACTAATTGCACAGAGGAGGGACTTTGTCGGGGGGGGGGGGGGGGGGGGGGGGATATGTTCTATGCAAAATGGGGGGGGGGGGAAATAAAGTCCGAGGGTCTTTTGTTCGGGGCGACGGGGGGGGGGATAATGTACGGAGGGGGATTATGTCCAAGGAGGGGGGATAATGTCCTACAATCATAAAGCTTAATTGTCCTGGTTTTGATCGCTGTGTCAACTTAATTCACCGATAAGACTTACGCTACTAGTACTGCCATTCAGATGCAAACTAAAGGTATGCTAGCATCATGTAGCTATTCATTTCTAACACAAGAAGTTGTTAGTGTCTAATTTCTAACACAAGAAGTTGTTAGTACAAAATTACGACCTTCCCTCGCCTATATTCAGCAGTGCCCAGCCATCCGTCACATAACTTCAATGTCAGGTTGTTTAACGGACAGTCCTGTGTCTTAAACCCATAGGCTGCAAAGGGCTCCTTTTTTTGAGTTGAGTGATCAAAAAAGCAGACGAAAATGTCTGAATTTGTTGTGGCAATACAGGTTGTGTCCTGTTCCACGGATAATTCGTGACTCGGAAACTGAGTCACCGAGTCAAATTTCGAGTCCAGGGCTTCGAGTCCGAGTCCTGACTTAAACGGTAGGCTATGAAGGGCTCCTTTGTTTGACTTCAGTTACCATGTCCGAATAGTTGGGGGGGACCAAACGAAAATTTCCAAGCCTCTCAGAAGTTGGGGACGCGTCCCGTGGGTCCCATAGAGTGCTTGCGCCTATGCCATGGGGTGGTGAGGTTCAACCCCTGACCGTCTCCCGTTGTCCCCTCTAAAAGTCTACGCCCATCGTGTAGACATGTGTTACCACAGTAACAAAACAGCGTCCCCTCCCATTGTTTAAAAATATTCAGATTTCTTAAGCCGTCATTTCAAAATAATTTCTCATGAATAGGCCTACATTGTTATAAGACTTCAGTAAATGTCTCCTCCCATTGTGTCATTTTTAAATTTTTCTTGCGGTTATAGTAGCATTTTAAGCTGTCATCGTAAAAATTATGGATAAATAGTGGCTAAAACTGCAAAAATTTATGATATTAAATATTTCTGAAATATTGGGGAGGAATAGAAGCACCTCCATCCCCACCACAAACTTTGGAGGGGACCGTCTCCGCTGCCCCAACCCCTAAGTCTGCGCCCATGGTATAGACATACGTTACCACAGTAACAAAACAGTAAAGAAAAAAGCAGCAGTCAGCGGCAAAAGTCGGAAGACCTTCCCAAGCCTCTCAGAAGTCAATTGGGGGACGCGTCCAGTGGGTCCCATAGAGTGCTTGCGCCTCTGCCAGGGGACAGTGAGGTTCAACCCCTGACCGTCCCCCTTGTTCCTTTAAAAGTCTACGCCCATCGTGTAGACATGCGTTACACATGCGTTACCACAGTAACAAAACAGTAAGAATAAAAAGAGTAATTGAGCAGAACCTAACTAAATTAATCCTATGTACATAATAATGGTAGATGATTTCTGGCACATTTGACTGCAAATGACCTGGTATTTTGCATTTGGAAAGACAAACATTCACACCAGACACGAAAATAGGTATACTGAAAGGAAGTCAAGACTCAAGAGTCACATAATATTATCACCAAAGATCAGTTTCCATGATTCACATATAACAACAGTTTCACGTGCGATCTGTGTGAGAGGACAACACGGTCAGGATAAGATGTAGGCCTACAGGCAGCATTAAAACGCTCTTGATTCAGCCTTAATGCTGAGAAGCTACGTTCTTAATTATATGCCAATCTATATTGAAATGGGTATTAGCAGCAGTTGGTGGCAAAAGTTGGGAGGGACCGTCCCAAGCCTCTCGTCGAAAGTTGGGGCACCGTTCGTTGAAAGTTGAAGAGGACCGTCCCAAGCCTCTCGAAAGTTGTGGGGTATGCGTCCCGTGGGTCCCATAGGGTGGTTGCGCCTATGGCAGTATGCTACTATGGTTTTGATTTGATGTCAATTAAACTCATGAGTCATGACCAGTAACATAATTATCATCACACTTGTACTGTTTCATGACAGGGTTTAGCCTACACTGTGTCCACGATAAAGTAGAATCCAATAAAAAATGTCATAACTCGGTCAAAACTTTTGGGATTTGCCTGAAATTTTACACACAACAACAGTGGCCATATTTACACGCGATCCTAAAGCCGATTAGAAATATTCTGCAGTTTGTCAAATTTACGAGCGTTTGAGATGCAGCACCGAAAAATGCAACTTTCCAACATGGAAAAGCTGAAATGAAGCAAAATTCAACTATAAATGGTGCTTAGAATGTCATTTTTGTTCACGAACACACGACCGTAGACGTAGTAGTGTAGTAGCTGTCCCGGAAGACAGTCGGCTTCATATCCGCAGCTGCGGCCAACTAGCAGTCCAGACCTCGATCGGGTGCATGTACCGGAGTAGCGCGTTTTTCGTTCACGCGTATTCATGACATCGATAACCGTAGGGCGCGTCTGTTTGAAGAGTGACAGCTGTTTGACCAGGTGATCATCGACCGGACATCAAACAGTAGTGTCTACGTCTATGGTCGTGTGTTCGTGAACAAAAATGACAGTTTGAGCGCCATATTTAGCTGAATTTTACTTCTTTTCAGCTTTTCCATGTTGGAAAGTTGCATTTTTCGGTGCTGCATCTCAAACGCTCATAAATTTCACAAACTCACGAATATTTCTAATCGGCTTTAGGATCTCGTGAAACTATGGCCACTGTTGTTGTGTGTAAAATTTCAGACAAATCCTAAACATTTTGACAGAGTTACGACACTTTATTGTGGGTTCTACTTTATCGTGGACACAGTGTAGTTGCAAATGCTGTGCAACTGTCACTCACAGGATTGGCTACATTCATTCATTCATTTAGAGAATTTATATAGCACCTCTTCAAGAAACCTACTCAGAGGGGCTACCAGCTCAGCTGGTAGCCCCTCTGACTTAGACTTAAAATTGTGTCTACTAAAAGTAGGATTTGAGCGCATTATAAAATGCATGGGAATTTAGCCTAGGCAAAAGTCGCGAGGCCTGTGGAGACCATTCCAGACAGTGGGACCCAAAATAGAAAAGGCTCGGCGCTGTCTGATAGTTGTGTGCGAGGTCGCAGAACCAAAGCTTTCCCATTGTCGTAGAGTGAAGAGCTTGACGGACTGCAAAACCATAATGGAAATTATTATGGAAGTCTTCATAAAGTTAGAGAATTAAAACTGACATAATGAATCAAGAACGGATCAAGTACATTTAGCCTATTCTTTGTTGACATACATGTAGGCCCTACTTTGTCAAGAAGGGGCTCTTATTAAGGGAGGAAAAGACTGACTGACAAACCACAACAAGGGCGGTTGGAAAAGGGTAGGCTAAGCTCAAATGAACAATATACTGAAATTAAGATGCAATACTGATACATGTAGCAACCTAGGAAATGGACGACTGAAATGAATTAAAATTAGTGTTTTGAAAACAATCAATGGCAATCAGTAATCACATGTGCACGTTTCTCTGTATTCTCAACAGCTTAGTATCGACTGTGCATATTTTGCAATGATGGTGTCCTTTACTGCCATCACCCCTTCGAATGGATGCCGCATGGCTCATAGTCTCATAGGCTTAAAATTGTGTCATAGCCTGGTCCAAGATTCATATCTGAAAGACATAGGTCCATGAATGCCATCTTATATTGTCTTTTTTGTTGACTGTATAACTTAGAGAGAGGATCGAATGCGAGTGGCTTTCACTTCGTCCGTCTCTTGACCTTTGTGCCTGGCCAACTTCTGGTTGAAGCGCCATATACGGAAAGACTGGTATACCGTGTCGGCCAGTATGTAGCCAATGTGCATAAGGCTTTGGAAGTAAGAATCTTTTCATCTTTGTGATTCTTTTAGGCGGTCACTGTGAGCTCACCAGTTTCAGACAGGCACTACTCACTTTGGGTTCACACAGGTGGTTTTAGGACAACTGGTCATAGGACGATTGGTCATAGGATGACCAGTAACATAGGATGATTGGTCACATGGACGATTGGTCAAGGGTCTATTGGTCACGGGAACTATTGGTCATATGCCTCAAATAAACGACATGAATCTTATTTTTACAATAAATAAACCGTTGGCAAAATAACTTTTCTTTAGATTACTGCTTGCAGATATCAATTAGTGATGCTCAGCAATAATAGAGAAATACAATTAGTGCCAATCAAGAAACTAATTTAATGCTGTCAATAATTGTTATAGACCTATGACCATTATTGTCCATGTGACCAATAGACCCTATGAACTAATAGACCAATGACCAATGGTCCTATGACCGATCATCGTCACTTGAATCATCATCGTGCACTTCTGAACCATCATGAAAAGAGCATCAGGAAATTGCAGTTCATTCTATGGACTTGCGCCTCTTCACTAAATCAGCTCAGGAGCGCTCCCAGTCCAGCCACAGCACAAGAAGACTTGAGAGATTTATGACACAAAGTTTGATTGATCAGGTTTATGTAATTAGAATGGAGGTCATTCCATATGGATGTACGGCCTTACAACCGAGAAAGCTTGCGTTGCCTGGCAGCTGAGAGAGTCGTGGAACTAGGGAGTTGTCCATTCATGGCAGAGTGAAGAGCCCAACGTGTTGCTTCAACATCAGAGATCGTGTAGGTAAGATAGAGCGTAACCAAGAATGCAGCATGAAACCAGAGCAGCAATCCAAGCAGCAATCCAATGTGAGATACGTTGGACTACAGGCAACCACTGACCAGCGCAGCAGGTCATGCATGTAGGCAGAGACACAGGTGAAATTGGGAATTCGACCAATGAGCCGAACAGCTGAGCACAAAGACGTATCCAACAGGGATCGAGCAACAATGGTAAATTGTTTGTATTGTAATTGATTGTTTGTATTGTAATTGATTGTTTGTATTGTAATTGATTGTTTGTACTGTAATTGATTGTTTGTATTGTAATCGATTGTTTGTATTGTAATTGATTGTTTGTATTGAAATTGATTGTTTGTATTGTAATTGATTGTTTGTATTGTAATTGATTGTTTGTATTGTAATTGATCTGCAGGGTTTCTCTCATCCATCCCTGGATAACCACCAGTCGATTTGGAGTCTAGACAGCATCCCCAAACTGTCGAACTTTACGTCTGCAATCCAGGACACACACAGCAGACGTATTGTAGAGGACATCATAGAAGCTTTCCAGAAACAAGTCACTCCTAATTCAGGACAATTCAAGAAAGGTAGGCCTATAATTATTAGCATGGATAACATTGTGCTCATGAACCATACCCCACAGTCGACTGAGTCGTGTGCTATGATCGACTTGGATCAGCCGACGATCGACTTCATCGACTTGCTGATCTATCGATGACTCGATCGACTTGGCTTGAAATTACTCATAGCAATAGCATAGCCCCTACATTTAATGCCCCATTACCCCAGAGTGTCTGCCAAAATTGCAAGTATTATTTCACGAGTCCACATGACACTTAACAGTGTTTCATTCTGTGGCATTCCTTTCTGGAAGGCAAGAACATAGGCATTTTAGGCTTCGAGAACAAAAGGGTAACTCAGGCAAATAGGCCTATATGAATCATGTAGGGAGCTTCAGACTACCATTATTATTCAGTGTAGGCATAAAGTGGACCAAAATGTTGCCACAATTCAGAGTAAGACGTCGACACATTCAGTCCTGCTCTAACGTAAGACTTTCAAATGTTCTTACATCATCAGTAGGCTACTGAGTACGGAGCTGAAATTTTACTAAGGCATTCTTAATGCATCCTAATCGCTCCATTTTCACCATAAACCTGTGAAGAGTGCACACTCCATAACTTCCACAGTTTTCACTAATTATAGGAAAGCGACATGTCCGAGAGATTCATACCTCCCACTCAGCAAACTCATTTTTTCATCCTCTGTTCATCATCAAATCTATGCCGACAGCACTCATAAAGCATTCATATCTTTCTCCCCTCATTCCTTTCCAGATGCCTTAGAACATCAGCGTAACATCAGATTTCAAATTGGATAACCACTAATGGGCTATGCCCTATCCCTCCAAACAAGGTCGTAGCAGGGATTCTGTTGGATGGGGGGGGGGTTGTTTACTCGATCTTGAGCAAGCCACCAAGCAACTGAACCAACTGACCAAGAGGTCTGGAGAAGCGTCGCGAGCTCTCACAACGGGTCCTTGTCGGCCAACATGTTACACACTGTAGTGCAGTTATTGTTAGATCATTCCACTTCAATAAGGTATCCCTGTTTTTTTTCCATTTCTCCAACATTTTCTGGCGTAGCCACAAAAATAACAGTATGTCTAAGATACTTACGAGTCGAGTTGAGGTAAACAAAAACAACGATTGACTCAACTTGGCAAGACTAGCAATCGACTGCGGTATAAATTATCTCATGAACTATTTCAATGATTGCATGGACTGTATAGCAAATTACATACCTCTCTTCTTCCGTCTCACTTTCTCTTATCCTTCTAGTTCTTCTCCTCCTCCTTAGCTTTCTCCTCTCCCTCCTTCCCCTTCCCTTATTCTGCATTATACACTCAGTGAACGAACTAATAACCTCTTCTTTACACTGTGTTTGTCCTACAAAATAATGTTCTTCTTTACAATGTGTTTGTCCTACAAATGTTCCAAGGAACTTCGTTTTGACTACATTAAATTAGCTATTGTGCTAGGAATTAAGGGTTCCTAGAACTGCACGCATGCCTATGACGATAATGACGTCACTTCAATATGCACAAATATGGGTAAAGTAAGCATTCTGAATGGAGTTTATACAGATTTTTGAAAAATTATATGAAATCGCAGGGATGTCGTGACCAACGTCAGTTGCAAATAGGCCTTGGTGTGTTTGCATCCTAAACATCTCATCTATTCAACTTTGATAAGATCGGATATGCACATTGGCGGAAACCCAGGGGGGACGGCCCCCCCAATAAAAGTGTTGGGGGACGGCCCATGCATTGGTCCCCCCCAATAATTGGGCGTCAAGACTAAAAAGTATCGGAAATTTTTACGAGCGGTGAAAAATAGAATTTTTCATGGTTTTTTGGCCGGATGACTAAAAAAAAGGTCAACTTTTTTGGCGGTGAAAATATAAATTTTTTCATGGTTTTTTGGCCGGATGACTAAAAAAAAAAGTTCATCAACTTTTTTGGCGGTGAAAATTTGTTGTCCCTTGAAAAATCTCACGTCTTTCCTTCTGCCACTCGTTCGTACCCCCAAATCTCCGCCCAGGTTTCCGCTTATGGATATGCATGTTCAACTGAGTTTTCTTACCAATAAAATTCCCATGCTATTCTTGCAGTTTAACATTTTGCAGACTTCTGGTTGGACATACATATAATGGTCGCCGTTTGACAACTCTCTGGACTCGATGCAGAGCTCATGAATAAGCTGGCACCTTGTACCCATAGCCTTTACGTTGGGCTTTATAAATTTGAAGATTATTTTTGCATTAATTGGTTCTTTACATTTTCCTTCAGGAATAATCCATGGCGATATTAATGAACAGAATGTCCTAGTAAAAGCCTTGCCAGTCTCTGACAAGGAGTCAGCATCCGTCAGCAGCAGCAGCAGCAGCAGCAGCAGCAATGACGGCGGCAGCAACAGCCAGTGCCAGCCAAAGGAATTCGACATCTGCGGAATACTTGACTTTGGTGACGTGGCCAATTCTTACTATATTTACGAAGTGGCCATAGTCATCATGTACATGATGCTTGATAGTAAGATATTGGAATTGCTTGACGTGGGTGGCCACGTCTTGGCAGGCTACTTATCATCATTGGAACGAGGCTTCAATGAGGCAGAGTTCAATGCATTGAAAATCTGCATTGCTGCTCGATACGCTCAGTCGCTCACAATGGGTGCCTACACTTACTCGCTGAATCCAACAAACGAGTACCTGCTAACAACGGCGAAAAACGGATGGATGCAGCTCAGTCGATTCTGGAATACACCGTCAACAGAACTGTACAAACGTTGGACAGACATCCTTGTAAAGTACACAGACAGCAAAACAAATACCTAATCGTCTGGACATGTTTGCACATCCTGCAGGCAGCACTACACATGCTACATAAATTAGTTGGAGGGGAAATGTTTGCTGTCAAATAAGTTATTGATGTTACATTTCCCATGCATCACAATAATTGGTCGCATCTCTTTAGACCAGATAGGTCGGTTTGTTTTAAATTCTGCTCATGAATTTGACTATTAAGTCTGCATGTTCTAAATCAGCAAACATAAATAGGTTTAGTCCTAACCGCCCATGGACGGTGTGATATCAGCCTTTTCAATTGGCAGCTCATCTCTGAATTGGTGGATTAGTAGCTTAATTATCACTAGCATTCCGTGCATTTCAACCACAATTTTCTTGAACCGTTTTTCTCATATTATCAAAACCGATATTTTGACTCGTTTACTGCATTCAGCTGCAGGTCAACAATCAGTTTTAATAATATTTAAACAGTTGACAGTTGAAAACTGAACCGTGGCATAATCTAGGCTTAGGGTAGACCGGTAGAGTGGGCAAAACACCCTCCCGCCCTGTCCCCTCTGCACTATGTAGTGAACATTCTGACCGTTCTGGGTCTTTTAATTGTACCCTATTGATATACTCGTCAGCCATTTGTGGTTTGGTTATTTCTGTTTTCCATAAAATTCATCTTTCCGTGTTTCCTTGTAAAAGTCTGATGTCACTTCTGTAGCATTAATGATTTTTTAACGTATTTCTCGCATTTGCTATAGTGCCCCTTCAAGCTCTCTACTCAGAGGTGCTCCCGACTACAGCGCAGACACTGCAACGGAATTTCACGCCGAAGCGCATGAGCAATTGCAAGTGGAAGGCACAGGAACATGAATCACAGGGGACAGAAGAACAACAAATTATTATCATAAAACACATTGAACAGAGAACACTGAGAACAGAGAACATAAGAAACATGGATCAGATCAGGGAACATGGAACATATGGAACAAGGAAATATTAGGGACATAGAACATCACAGAGGACATTAAGTTACATTGTGTTCCCTCGTCCATGTTCCCTTGTTCCATGTGTTCCTTGTTCTTGTTTCATATATATTCTCTGTTTCCGTGATCTCTTGTGATCGCGTCCTATGTCATATTATGAAACATAGAGAACAAGGAACACGGAACATTACATGGGACACAGGAACACAAGAGACCAGAAGAGATAGGGAACAAGGAACACAGACCAGCTCAGTTCCTATTTTACTTAGGTTTTGCATATGGAATCATATGGAACATAATGGAACAGAGACATAAGGAACATGGAACACAGGGAACGAGGGAGCATTACAAAGCACAGAGAAGTTCTATTGAGTGCGTAATATCACTTCCAATGCATTAAATGTACGTATTATAATAGTATTAGATAAAGCGACTCTTGGTGCGCCACCGCTGCCATCTGGCGAATATAATTAAATTAGCCAATTTCGAGACGTGAGTGGGGTCACCATCTAAATTCTTACATCGTGCCCCCAGTGGTGTAGAAAGAGGACATTATTATTTAGTTGCGGTTTTTCCTTCCTATCAATCAATCAATCAATTTTCGTTTAATCAAAACTTTAGGCTGGCAGAACGCAGTATGTTATTTATTGCAAAACGTAACGGAAACTGACAAACTGTCAGAAAAACACGAAATACATCACATCAACTTAAATTGGCACAACTACGGGGCTGTAATACCTGGTGGCTGTCCAAACTCCGGCAATTTGGCACAAAGGTCAGCAAATTTAATGACCTCGGCGGGCCACTTGAAATCACCCCGCGGGCCGCACGTTGGAAGCATTGGCCTAGATGAGCGCAACCAGTGATGCCACTCGTAGCTTTTCCCACGTAGATCTAGGTTCTGTGGTGTTATCTAGGTTTCTAGGGATTTTTTGTCAAGATCTAAGTTTTTTGCGGTGGCGGATTGTCAGAAATGTTTTGCAAAATATATAGTTTTTTGTAAAAATGTACAGAGAGACAAGGAAAAAGTAGGAATATCGGCGAAAAATAAAAGATTTTGAAGCGATGATTAAAAAAAGGTCATCAGCAAATTTGAAAGGAGAAAACAGGAAAATCTGGAAATTGTTTGGACCTGAAAGACTTTAAAAAGATCGTCAAAAATTTATTCAGTGTATTTTTCGAAAATTTCTGGATCTAGCCTTTTCTAGCCTTTTTGCGGCCGGATCTGACCTTTTTTCAAAATCAGTGTGGCGTACACTTTCATATAATTAATAGGCCTTCTGGGAATTTAATGCCCGTAGTTTGCGACAGATAATATAACTTTGTGCTCTTGACATAAAAGAACGAGAAGCAATAGGTATGTAGTTAAGATTATGTATGTTTATTAAACTTATGATTGTATGTTATGTATAGTGTAGTTAAATATTATCTATGTTTTATATAGGGTCCGAGTAGAGCGCCGATTCACCGTGGCCTACTTAAATACCTACTGCGCACCATTTTCACTGATCTCAGAATTTGTTGAAATCTGAATAACAAGTTTTAATAGTGACCCCAATTATTCGAGAGGTAATGTAACAACCAGAATAATTTCAATTGGTTATTTTCTAGAATGGCTCGATAGCAAGTAAACAGTACGGTGGCCACAGATGAGCGTAGAATAGAGCACCGCCACGTGCGGCGATCAATAGCCCAATGTTGCTGGCATAGTACTGTTATAGTAAGCGGGGGTAAACCTGGGTTTCAGTGTGGTAAATTATTCGCCATTGCATGGGTTTCAGCATTAGTCGAGTACCAGTCGGATTGACGAAAAGAGTTCTTTCAAAATAGAAGTCGGATTGATGAAATTAATTTCTATTGAGATAGAAGAGGGGTCCCTATGTTAATGAATGACTGCACTAGCCCTATCCCTAACCCTAACCGACCCTCACGATGCCTAGCCTGACCCTAATAGACCCTCACGATGCCTAACCTGACCCTAACCGACTCTCACGATGCCTAACCTGACCCTAACCGACCCTCACAATGCCTAACCTGATCCTAACCAACACATAGGGACCCGCTTACTATAACTAAGCCATGTTTCCAACAGCCTACGGCGATCAATGGCCCAATGTTTCCAACAGCCTACGGCGATAAATAGCCGGTAAACACGAAGGCTGGCTGGCCCGTACTCCAAACAATATGGCCGTTAACGAATGCAATCAAAATAGAGCGCTGTATAATGTCATATGATATTATACTTTGCGTTTACGCAATTATTTGACATTAAAGTTTGCTTTTTATACTATCGGCAAGCAGCCGTTAGGTTTGTATGTTGGAATGCAGTCGCTAGATATCGCTAGGTCGCTAGGTAACTGCCATAGGTCGCGGCGCTCTATTTTGATTGCATGCGTTAACGGTCATATTGTTTGGAGTACGGGCAGCCAGTCTTCGTGTTTACCAAATAGCCCAATGTTTCCGCGCAAGTAAGCACGTCAGAATAATATTTTAGTCAGGCCTAAAAAAATAATGTTGTGTTTCCGGTAACACAGCTAAAAAAATTTGGGTAGGTAGGTCGAAAAATATTTTTATTTTGGTAAAATTTTTTATGCAGTGACTATCCGAAAAATTATACCCCACTGCTCTTTTTAGCACAAAGGTGCACGCTGCAACAAAGTACGTGTTTTAAGCAAGTATAAACTGCCTATTTCCCGATGGTCTGCACCTAAAACTGCTCTAGAAAACAATCAGGACTGTTAATTTCATTTTGTTGGCATCTTTTCTGGTAAGATAAGGTGGGAAGGGAAAAGGAAGATGAGTGCGAACAGAACATCACCACTAGGGGTCGTTCCAGACTGGCCGAGCCAGTGATTAGTTAAAAATAAATCTACCAACCTCTAGGTTGGTAGATTTATTTTCACTAGTCACCGTTGAGGTGGCTCAAGTGAGAATGATAAGGCTAGAGGTTTCTCAAGACTGGCAGCAGGAAGTAGTTTGGAAGGCGTGAAACTCTGATGCAGTGTCCGTGCTGTAGTGTGGAGCACTTCTGAGTAGGGAGCTTGAAGGGGCACTATAGAAATTGAGAGATCAACAAAATAAAATCATCACAGAAGGCAATGTCACAGTAAAAAAAAAATTTAATTTTTTTTTATGAAAACAAAAATTTAATTAAAAAAAGTTTAAAAAATTTTTCCGGGCCGCGGCAATAAAAGTGGGTCGGTTGGGTTACCGGAAACACAACATTTGTGGGGGGCGTCATGGAAGCTATTCAGCAGGTCAAAGAAATTGAATGTAAAGAAGATTTTTAAAATTTAAAAGAAATTTTGGCAGGTCATCAGACAGTTAAGAGTAAAATAAGTAAGTCAAATGACCTGGCACAACCTGTGGTAGAGCTGCCTCTGTTATCATGTAATTAATCTCTCATGTACTTGCTTTGTTTGACTTGTTATTGTTAGACCATGTACAACGGAATTGGTCTGGAAACCGCTCGGGGTTCTGGGACAAATGGCTATGTTCAGCGAAATCTTGCTTTTATTAAGCATCATAAGGACAAGACTGACTACAAATCCGAAGCCGAATTGAATAAGCTGGACGCAAGACTGAACAAAGGACCAAACGAGGAAATTCTTCTTCATGAAAGGAAGCGAAAAGTGGAACTAAAGTGCTTGGAAATGCAAGAACTGATGGCAGAGACAGGGTAAGATGCACTGGTAATTATATTCTTATCAAAAATGGGATGTAAATATTTGTAACTTTGCAGTTATTTTGACAAATTTTTGTAAGGGGAATAGGCTGTGAATAAACATTTTCACACATAAACTTGTGTGAGCCAGTTTCACAGAACGAGACTTATGTCTTTAAAAATCAAAAATGAGGCTTTGGTCCATTTGTAATAGTATGCATTGAGCTTGTTAAATTAAGCCATGACCTGTTAAAAAGTGACTTTCATTTGAGAAAGTTATGACTGTCTGTATCTTCAAAATCTAGCTGCGTAAATTTTGAGAAAATCGCAGTGGAAGATTTTTGTTCAATGTGATAAAAGTTATCACTTATAGCATTCGACCCAACAACCAGTGTGTCAGCATCTGAAATATGTCAAATTTGCTTAGATTGTTCAGCAAGCGTGCAACACTCTCTTTGTGATACTTTTCTGCACCATTTCCAGTATTTTGAATGGATTATTTAGGATTCCTCTATATTGACACTTCAAAATACGTTCAGTGTCAACAAGGTCAGTGTGAAACTGAGCCTGCCAGCCAAAAGACAACAGTCATGTGGCTGGACTATTCTGATCACATACATGTCTGACCTAGCAAGCACAGTTTGAAAAAAGCATTATTATTCATTATATTCTAACTACTTGTATGTGTAAAATGGGTCCCCCAGAATTTTGCGATCTTGTGCTATGCAAAATTCCAAGTTTCGCGCAACAGATCAAAAATTGGCAATAGATGCTTGCGATTTTATCGCAAAATTCTGCTAATTTATGTAAATAGGGCTTTGATTGACTTAAACATCGTAAGGTGATTGGTGATTGACTATATTATTAAATATTCATATATAATACTATCTTGAAGTTGTGCCTGTAATGAGCGTAGGTTTCGGTGGGCGTAGATTTTGCAAAATTAAAATTCTTTGCAATCGTCTGAATACATTAATCTCATGGTTATAGGAACTTTATAACTGCATTTTTGCTTGATTGTCTAATTTCTAGAATGCCAAAGCTATACACTAAATAACAAAAACACCGTTAGATACTTTAGTATACTGATTCATTGAAAAAATAACATACTTTATAATTTTTTAACTTGCGCAAAATTCACACAAATTTATCGTTCTTGGTGTGCATTTTTCCAATTTTTTGGGCGCAAATTTCCGGGGCCTAGTATAATAATGCATTAGCTTAATTTATGAAAATGTATTAAGAAACCAGAATGGTCAATTTTTCTAGCGATGCCATTTTCATTCATTAGTGTCAGTTTGTCTTAAAGTTCTGAGTGTGGCTTTCAGGTACAGTCAGGAAGAAATTGACAAGAAAGTTGCTGCTTATCGGGAAAAATTAATGGAAAACCAGACAAACAACAAAATTGAAACAGATGAAACAAGTGGTAGACCAACGTAAGTAAAATATTGAATGCACTTCAGTTGCAAAACTGATGCATAGATGATTTAGTTTGTGGTACAATTTGAAAATACTTATATATTACACACAACAGATTTCATTAGTTAAAATTATCCCCCTATTGTGCACTTAAGACGGATACAGTGGGCTGAAAAGAGAAGCGCAGAACAGAGAAAAATGGCGTCATTGGACATACGAACCTGCCTGATGGCAGAGAACACGAAGAAGAAGACTGTGTACTTGTCTACCCAATCCCGACCCTGAATTTCTTTGCGAATAAGATTTCAGACATCAGGTTTATATTGACTGGATATGGTGCAACAGCTGAAAACGGCTTAATTTAATTTAAGAATAGGTTACTGTTGTTGAATTTGATGATCTTGCTCTTAATTTGTGTGTTTTTATTACACTGAGCACTATGTTCCTCACCAATTATGCTATTGTGTGTACGTACTACTTGCACCAATCTAAATGCCACTATAGTCGTTAGGAACAAGCGGGGAATCAAATGTCGATATCTGTATTAAATCAGGATACAAGAAATATCATCCCTGCAAACTCAGATGGACATGGCGGTTTCCCATCGGCAGCCGATATTTGGCGCCATGTTCTGAGTTCATGGACTGCATTATGTCAAAGAGGGGAAAACGATGACAGGTGAAGAGAACTGCAACACATAAACTCATAAGGCCTTAAAAAAATGTTGTGTTTCCGGTAACAGAGCTAAAAAAATTGGGTAGGTAGGTCGGAAAATATTTTTATTTTGGTAAAATATTTTTATGCAGTGACTATCCGAAAAAGTATACCCCACTAGTCTTTTTTGCACGCTGAAACAAAGTATGTGTTCTAAGCAAGTATAAACTGCCTATTTCCCGACTGTCTGCACCTAAAACTGCTCTAGAAACAGTCCTATTAATTTCATTTTGTTGACGTCTCTTATGTTATGTCAATACAAATGTTTTTTAAAAAATTTGAAAAAAAGTTAATTTTTTTTAAAAATTTTAAAATAAAAATTGTTTACAAAAATATTTGAGTCGCGGCCGTAAAAATGGGTCGGTCGGGTTACCGGAAACACAACAATTTTTTTTACGCCTAATTGAGCTGTCCATTGTTTTAATGCATCCATTCATTTCTCTAGCACTGAGTCTACAAACTTCTCTAGAAAACAATCTGATTGATTTCATTTTTGTTGTCAGCTTTTTCTGGCAATGAGGAGTGAGAAGTAAAGAAAGACAGGGTAGCGGGGAAGAAAGGGAAGAAAGTTGCCTGGCAACTAAGAGAGCCCATGGGCACAGAACGCTTCCTGAGGTTGTTCATCATATGATTGGTGCATGCAGTTTTGATTGCCAGATTGGTAGCACTGTGCATTGTCCCTAGACTCCCTACGTTTTGATCTATATGTGTAAAAGAAAAAGTTTCATAAAGCAGTTCCAGGCGTCTCTGGTCAACAAGTTTCAAAATTCTTCTATATGGATGCAATTTGGAAAGTTCTGTCTGTCTTTTAGGGCTAAGGCAAGCCATCAGTTGGCTGAAGCGAGTCAAGCACGAAATGAAAATCTCAGACAGGCATTTGGAATAAGTGAATTTTTCAAAGATGGGTCGTCGTTCGATCCTGAAAGAAAAGCTAAAGAGCTGGCAGCAAAGAACTTGTCTATTGCTACGAAAAAATACAGGTAAAAGAAATTATCTCTACCTGTATCCAGGAAAAAAGAGACACATTTTGTAAGTATGAAAATAAATAGTTGATATTCATTGATTTCTGCCAGTCAAACACCATTTTAATCCTGACATGTTTACCTAACAATGGTGAAAATATAAAAGTTCCTGTCATTCAAGAAGGACCTTGTAATGACGTCATTTGCATCGAAATTTAAATTATCATTTTTTGTGTAGTTCTTGGTCTACCTCTTCCTGCGCGATGCTCAGACGATCCAATTATATCAAATGTTTTATTTATAAGCATCTTTTGTCCAACCCTTGTCCGGAAATATACAAATAAACCTCTTTGCACTGTAACGTTCATTTTTTCGCAAAGATGTTAAACCATATAGCAACTTTGTGTTTTTTACTGAAAGCTATTTTCCAGCAGTGCTGTTTCAACATTATTATTTTTAGTAACACATTCATGATGTAATTTTCACTGAGGACCTTTCATAAATTACAAATTTGTTGATAGGTATGTCAGGATTAAAACGTCATTAGAATGTTAAAGAAACAATGAATTTTACTATTTATTTTCGTATATGGGTCATTCCACCTCAATTTAACAAATGGCTCCAGCTCGACCATCTGAGATATCAATGAATATTTCACAGAATGTTTATTACGGTATTGGAGGAACTATGTCCAATTTTAGATCAATATCTCAAATAGTTCTGAAGATATTGTATTTCAAAGAGGTTAACCTCATTTTTTTCATTTTTGAACTCACATCTAGATTTATGGCCACATTCAGAGGCTCATAACTTCATTAATATCACAGATAATTTTATGATATTTTCAGGATTGTTGTTTGGATGACATGTTAAAGAGATGAATGATCAGTGTTAAAAACTGTGATATCATGACCCAAATGAAAATGGTCCAAAAAACTTGTGAATGTCGGATGATCATACTTTTGCAGTCACAGTGTGGCCAGATTGAGTTTGTATTAAATAATGTCTTAACAATTCAGGATACTACTGTACTTACTTTACAAAAATATGCTAAAATTTTGCATTTCTGATGCATCTCTACAGCCATATGACCTTCAAAAAATGGAAAATTGTATTCTGAAGAGAATTTTCACAGTAAAAGACCATCATGGAGCAATGGAATTTGCATCATTGCAGCTCAGATACTCTTAGTTCACCAAAATTGTGATGGTGTCTTTTCTTGTTTACAGTGCTATGTTTTAATTTAATTTTAGGCAGTTTCCTGTATTTGTGAGTTTATAATGGAGTCAATGTCATGGCAGTATATGGTGAAATAATATCTGTAATAAGTCAGTTTTTCTCAGATTTCAGTCTTTTCATCTTCCTCAGTTCTTTAAGTTATTTGGTGGATATCTACCTTGGTGATTCATTATTATATGAACGATGCATCTAAGAGATCTACATATCCAAAAAATGTAAATTGGCATTTGTGCAATATCTTCAAATTTATAAATTAAAATCACAAGGACTACCACCCAGACCCTTACGTATTCGGAAAGGACACAAAAAACTGTGCACATGGAAAAAATAGCAGTCCTCTGGTTCATTTCCTGGTCTGGACATGACAGTCCAAACGTTGTGGATCATGCCATTTGCTTGTGATTAGTTTTTTGCCTATTGACTTCAAAATTAATATTAGCTATGTTGGGGCTACAAAGTATGGTAATCAGATCAACACTTTTCTTACCATTCTGAGATGGGTCACAATATTGCAGCTTTGAAAACACATGACCGTTAGTTTTTATATCATTTTCATGTTAAAACAAAGACAAAATATTAAGAAAATTTCATGAAATTATCTGGATATTTTCACATCAAATCAGCCAGTAAAATAACAAAATTCCATAACACTTGGATTCTTCTGGAAATTTATTACTTGAGCTACATGCAAAATCACAAATTTATAGCAGTGCAAATGTGAACACAATCATAGGTGCAACCACGTCCTAAAAGCTGGGGACCTAATGAAAATTCTGAGTAGGAGTAATATTAGCAAGCGCGAAACCGACACAATTTTGAGCGTTTTGATGCCAAATCGAGTGCATTTTGGATTCTAGTTTACCTGACATTTTGCAAAAGGACAGTTCTAAGTTATACAACAAATATTCATTGATTTTATTGATTTTAATGTACACATAAATGTGGCGCCACAGACCGAAATGAGCATTAAGTCGAAGATTACACATCAGAGATATTATGGAAATAGTATGTTTGTGATTTTTAAAATTTATTTTAAAAATTTGACCCCAAAAAATTTTCCTTGAAATTTTTTTCCACTTTAAAAAAAGAAGACAAGTTGCTAAGCTATTTTAATGCTCTTTATATGCATATTAATTTTTTAATTAAATTATTTTATTTAATTAAATCGCGTATTTCCTTATATCTTCGGTTAGAATTAAGCTAGAGCAATAATTTTTGTGTCATTTTGATGCCTGAGACAAGGCCTTTGAGATGATGTATCGGCTCTAGGACCATTGCTCATAGGCTGATTGCTCATAGGCTTATTGCTCATATGGCTCATTGCTCATAGGGTCTATTGCTCATAGGCTCATCGGTCATATGGCTAAAATCAATTAACTTTGGCCTATCTTTAAAACAAATAAACCATTGGCGATATGGGTGACCGTCTTCACCCCTTAGTTTGTGCTTATCAATTAGGGACAATTAGCTTTGGCAGACTAATAGAATCACTGGCACTGAAAAACTTGTGAAGATAAATACTTGGAGGCGTGAACTGACTTGTTCGAAACGTTGGTTGCTAAATTGTAAAGTCCATGACATCATAGGTGGTAGACAAAGATATCAACTGTCGTCTAATTTAACTTGTAGCCTATTTTATTATGACCAATACACCCTATGACCAATGAGCCATATGAGCAAAAAGACCTATGAGCAAAAGACCCTATGAGCAATGAGCCATATGAGCAAAAAGACCTATGAGCAATAGACCCTATGAGCAATGAGCCATATGAGCAATAAGCCTATGAGCAATCAGCCTATGAGCAATCAGCCTATGAGCAATGGTCCGTACACCGATGCATCAAACTCAATATCTTGGAAAATCACCTTAATGCTCATTTCGGTCTGCGGCGCCACAAATTAAGACACAGTGGGTGGGACCACAGAATTAGAATCATGAGTGTTCATTTCCATCTAAACAGCACAAGGGACAGATGTTCCGCTTATTATTGGAGAAACCTATCTATCTGAATGTATCATTTGAGCTTTATCATTTGAGTGTTATTTTGTAAGTTTTCCATTGCATACATCCATAGGCGAAGACTTGGCCCGAACTTTGGGGGAGACGGACGAGCAGCCGAAGCGCTGTGCAGGGGGATGGGGGTAACTCAATCAATTTTGTTGTTTGGGGTCGTCACAACTTTCAAAGTGTTGTCCAGGGGTCGCTGCACTAAAAAGGGTGAGAGCTGCTGCTTTAAAGTGTCCCATGTCAAAAATTTTTATCTCTTCTGCAATGGTATAGTTCTAGACTGTCTCTTTAGCGAAATTTCTCATCATTTCTGTGCTAGTAGTCCTAGTTTAAGACTTCAAAAGTTTCCACTTATTCTTTAAAATTTTGGAATTTTCACACTGTAATGGAAACATTTTATCCGTAATTTCAACAAAATTTCTCATCATTTCTTTGCTGAAATATATGACTTCAATAAATGTCTCCTCCACATTGTTTAAATTTTTTAAATTTTCATATTATAATTGTAGGAACTTAATCTGTCATCTAGATAAATAAAAATGAAACTTTCCAATAGTTCGTAATTTTTTTCGCGAAAAGTTACGCACAGATTGTTTTGAAAATTTACCAAAACCTTCCATTCCAATAGGACCGTGTCTTAAGATTTTTTTTCATGAAAAAAACCCAATCTTTTCCACAAAAAGTGAACTTTGCAATCCGTTCGACCGCCGTTTGCAAATTCAACAAAACCACAGGGTTGCCAGATTTCCTAAACGTTTTGTCCCGGAATCACGTTGTAAAGGCGCCCAAAAGTCGCCAGATTTACGAAACGCGAAATCACGTAAAGTTGCCCAAAAGTCGCGAATGACCAACTGGGAGGAAAGAAGGAAGAGGGAGCAGGACGAAGAGGGAGGGGAGGGACCGGTGGAGAGGGATGGATAAGGCAGGGAAGCAGGGGGAAGGGAGGGGGAGTGGAGGGGCGGGGGTGACGGAGGAGTTTAGGTAGGGAGGGATGGTTGGACGCTCTTTTTAGCCACAGCAACGCGTGGCCGGGTACATCTAGTCTTTAATAAAATTGCTTGCTGTTAGTCATCGTTTAAGACTTCAGAGTGTCGCATCCCAATTATTGTTTGCAATTTTTTTTCCCACACTTTTATCGTAGCTTTTTAATCTGTCATCCTCAAAAAATTATTTTTGATTTCAGTTCTCAGCCGGTCCCAAGCCCGGTTGAAAAAGGAGGAGGGTTAGGGCATGGGGTTAGCAACCCCAGCCCTGTAAAAAGCAACTACCGCTACAGAAACGACAAGAGGATAGGAATCTTGTCGACCAATGTTCCGGAAGGAACGGAAGGAGCTAAGAGAGAGAGACATGGTTTAAGACTTCAATAAATGTCGCCTCCCGTTGCTTAAAATATTTTCAATTTGTAAACTGTAATGGCAACATTTAAGCTCTCATCGTAAGTAAATTGCTCATTGTGGATAAACGGTGGATAACACTGGAGAAATTTACAATAATATTTCTGAAATATTGGGGGGATATAAGCACCGCCGCCCTCCCCCCCCCACAAACTTTGGAGGAAACCCTTCCCCGCTGTCCCCCTTTAAGTCTCCGCCCATGCATACATCTGTGGAAAGAGTTGACTGAACTGCTATTTACAATGCAAATTTTTATTAGAGATTGATGACCTCTCTCTCGTATGGTCGCACTCTGCCAGTGCCAGTCCCAACCTGGATAAAGGAGGAGGGCATCGCTAATGGTCTTTGTTACCACACAGTGACGTTAAACTGAGAACCACCATCACAAATTTGGAAGGACTTTGAATAGTTTGTGATTACTTTTGTCAGAAAGTGCATAGAGAGAATGTTGATTTTTATGCAGTTTAATTGAAGATGAGTCTAGCAGTGAAGATGAAGAAGAAGTGGAGAGGAAAGAACAACAGAAAAAGAAGACTGCAAAAAGGTTATTTCCTATGTTAGCATCAGATAGTCTCTGGTTTACACTTTGCCAACATTGACCATTGGTTTATCAGACTTTTTCACAAGAATCTATAGGCAGTCCAGCCTTTTGACACTGCGGACCACTGAAGATGTTATTCTTAAAGCTGAGTGCCACACTGGTGAACTCTAAAACCACGAATAAAATTAATTGAAAATTAGTAGCTATTAAAATTTATTATGGAATAATGTTAATGAACAAATTGTGGGAAGTGCATTTTGTGCTCATATTGCGAAGGAACTTGATTAATCTTTCTTGGCGAGGGTGTCAGCAAATTACAGACTTGAATGGCTCCCATTTAACATTGCTATCACCCTACCCCACTGGACTCTTAAAGGCATAAGAACCAATTGGGAAAGGTGATTCTTTCGACATGATCTAGGCTAATATTATGGCTCAGTTTCAAAGTCCTGTTTAATTAACCCCATCCTTTCCAGTTGCTTTCCAGTTGCCTTGCTCTTCCCACATTCACCACATTAAGTCTTGTTATGCAAACCTGCTAATGTCACTCGCTTATTAACCCTGTGGAGGCAAGGTGGGATACGACACATCCCAGCTTGGCTTATTTTTGTTTACCTTAGTGAATATGAAATACGGACACCACAATTTTTCAGGTATTTTAAAACGAATGGTTTTTTAAAATTTTGTTGCTTATTAAAATTAAATTATTTGTTCATTTAGCCTGCATGATTTTAATGAATTTACCAGTGTGCCTTGAGCACGCTAACATTGTGGACATACCTTACATTGAGAAGACTGAAGATAATGATGACTAAAACATTCTTTGTTGCACTTGAAATATTGGCTATTCGTGCATCTGACAACGTTGCAAATGAGGAGTCAGATTGCACGTGCCAAGTAGATATTGGATGGTGATTAGGGAATGTAATCCCGAGATCTCGAATTCTGTGAATCCTGGACTTTCTACAATCCCGTAATCCCGAGATTGACAAACATGGAATCCCGTTTTTTAAATTTAAAAAAAATTGGATTTTTTTATTGAAGTACTTGATCCATTTTGTAACAATTCCTTGTGCAATAGATGCCAATACGTCAGATACCGGTAAGCAGAATAGCATACGCTCTAGTGAAGGTAAGCTGGCGGCTAGCAGGAAACCTCAGAGGGGTGACTGGAAATATGCGTTTCTCGGTAATTATGCTGCAGATTTGGATTTGCTCCCTTCCATTCCTTGCTTAGTTCATGTATAGTGTATACAGTCCTCCACACACAAATGACCCACACACCATTCAGTTAACTGATAGAACGTAAACAGATGTCAGATGTCAACAGCACTGGCCGACTAGGCCTGCGACTTCACAGCGCCTAACTCCAATTGATGCGTGTTGGTGACAGTCCCACGCCCCCATCCAACCCCTATAATTGCGCTGACTTGTAAATTTATGGAAGGGATCTGGACATCACGGTTCATGACCTTGGTGTCCAACTTGACCAAGAACTCACTTTTGCTCCTCAACTTCACCGTCTTGCACAAGGCTGCTATTATCAGTTGCGCCAGCTTCGCACTGTCATCCGTTCTCTTACATCTGCTGCTACTACTGCTGCTAGTGCATTCCTTTGTTACATCTCGCATTGACTATTGCTCTTCGCTCTACATTGGCCTCCCATCCAGCAAATTGACTTGACCGGGTGTTGCGCTCTGCTGCGCGCCTAATTGGGAAAATTCCTAAATGTGGTCATGTCTCAAACTACATGCTTGATGTACTTCACTGGCTCCCTATTCGCCAGCGTATTGAGTTCAGGGTGTCTGCATTGGTATAGCGATGTTGTCAGGGCCTCGCCCCAATTTACCTCCGAGAGCTATGCAGTCTTACATTGGGTATCCAAGGACGTCGTCAGCTACGCTCTGCTGATAAGGGAGTCCTCTTGGTTCCTTTTGCTCGTACTGCTACCATGAAGAATCGAGCCTTTTCTGTGGCTGGTCCGGCGGTCTGGAATAGCCTTCCTTATGAGCTGCGCCTACACCCTGGGACTCTACCAGGATCGTTCCTTACTAAACTTAAAACTGTTCTTTTTGGGTGCGCTGGAGTCGGGAGCGCCTCTGAGTAGTTTTTTACTTGAAGGAGCGCTATATAAATGTCCGAATGAATGAATGAATGAATGAATCATGCAAATGGGCTCTTGCCTTAATATCGGAGCACTGCTGCTAGGCTAGCTTGCAAGATTATTCACTCACTAGTGAATCTTGGCTATCTTGCTACTTTATTTGTTGTGTTCATCGCGCTGTGGTCAGTCGGTGCATTGGTCACCTGGTCACCTTGTATCGTCTGACCTAAATCTGGGTTGTCGTATGCAGGTCTATTACCCTATTCAGAGTGATCGCAACTTTAGCCCAGTTAAAGACGGGGAATCTGAAATGAGCTGAACTCATGGCAAACTAGGTCAAAGGGGAGACACGAGAGGGCGGGGAAGGAGAGGGATCTAATTTTGACGTTCATTGGGAATAGCAGCCACTGGTCGTAGGCTTTTCACTGGTCATAGGAGTGTAGGCTTATCACTGGTCGTATGTAGGCTTATCACTGGTCGTAGGCTTATCACTGGTCATAGGCGTGTAGGCTTATCACTGGTGGTATGTAGGCTTATCACTGGTCGTAGACTTATCGCTGGTCATAGGCTTATCACTGGCCATAGGCTTATCACTATCAAGTTCCAAACAAACCCCGCTGCTGCCACAGGCCACAGACTAAAGCCCTTGCCGCTGCCACAGGCCACAGACTAAAGCCCTTGCCGTGAGTCATAATTGATCCGGGTTGAAATACCGAAGACAAAGAGTAAGCTTTACTGTATTTTACCTATCACTATACTATGTCTCAGAAAAATTTTAATTGCCAGTATAAGCCAATCCCGGGATTGACTCATTTATAATCCCGGAATCCCAGGATTGAGCAAATGCCCCAGGATTACATTCCCTAATGGCGATTAGTTCACCTGCTGGCCATTTCTATGAGGATTGAAAAGTTATTTTGTTTGCGATAATCACCAGTTTATCTGATAATTGGTTATAAAAGAATAGTCCAATTCGCAATACAATGTTGTTCTTTTGGCATCGAATTAATGTTGTCTACTTGATATTGCGACTTGCAGGTAAAATATTGTATGCCTATTGGCGTATGTTATACCCCACCTCACCACTAACGCTCCAATGCTTCACCTCAACTCCAAAGGGTTAATTTCGTGAACGAAAACGAAGCGAAAAAGATTAGTCAATAGTTCACGAAAACGAAAATTAAAATGATTTTAAGAATAAAAACCAAAACTAAAATGATTATCAGAAGCAAAACTAAAACTGAACTGAAATGGTTGATTAAGAACTAAATAAAAACTAAAATATAAATAATAGCACTGTACACAACTACGGTGCACAACTGCACAATGTGCACATGCATCCAAATGCTACCTTCTTGATTTACAGAAATTGCTAATATATATTATAGTTCGGGAGTAGTTAGTAATCATTATTCATGATCTTAATCTGTCTGTCTCTGATTTGCATATAATTGAGTAGTAACGTGACAGATTCCTCTCCAGTATTCTTTTTCCATTTTAACTTTCTATGATTGCCAACATTGGTGCATCTTTATGGTTTTGTAAAAGATGCCATGATGAATTGAAAACATGCCAACTGTTCCAACAATAGCAAAACCATGCTCACATTGTTTTTCTCAAATGGAAATCTGATAATTATAATTATGAATGACTCAGTTCTTCAATGTTAATTGTTCATGCTGTAGGAACTCTGAACTCGCTGTTATCTCTCAGCTCTGGTTGGGAATCTGTTGGTTGGTCTTTCCATGCGTGTACAAGCCTGCTGCTGCTGCTGGTGGTGATTCGTGTAGTTACCTGAGCAATGTTTCCTAACTGTTGAATTCATGTTCTGTTCTTGTCAGCTTTAGCATCATTTAAGCTAGTGGCATGGACAGTGCTGGAGTTGCACTGTTTGGGTTTTCATAAGATATAGGAAATCTAGTCTTGTGTTGCAGACAATGCAGAGTGCCACTTAGGCATATATAAACCCTTTCCAGTCTCTCCAAGATCTGAGAACTGTTTGCCTGTAACATGTAAAATGTACATTGAATTTTTTTGCAGTGCTGTGTGTGATTACATATTAGGCATGTAATAATGAGCAGTTATTCTATGCACTATAATATGCATGGGTTGTTTGATGCTTTGATGTATATTAATGTGCCCTAATATACAGTGATCCTCAGTTCATGACCAAGAATTTTTGTAACTTAATTTGTAATTTGTTGATGCAGGCTTGCTTCTCAAAGTTCATCTCAAGAAAGGAAGAGCAAGAAAAAGAGAGCTACAAGTCCAGAAAAGACAAATAAGTGTCATGGCCACAAGTCAAATCACAAATCTCGCAAAGAGAAATGAAGTCTTCATCTTCATCTGTTGCATTGCAATATAACTTCAACATGGACTGTTTTTGTGTGTAAATGCTGTATTTACTGGTAAGATGTGACATTTGCAACAACCACTATCACAGCAATTGACTCGAACTTTTGGCGTAAATTCTATGCTCAGCCTTTCCAGCCAAACAGCATACACTGCAGCAAGACTTTATATGACAGTTTCAGTGGAGCTAATTAGTATGACTAGACCTGTCGCATGCAAAGTGTAAGATATGAACTTTGTAGCTTTGAGCTGGCTTGTCGAATTAGAAGCTGGAACTTTTGAAGGTGCAAAAAAGTAATACTGGCACTATTTTACTACATAAATAGGACTCCTAAAATACCATTATATGAGGTTTTGTAGTGAAATTGTGTTTGTTACAGACAGAAATATGTTCCAAGAACAAGGACTATTCTCTGTGTGCGCCATGGAACCAGTGCCATGAGTCAAGTCACAAATTGCTGACCAAGACTCGTGTGGAAACATTTGTTGTCTTTCCGTGTTTGTCTGCTGAATCTGTGTTGGCTTCTTTCATCAGATTAATGCGAGTTGTAGCTCACATCTTTCAGCTCATATTTCCCTATATGGCCATTTTCACGTTCAGTTTGTTGCACTTTAGATTAATGCAACTGGCCTGCAGTATTTTTTTATTTTTTTATAAGCAACCATCATTTGATGCATCAGGACTGTGTTATTCTGGAGGTTGTTAGATCAAATCTGATTCAATGGTGTGTTCAAAAATCTTCTTTTACCTGCAGCTACAACAATAGCAAACTCACAATTGTTCTTTTGCATGGTGGCTTTATCTTGTCAATCTCTCTCCGTATTATTAGCACTCCATGCACCTCCTCTTCACAGAAGAATCGTGCGACTGCCAAGTCACACGGATATATGACTCATGTGCTTTTATTGAACCTGCTTTTATCGAAGCCTCACTATTATTATGAAGCCAATCTACTTGTCGAACTATTGACTTGAAGATATATGGGAGTTATGTAGGGCCATACTATGGCAGGGTGTGTCAATTTGAGGGGTAAAATTAAAAAAATTGTATTTCAAAAATGCCTAGTGATGAAAATTTGCAGTTTTGCATGCTGAACCCAAATATAGCTTCAGAAACAGTTTTTATGGAGTGCTAGCTACTTCAATTTACAGTTGACATGAACTATAATTGCATACAATTGATTTTAACATGCAATAGAACTGAAAAACTTTAGCTACTCAATGTCCTATCAAATGCCATTTGTGATGTCAAGTTAACGAAATAATTGTGCAAAATCAACCAAAGACATCATGTCCTGCTTCTGTTTTGGCCTATGAGCTCTGCTGACCATTTGACCTTTGATGTACAGGGTGGGCCAAAATATAATCCCCTACGGTTTTTGCCCATATCTTGGCCAGAAGTAAGAATTTCGAAATGAAATTATATAGGCTTAAAGACAATTCATATTTACACATGATGGCCAGATTTCATCAAAATATTTCAAACACAGCAAAAGTTTTAGTGAGGCCACCCACTGTTTTTGATGATTCAAAAACGAAACGCAACAAAAAGTAACAAAAACACGATTTTATTAAGTCTCATCTCAAATAACTGTTGTCAAATGAACTTGGTAGTGCTTCACAACTTGTGTTCAATGTGCCCACCACCAGTGCCAAAACTTCTTTTGAGTCTCTTTGCAAAGTTCTTGATAGACCTGTTGATTAATCTGACAGATTCCTTATTTACCAATTTGATTGTCATCTTGCTAAATGACTTCTCAGTGATGTGCAGCAACACTGGTACCCTGCTTATTTTTTAAACAGTAACAATAATGATCATCTGGCAATATCAAGGCTATTTCATAACAAATATTTGAGGTGAGACTTAATAAAATTGTGTTTTTGCTACTTTTTGTTGCATTACCCTACTGAATCGTCAAAAAAAATGGTGGGGGTCTCACTGAATGGTGTACGGACCATTGCTCGTGGTTGGGTCGGGAGCGCTTCTGAGTAGATATTCTTGAAGAGGCGCTATATAAATGCCTGAAATGAATGAATGAATGCTCATAGGCTGATTGCTCATAGGCCTACGGTATTGCTCATATGGCTCATTGCTCATAGGGTCTATTGCTCATATGGCTCATTGCTCATAGGGTCTATTGCTCATATGGCTCATTGCTCATAGGGTCTTTTGCTCATAGGTCTTTTTGCTCATATGGCTCATTGGTCATAGGGTGTATTGGTCATAATAAAATAGGCTACAAGTTAAATTAGTCGAATGAAGGTACAGAAAAGAAAACACTGATTGAAAATATAAAGAAACATTTGCTAGGTCATGTAATTGTTCACATTTGAGAAAAAAGTTGAACTGTTCAAATAAAAGCTTGGTAACTAACCACTAGAGGTGAAATTGTTCAATTATAAAAAACGTTACACTTTTTAACAACTAGATTTTTGTCTTCCACCTATGGTGTCATGGACTTTACAATTTAGCAACCAACGTTTCGAACAAGTCGGTTCACGCCTTCAACTATTTATCTTCACAAGTTTCTTCAGTGCCAGTGATTCTATTAGTCTACCAACGCTAATTGTCCCTAATTGATAAGCACAAACTAAGGCGTGAAGACGGTCACCCATATCGCCAATGGTTTATTTGTTTTAAGCATAGGCCAAAGTTCATTGATTTTAGGCATATGACCGATGAGCCTATGAGCAATAGACCCTATGAGCAATGAGCCATATAGCAATAAGCCTATGAGCAATCAGCCTATGAGCAATGGTCCTAGAGCCCACTGAATGTGGTGTAACTTTTGTTCTGATTGAAATATTTTGATGAAATCTGGCCATCATGTGTAGCTATGAATTGTCTTTAAGCCTGTAAAATTTCATTTCGATATTCTTACTTCTGACCAAGATATTGGCCAGAATAATTAAATTGGTTTTTTGCAACTTTTTGTTGCGTCGCGTTTTTTAATCGTCGAAAAACGGTGGGTGGCCTCACTAAAAGTGATGTAACTTTTGTTCTGCTTGAAATATTTTGATGAAATCTGGCCATCATGTGTAAATATGAATTGCCTTTAAGACTGTAAAATTTAATTTCGAAATTCTTACTTCTGACCAAGATATTGGCAAAAACATAGACGATAACTTTTTATGGTCCACCCTGTAGTCTCATGACTGTACACATGACTAGCAGCCTCGATTGTAATTTTCACACATCTTTCCACAGACTGTGTGTGCGACGGCCAGTTGGGAACCACCATTGGGTTGCCTACAAGCGCCTTGATCTCTGCTGTTGTTAAGAAGCAGGTAAGAAGGGGGGTTCAGAGTCTCCAGAGCTCCAGTCAATTAGTTGCGAGATTGTAGTCGCTTCAGATGAATGTGGAGAAAACAAAAACATAGTTGCCAACTCACAAGAAAAGCTACAGGCACTGACAGACAAGGTAGACGGTAGTAGCAAGAGAATGGGACTGAATATAAATGTGGAGAAAACAAAAACAATTATAATTGGAAAACAACACAACGAGCTAGAAGTGAGACTGGAAGGCAGAATACTGGAGCAGGTCACGAAGTTTCTATACTTGGGAAGGTTAATAACAGAGGATGACAAATGCACGGAAGACATCAAGAGAAGGGTCGGTCTAGCATGTGCGGTATTTGGCACACTTGGAAAAATGTGGAAGACAAAAAGTATTTCGACAACAACTAAGATGAAACTCTATGGAACCCTGGTGATACCAGTACTGCTGTACAGATCAGATTGCTGGTGCATGCGTAGAGAGGATGAGAGAAGACTGCTGGTAGTCGAAATGGGCTGGCTCGGAAGAATCAGGGGCAGGAGAGGGAATCAGAAACGAGAAGACAAGAGAGAAGCTAGGCGCAGGGGGAGAGAAGCAGAGGAAGACAACCAAAAACCTGGATGGACAACGTCTGGGAAGACCTGAAAGAGATGAATATTGACATGTCAAGAGCAAAGGATCTCATCAGAAACCGAGAAATTTGGAGAAGTCATGTAGGAGCCTCATCGTCGTCACTCGACTGACGGAAGAGAATAAAGAAGAAGAAGAGAAGAAGTCGCTTCAGGGTTGATGTTTGGTGTTCTCCTGGGTCTCACTCGGTTATCTCCAAGCTGTGTCATCTCATCTACTTCACCTCTGATCTTCATTATCTTCTCCACTGCTTCTCCACTTCTTTCCTCTCCCCTGTCACTGCACACCATTGCTTGCAGCACACACTCACTAAAACTGTACCAAGCGGACCTCTTCACTGTAAGCATGACAATCGTTTTCACCTCATCTCTTTGTTCCTTGATCAGTTGCAGCTGGAAAACAAGATGCCTGGGTCCTTGTGTCCAGTTGCTATCAATCTTTATGTTGAACCAGTTAGCAATAAAATATACTCCAACACAGAACTCCACAATCATCCTCAAGTTGTTCAGATTTAGCCATAGCTCTGATCTGTACTCGTGTCTTTCACTACTTCATCGCTGAGCTGAGGGAGACCAGGACCAACAGAGAATTTTGTGAAATCAGGATTTATGTCCAGATCAGTAGCGGAATCCAACATTTTTCCTAAGGGACCTGACTTGCCAACTAGAGTAGTTATAAGGTGTCTCAGTGGCAGCTCTCCAGTGTGCAGATTACAAACAATCCACACAATCTTCATTTGTATCTTCTCCTCATAGGCGTACGAGGCGGGGGTCCAGAGGGGGCAAATGCCCCCCCCCCCATTTCGGGCAAGTCTGTTTTTTCGGGCAAGCAGACCCGAGAAAATACGAAAAAAATGCATTTTTCACGACATATTTCAACTTTTTTGTCTGGGAAAAATAGTATTTCTCTCCACGAGATTTATTTTTCGGACAGAAGTAAAAGCTTTGACCCCCCGCTGCTGGAATCTCCCGTACGCCTATACTTCTCGTCGACATAATGCAGTACTCCTCCAGTGGCGGTTCTAGACTTTTTGAACTGGGGGGGCTAAAATCTGCCTTTGCCCCTCCCTCCCCAAGGTCTATATTTTGATGCTGCTGAATCTATTGACCCCAGTTGCCCGTTGCAACATTCTGTTGACATGAAAATTAATATTATCAGGCTGACATTCCATAGGCCTAAATAAAATGATTTATAATTTACAAATGAATTAAGGAATTAAAGAATAAATAAATTTATAGCATAATTGTCTGTCAGACAGTAGGCTAAAGTAAAAGTTGCATAAAAAATACATAAAAAACTTTAAAACGCGAAAAAATGAAGAATAAAATGGGGCTTTCTAGAAAAACATTAATAAAAACACTAAAACGACTGTTTACAACTGCATTTTAACACATAATATTTATTTTTATTACAGCACACGAATTTCACGCATTTTAAACTGATGTATGGTTGTGCCGTTGCTATCTTATGACTATAGGGTCTGCTCAGATGCAATTATCATCACAGTCTTAAAGCTGTTCTTTTCAGCTTGGGTCGGGAGCGCTCCTGAGTAGTAACCTTGACGGGAGCTATATAAATCTTCATAGTGCATCTTAGAAGAACAATGATATATATTTGAAATATATTATATATCTTTAAATGCACCATCATGATTGTCAAAATTAAAATAAACTTTGATGTGCAGAGAAGACTTGCCCCTAAACAGAAGTCCAGAGGTCATGCACTACTAAGCATGCCTATGAATGCCATTCTAAAGTTAGAAGTTTTGAGCCCGCACATGGGAGCAAAGAGGTCACTTGACCCCGAAAAGTTACACCTTTTAACTTCTACCTTTGCTGTCATTACATTACATTTTTTGGGTTTTAAGCAACTTTTTAGCCAGAAAGCACTTAATAATACCAATAATACATAGTGAAACTGAGGAATATTATTAACAATTAGTTAGAATAAAACTTAGAAACCTTTCTGGAAAATGCTCACGTTCTTAATTTCTTGTTTTACATGTTTCAAGCTCTTGCTAGAAATCTAACAGTAACCATTCATTGTATTTGCCAACTGCCCCTCCAGTTTACATACCTGCGGTAGGATTATCAATGCTGTCGATAACTTCATCATTAGCCTAACTCTTCAGCTTTTCTCTTTTTGTTCTCACAATGAGAATGAATTCATCCATTTATAATAATGAACGTAGGCCTATGTGCGTGCTCCAAACGGATTCAGTACACACTCTTCAGTATACACAATTGCACATAATATACAGTATTGTACACCGTGTACACGGTACTGAGACCTAGCCTGCCTTCCTTGTCTGGCCATCCATGCTGCTGATGCTGGCGCACCCATGGCCTGCTGCCCTCCCCCCGCTGTCTTCTTCTGCTAATGAAGCTGGTATCACCACAGCACACAGGGTCATCAAGTGCTGGGGAATGGCTCAATCCACGACCCTCTGAATTCAGGTCGCGCCTAATCTCGGCCGCTCAAGCAGTTATCTGTTCATCACTTTCTTCCTGAACACCCATGGGTCCTCGTAGTCACAGGACAGCCATTAGTAGCGATAGACATGTGTTAGTATCTGAGCAGAGAAAAAGTTCAGAAGTACATGGATCCTGTGATATTGCTATGTAGCATTGTAGCGTTTGCGTATAACTAGACGCTACGGAATTTTAGTTGCAGTATTATTATATATTCTTGAATTCTGCATGGTATTTTCGGGGTCCAATAATTATATATATATTATAATATTATTATTTTTGAGCTGCATTCGGTGACCTACATAATATTGGTGACCTAGATTTTAATGTCGAGCTCGTGTGTGATGCGAGTTGCCGACAGGGATGACGTAAGCGGTCGCCATAGCTACCAGGTTATTGATCGCTTCTTGCATACGCTCAGCGAATGGAGGGTCGGCCGAAAAGGAGGAAGAGGAGTCGGCCGATATGACAGGCGCAGCGCCAGAGCAGCACAGATAAACGGATAGGCAGACGGACGGAGCAATATGCCCTGCTGGCCGCTGTCATTGAATGAATGTGTGGTATTTTTCCTTCACGCTGTACGAGGTGACCTGGTCTATTTTTAGCACGGTTGACTCAGTGCAACTCGTGCGTACGTGTCAGAGCAAGAGGAAGAGAGAGAAAGACAGTGAGCTGCAGACAGACGCTTAGAGGGAGATAGGTGGTCGCAGCTGCATAGGAATTCAGCGCGCTTTATCTGATCACGCGGTACATGCGTGATCACGGCTCGTGCAGTGCCTTCTGCGCATGCGTCGCGTTCCCTTGAGGCGTGGTTATTAACTCAAGAACGCGCAATCGAGGGCAGATTCACGACGGACTTCGACGAGGATAGACGTGTAGCTCTGGAGAGCAAGTTACAAAATCAGAGTTTGATTATTTTAGAAAGATAATAGTTTATTTAAGTCAGCTTGGATTCGTCGTCTGAGTTATTGCGTTGTCGCGTATTTACTTCACGGATTCTGTACGGAAATTCTAAAACGGCAAGGAGCCGATTGCATTGCGGTTTTGTGTTACGAGCGAATCGTCAGCGCTGTGGTTCTGTTTCGCATCTTCGTAAAGGAGTTAAGTCTTTCGTTCGGGTTTTCGATCTTTCTGTCGTTTGGATCGAAACCGCTCGGGTTTTACGGAATTTCTTCTGTCGTCGATATCTTCTGCGCAATTTGCCTATGGGCGTCAATCTATTATTTAAATATCTTTTCGTGGATTCCCTGTTCTCGACGTGTCAACTCGGCCTTACCGCCCTGTCAGCGTCGATTGTTGCGGATTCCTCTGAGTCACTTATCGTCGACGCACGTCCTGGATTCGACGCTCCATCTGCGCCTTTCCTCGCATAACGTCGGCCTTGTCCTGTGTCTCTAGTAGAAGGTACAGTTTTGCTGGGGTTTTCAATACAAAACTAAATTGATCTTTTGGGCGGAGAAATTAAGATTGGCATCTAAGTACAAAATTGGGGATTCATTTTGTCTGCTCCGATTGAAGTCTGTTTGAATTGTGTTGCATATTAATATCAGTTGCTTTAAACTGTAAGCTGTTGATTAACATTGCGAATAATTATTGAATGTTTCTGATAATAATAAGATCCATTGATTAAACTTTCGGATTTACTTCTTGCTAGCGTTAGGATTTGACATAACCAGAACTTGTATAGCGCCATGGATAGAAGCGGAGCATCAACGCCCTCGCAGCCCTCTAGACCACCATCTGCGTTGGAGATAGGCATTTTACTAGAGGCCATACAAACGAATTCGAAGTCCTCCCAAGAAGCCATGGTTTCTATGCAGACTAATGTGCAGGCAACCATACAGAATAATGCTAGAGATACACAGGAAGCGATTTCTTCGGTACAGAGCAATGTTGAAGAGGCTATCTCTTCTGTCCGAACGGATTTTCAAGCTAACGCTATTAATACACAGGAGGCGATTGCCTCGGTACGGGATAATGTCAGAGAGGAAATCTCTGCAGTACATTATAATGTCAGAGAAGCTCTAACGGAAGTCGTGGCTCGCATTGAACGTTTAGAAACGACGCCCAGGGCATCTCCGAAGCCGGTTGCAGGTTCGAACCCAGGAGCAATATTTCCCTTTGGTACCACCGCGGATAGACCTTACCACTCAGCCATCGGCCTGGGAAGAGCTTCGGGGGCTAGGCCTAAGGACCTTTCACTTCCGGTCAACCCCGGAACCCTACGCCGGAGTGAAAGACTGGCCAGTAAGGCCCCAGTTTCATACGGAGAGCTAAGAGGTCGAGATACCTGGCCATCCCGAACCCGACGGGATTCGAACCCCGAAGCTACCGCCTCCCTTCCTCCGTCTATATCTCTGAACTACGACCTGCAACCGCACGCGGCCCTCTCACACGTTGGACCGGAAGTGGCGACTCCGGGAGTGTCCGAGGGGGCGGGCGTTACAATTGGTCCCAGTCAGTGGGGTCGATTTAGTTCTAGAGATTTGGACGAGGAGGAGGAAACGGAAAATGTCGGAAGAAGAGAAACTGCATTATCTTTTGAAAGAAGGAAGGAAAGGGAATTTGTTGATAATGTTGAAATTATGTCTGATGATGGTAGCATAGACATTGAAGTTAGCAAAATAATGGAATATAGACCTAAAACTGTGAAAATAATTGATAGAAGAATGCAAGCAGCACAGCAATCGGAGTTTAGAAATTTTGAAATAAATAAATCGATTGATCATAAATTGTGGGAGGGGGGTGATAAGGTCAACCCAGTTCCTTTGGCCTCTTCTTCGCCCTCTCACGTGGATTATCCTCGACCTGATCCGCAATGGAGGAAGCATGAATCGTTCGTGCATGCGGATCAGCCAAGAACGGAAATGATGGCAAATCGGGTCGACGCTTTCCAATCAACGTCGGGAATGCCGACCTATCACTCCGTGCCCAACTACGATGGGCTGGTTACTTCGACCATGGTTGGTCGAGACTACACTCGACCCGACCTTCGACCCGATCTTCGACCTGGTCCAGTGGCAACTACAGCGGGTGACTGGATGCAACCGAGCGCACACCGTGAGAATCCATACGTGTCATGGATGGCTGCTCCGAACTACGCTCCGAACTATGCTCCGAACGCGCTGTACAACAGCATCGACAACCGGATGTGGCTCGATCCGCTTCGCTGTCTCAACCCGCCTCGAACCAGCGACGTCGCCTTTCCTCGGTGGCCAACCGTCGTGGAGTCGGCGAGGATGAACTCATGCCTCGGCGCTCAGAATTTTGGATTTAGTCGTGACGTCGAGCTGCCTCGTCCAGCGCTTCTGAAACCTACGTATCTGGGTAAAAGCGAAACAACTGGCGACGGTACAGCAACGATGTCTGCGGTTGGGGAAACGAAAGTGCTGGCGCCTGTCAACGCTTCCGTCGGTCCTGCCAAAGCCATCCCCACGACATCAGTTGCGACACAGACAACCGGCGACTGGGAATTTCCGACGAGTAGCACTGTTGGAACAAACAAAGAATCGGAAACGACCGCGTCTACGACCGTGAAAGCGGCCGAGGTCAAACCGTCGTCGGCTGCGCCTCCTAAACAAAGGCAATACACGAAACTTGGATCTTACAGCGGAAGGACGGATGTGGAAGTCTTTCTGCGCAAATTCACTGTATGCGCAAGGAACAATGACTGGTCGGACGAAGAGAAATTTAATCAACTGGTCGTCTCCTTAGTCGAACCGGCGACCCATTTGCTGAGCGAGTCGAACGTGGATACTTGGACGGCTTTGGTCCAGCGACTTCGGGAACGGTACGGTAATGCAGAACAGCAGACCCTGTTCCAGACGCAACTTAGCACCCGGAAGCAGAAAGCCGACGAGGACCTGGGAGTATTGGTCGATGATATTCGGCTTTTGTCGTCGCGAGCGTATCCTGGTTCATCGACAGCGCACAGCGAAGCCATTGCTATTCGGGCATTCGTGGATGCCTTGAGCGACCGAAATCTCGCTCTGAAGATCCGTGAACGAGAACCGAAATCTCTCGACGAAGCGTACAAGGTAGCTATGCGATTGGACGGCTATCAGAAAGCGGAAGTCGGTGGCCATGAGCAACAGGAACGACGATATGGACGCGTCAACGCTGTCAAAGAAGAGGAAGAATCGGTGGTGCAGGCATTGTTACAACGCATAGAACAATTGGAGAGACAGGCGAGACAACCGGTGTCGGCGCCTCAATACAGAGACTATAATAATCGCGGGTCGTGGGGAGGCCAGAATGGTTCGACCGGAAATGGTTGGTCGAACGCGAACGGACCTAACTGGAGGGATTACCGACGCTGTTATATCTGCAATAGGACCGGACATTTGAGCTTTTCGTGCAGATATCGACAACAGGCGGGACCGGAAGTTGAGCAATTTCCGCCTAGCGACAACGTCGGTCAACCAGTGAACGGCGAACCTATCGTGGGTCGGGTGTTCGCTGTACGGAGTGCTGTTCCGGAGCCGAGCGGAAACCAGTGGAACCGGAAGCGTCGCTTCCAGAATTCGCCACGTCCGGCGAAGAGGCGAAACTCTGGTCGGAATTCGCCAAACGAGGAGCGCCGCTGCTTCTATTGTGACTCTAGCTTGCATTTGTTACGCAGATGCCCACTACGCAACGGGTCTGCCGACGATCAGAACTGGAGATCGCCGGGAGAACCAACCGGAAGTCATGAACTTGAGAACTGAAGGTCGTCTGGTGACCTTTGCTGATGACCGTTTAATGGCGGAGATTCTGAATGCAGAAGTATCTGTAACATTTTTTTGGTTCAATTGTGATGAAAATGAGTTATTTTTACATGTAATGGTTTTACATGTGGTGGTTACGGTGTAAAAACTGTAATGTTGCATTGCAGGGTGACTGAACTGTGTGTTGTATTGTGTAGATTAATAATTATATTGCATTGCATATTTCACCGATGGACAGTTGTAGTATTGTGCTGTAGACAGTTATACAGACTGTTAATATTGTGTGGCGCCATATAAATTAGTCAGCGCCATATAAATGATTTTCCGACCCAAGGTATATATTAGAATGACTACGGTCGCTCAATTTTAATTAGCTGTGATGGTAATAATAATGATAGGCCTGTTTTCCTGATAGGCTGATGTTGAGATATTGTGAGGCAAGAATTACATTAAGCCTAGGTTTTGCTGCATATATATGGCATGATTAGTGAATTAATTGGTTTAAGAATAATAATAACAGATTCACTCAGTTAAATGTGATGCAGCAGTAGGCCTACATAAGATTTCGTGGTCATAGCATAGCAGTTATATAATAATAAGTGATAGGTGCATTGATGATGATTTAAAATGGCGCTAGATAAATGTTGCATAGGCCCCTCAGCGTCTTACTGCATCGCCGAAGACCGGTGATTTTTATCTGGCTGGCAGCGATAAGATGGTATATATAATTATATATATAGGTTGCATGAATAACACTGAAACATAGGCTATAATTATACTATGTTCTGCTTTGCTCAGCTATTGTAATTATATTAATGTACATAACGCAAGGCGCCATATAAATAGTACACGCGATTATAATATTAAAAGTGTAGGCTTAAGGTAGGCCTATAGATGATAATAAAATACTGTGATTAACGGCTGATGAGCTCATATAATTTTTAGACGAAGATGTTTATAATAATATAGCAGGCTTGAATGACTTTAACGTGCATAGGCCTATATATATATATATATGTTTTAGTTCAGAAATTATAATAAGCATTAGCATAGATAGACTAGAGTGGATAATATTATATTATTTTGTTTGGCTTATATAGGCCTGATTAAATTAGTATATTGGTCGGAGCTCTACATAAGAACTGTTTAGGCCTAAGTTGAGTAATAAATAGAAGGATTATAAATATATATCCTCTCCTATCTTGCAGGCCTATTGCTTATAAATAATACTGGGATTTGAGCGACCAGAATATATAATTGGCTAGGCTGTCAATAGGCTAAACTGCTGGATTTTATATAATAATTATTCAGCCGTATAATGTTTACATTAATTTGGTTGATCAGCCTAATGATTGAAATTGAAGGTCTGATTATATTAACGGCTTAGAATATAATTTCGTGACTTAAGCATTAGCGGGACGATTTATATTGGCCTATAATTATACATTAATTCTGAAGGACGAATTTGTATTCGTAAGGTAGATTTCTGCCTTTTAATATTAATATTATTATTAATCGTTCTGTAAGAGTTTTAATACGGTGCAGGAGTGACCTAACTTTTCAGTTTGCTTATATGGACTAGTGTGTATATATATATTGTGTACGCTGTGTACGTATCTATATTTGGACCAACGTACGTGTCAATGAGTACGAGTTTATTTAGCGCACGCTTAAGGCTGACGCAATCTCCGCACTTGCATATAAATGTAACTGGGCTGGTTTCCCGATGCTATGGGAAGACATCCTATTTTGATCTCGTGATGGGTGGCCTAATGAGTTTTCCCACGTTCTGCAGTTCAGTGTAGATGGCGGGGGAGAGCGAAGGCGTAGACTGACACATCATCAAACGCTACCGGCGTGTGAATGGTCGTCGATTTGCCTGTGTGGCCTTGTTTAATGATAGATAGACAGAAGAAGAGAGGATGAGTATAGATACAATAATATTCATGCTAAGTTAGCGCATACAACTATAATGATAGACGAAGGATAGGAAGACAGCTGTGACGTAGGATGGACTGCATAATAATATAGATGCATGCATAGACTGTAGGCCTATAATTTTAGTTTTATAATCATGATGTTTCTTAATTGATTAGATAAGACTTTTGTAACTTGTCCGCTGTAATTTGTTCTCATCGGGTTACATCGTGGGCTTATGTTACAGGCAGAGATAGGCTGTACGAAATTAATTAGTCTATGTCTTGCACGGGCTCCGCTGTAAGTCTAGTCTCACAGTAAATACACTGAGTAAGACTGAGTGTAACTGTTGACCTAATTAAGTTCTGTTGTAGCAATTATGTTTTGCATTTGAATAATAAAGCCTATTAATTAAAATTAATTTTACCAGGACCAAAATATAGGCCACGCTAAGGATGTAGGCCTATATTTGGTTTCAATGTTTGTGTAGCGTGATAGAAATCATCGCTGCTGTTATATAGGCTTATGGTTAATTATAGTCTAATACGTGTAGCCTATTTAAGTTAATCCACCTGTATATGCTTTGCAGTAGCAATTTAATAATTATGGATGCTTGATGGGTAGGCCTATAAATCGCCTATCTTAAGAGATATATATAATCAGTTGCATTTGAATAATTAGGATGCTTATGAGAGCAGGCCTATTTGCTGCCTATCGTTGAGTTCTGCATTTACCGGTTGCCATATAATAATTGAATAAGCTATGTACTTGAACGGTGGAGGTCAAACACTAGTAGGCCTATTAATAGTTGCTATTGTTGTGAGAGGCCTAGGCCTACTGTTAGATTGGAGTTATGCAAGTTTTCTGTGGTAAATCTTGATAATTAGCAGACATGTAGCTGTGAAAATTGTGAGTTACTAGCTGTGTGTTTTTTTTTATAGGCTGAGTTGAAATCAGACTGGGGCTGCTTTTATGCTATGGCAGTGTCCCCTCTGCTAGAATTATCGGCCGTAATTCAATATATGATAGTATTTGGTGTTAAAGTAGAGGGTTGGCGAAATGTTGGTAAGCGTATTTCTGTAAATGCATGATTCGCCACTTGAGCCGGAAAGACCCACTGTATCAAATGCGTTATAGGCCTATGGATAGGCTGGTAATAATATTCATGACCTCTGGGGTCAAGATTAAGCTGCTGTCTGTAAATTATGTCTTGGTTTGCTATAGATCTCTCTCTGCATAACACTGAGCGAAAGAAATTTGTGATAGATCTAGTCTATATATTCGCATATGGAGCTATATAAATTCAGAACTTTTATTGACACTCTAGACTAAACTATGGATCGGGTGAACCGATTATTGCTCAACGCTTGTGCTGCCGCTGTTACGATTGTGCGTCGCATATTGGTTGATTTATGCATTTAATGTTTGAACTTTTGCTGTAACAGTCGGAACAGACATAAATTGTAGCCTTACTTTACAATTTCAGAGGCTGTTTTACCACTTAAACATCGTCTGAAATAAATCTCTTGGGCGGTGAGAGTGTAGCGTTTGCGTATAACTAGACGCTACGGAATTTTAGTTGCAGTATTATTATATATTCTTGAATTCTGCATGGTATTTTCGGGGTCCAATAATTATATATATATTATAATATTATTATTTTTGAGCTGCATTCGGTGACCTACATAATATTGGTGACCTAGATTTTAATGTCGAGCTCGTGTGTGATGCGAGTTGCCGACAGGGATGACGTAAGCGGTCGCCATAGCTACCAGGTTATTGATCGCTTCTTGCATACGCTCAGCGAATGGAGGGTCGGCCGAAAAGGAGGAAGAGGAGTCGGCCGATATGACAGGCGCAGCGCCAGAGCAGCACAGATAAACGGATAGGCAGACGGACGGAGCAATATGCCCTGCTGGCCGCTGTCATTGAATGAATGTGTGGTATTTTTCCTTCACGCTGTACGAGGTGACCTGGTCTATTTTTAGCACGGTTGACTCAGTGCAACTCGTGCGTACGTGTCAGAGCAAGAGGAAGAGAGAGAAAGACAGTGAGCTGCAGACAGACGCTTAGAGGGAGATAGGTGGTCGCAGCTGCATAGGAATTCAGCGCGCTTTATCTGATCACGCGGTACATGCGTGATCACGGCTCGTGCAGTGCCTTCTGCGCATGCGTCGCGTTCCCTTGAGGCGTGGTTATTAACTCAAGAACGCGCAATCGAGGGCAGATTCACGACGGACTTCGACGAGGATAGACGTGTAGCTCTGGAGAGCAAGTTACAAAATCAGAGTTTGATTATTTTAGAAAGATAATAGTTTATTTAAGTCAGCTTGGATTCGTCGTCTGAGTTATTGCGTTGTCGCGTATTTACTTCACGGATTCTGTACGGAAATTCTAAAACGGCAAGGAGCCGATTGCATTGCGGTTTTGTGTTACGAGCGAATCGTCAGCGCTGTGGTTCTGTTTCGCATCTTCGTAAAGGAGTTAAGTCTTTCGTTCGGGTTTTCGATCTTTCTGTCGTTTGGATCGAAACCGCTCGGGTTTTACGGAATTTCTTCTGTCGTCGATATCTTCTGCGCAATTTGCCTATGGGCGTCAATCTATTATTTAAATATCTTTTCGTGGATTCCCTGTTCTCGACGTGTCAACTCGGCCTTACCGCCCTGTCAGCGTCGATTGTTGCGGATTCCTCTGAGTCACTTATCGTCGACGCACGTCCTGGATTCGACGCTCCATCTGCGCCTTTCCTCGCATAACGTCGGCCTTGTCCTGTGTCTCTAGTAGAAGGTACAGTTTTGCTGGGGTTTTCAATACAAAACTAAATTGATCTTTTGGGCGGAGAAATTAAGATTGGCATCTAAGTACAAAATTGGGGATTCATTTTGTCTGCTCCGATTGAAGTCTGTTTGAATTGTGTTGCATATTAATATCAGTTGCTTTAAACTGTAAGCTGTTGATTAACATTGCGAATAATTATTGAATGTTTCTGATAATAATAAGATCCATTGATTAAACTTTCGGATTTACTTCTTGCTAGCGTTAGGATTTGACATAACCAGAACTTGTATAGCGCCATGGATAGAAGCGGAGCATCAACGCCCTCGCAGCCCTCTAGACCACCATCTGCGTTGGAGATAGGCATTTTACTAGAGGCCATACAAACGAATTCGAAGTCCTCCCAAGAAGCCATGGTTTCTATGCAGACTAATGTGCAGGCAACCATACAGAATAATGCTAGAGATACACAGGAAGCGATTTCTTCGGTACAGAGCAATGTTGAAGAGGCTATCTCTTCTGTCCGAACGGATTTTCAAGCTAACGCTATTAATACACAGGAGGCGATTGCCTCGGTACGGGATAATGTCAGAGAGGAAATCTCTGCAGTACATTATAATGTCAGAGAAGCTCTAACGGAAGTCGTGGCTCGCATTGAACGTTTAGAAACGACGCCCAGGGCATCTCCGAAGCCGGTTGCAGGTTCGAACCCAGGAGCAATATTTCCCTTTGGTACCACCGCGGATAGACCTTACCACTCAGCCATCGGCCTGGGAAGAGCTTCGGGGGCTAGGCCTAAGGACCTTTCACTTCCGGTCAACCCCGGAACCCTACGCCGGAGTGAAAGACTGGCCAGTAAGGCCCCAGTTTCATACGGAGAGCTAAGAGGTCGAGATACCTGGCCATCCCGAACCCGACGGGATTCGAACCCCGAAGCTACCGCCTCCCTTCCTCCGTCTATATCTCTGAACTACGACCTGCAACCGCACGCGGCCCTCTCACACGTTGGACCGGAAGTGGCGACTCCGGGAGTGTCCGAGGGGGCGGGCGTTACAGCATACACATGTATGTTACAACTTACAAGACCCAAGCTTTACAGAGCGAAACATGTAGCAGATGAAAATCATTCAAGTCACTTTATCTATGGAAAGTGCCCTTAAAAGGGATTGGGAGGCCTTGTTACCAACAGGCAATGTATTGTTTAACTAACTAAATGTTAAACTGGGGGGGGGCTAAAATGTGCATAGGGGGGCTAGGAAAATCTAGGGGGGCTAACTTTCTATAGCCCCCCAGCCCCCCCGGTAGAACCGCCACTGTACTCCTCCCTCCCAACCAGTGTTTACATTATAAGAATCACTTCCAATAGCTTGAAGAGTTTTGTCTGCTCCTCTCTCTTTCAACCACTCAACCAGATTGTCGGCAATTATTTCAGCATGTGATTTCTGTTTAGTTGCTTTAGCAGGGACAAAATGAGACAGATATCTGCTTTTTGGTTTCATGTAAACTGTGATGTGCTCTTCTTTTACCAAACCTGGATACATTTTGCCATTCTCTTCTGCTTTCAACATGACCTTGGTTTAATCTCGACGCCCATCAAAGAAAATACAACTTATGCCCTTCTGCTGAATTTTGTCTTCAAACTTTGCATCGATTTCCTCCATGACTCTCCTGTTGTGATCAATTAATTACCAAAGTTGTGTCAAAGTGAGTCCAGCATCAATCCAGGCAGCAGTAGCAATCTCCGCTGTCTCCCTCAGCCCAGTGTGGTGTCGTGGCTTAGGTTAGCCAGCGCTATGTTGGTTATGTGTTATGTCCGTGGTATTATATCTTGCTCTTTCCCAATTTTCATTACACCACCAGAAGCCTCGCCTTCACCAGGTAATTTTAACTGTCGGCTACAGAAGTGCTTCTACAACTGCAGTTTTTGTGTAGGCCTACAACAGTTCAACTGCACGTTAAAAGCCCTGCTGAGTAGACCTAAAGCTGTGTCGTCGGATATAGGCGCCGCCTAACGATGATTCGGATTGATTCTATTTTGCGATCGATGCCTATAGGCCTAGGTCTAGAGCAGGGGTTCTCAAACTTTATTTTTATTGTACCCCAAGTAAAAAAATCGAATGATGGCGTACCCCCAGCAAAGACAGATCAGAAACAAAAGGCCATTGCTATAGTTCCCATTGCAGTGACAACTTTCCACCTCTTTGGAACAAACTTCCGCCAGCACTTCGGGAAACTTCCGACCCCTCATACGAGCTCACCAAAACTCCACCTCTCGCTATCTCCCCACAGGTCTTTCACTCAAAACTGAAAACATTGCTCTTCCGCAAATCCTATCCTGATTCTTCTGATTCTCCTCACATCCCTCGTCATTTCAACCCTAAACATCACCCACCTTAGCCGTCCATCTGTCTCTGTCTCTGTGCCTGACTCTCCGGACTTGACCCGCTGCCTATCGATTTTGTTTTGATTAAACGCCTGTGAATAAGCTGGTTCCCGCGACTTCGCTTTTGTGCGCCCATATTCATTTTTGATAGCACGAATATATAGTTTAAAAACTAGTTTCAAACAGATATTATATTATTCAGCTATCCTTATTGAGCTCTATAATAGCCCAAGTTGAGAATTTCTTGCTTTGGTTCTTTCAATAATTTATACATTATTTTGTTTCAAATTTATATACATGTAGTGACAGGCTTAAACATGAACATGTTGCATGCACTATAATATAAGCTTAATATTTGAGTCTAATACCATAATGTGAAATAAATAAATGACGATGCTGTTACATGAAGCAACGTTAAAAATCATTGCTAATCAAGGGAAATGGACACAAAGTCCATAAACTCAAAGAAACATTTATATATCTGAAAATTCTCGCGTACCCCTTACCGGTGCCTGGCGTACCCCTAGGGGTACGCGTACCACAGTTTGAGAACCCCTGGTCTAGAGTACCTTCGGATGTGTTGTAATAATATTAACGTGTGTGTGTGTGTGTGTGTGTGTGTGTGTGTGTGTGTGTGTGTGTGTGTGTGTGTGTGTGAAAGAACTCGAAGAAGTAGGCTTACTCAACGTGGACATGGACTGCGAAGAAATAGGCTATGTCTTTTTAGTAACAATTAAAGGATAGACATAGCCTAGACATATTTTTATTGATCCCAACAATTCAATTGTACATGTATGCAGTGTGTATTACTCTACTTACTTAGGCCTACTTAACCTTCAGTGAAGAACTTTGCTATAAAATTATTTGAACGCTCTGAGTTGGCAATGTGCACCGTCAGTAGGCCTAGATCAGACCGCTAAGAACTCGCTTATTTGCAGCTGAGTAGGACTAGCAGTTCTGTGTCTTATGAAGCAAGACTAGTAGCCTATGTCGGCTAGGCCTATTGCATGGATTTGCATCGGACATCAGACAACTCCGCTTCTGTCACTTATAGTCTATAGGCCTAATTATGGCCTACGTGGAGGCTTCGTTGGCATGAAACTTTTGTCATTGACTGTGCTTGTATTGATGACATTCCATTTCCAACAAGATCTTAACCTTCATTTTCTAAATGACCACATTGCCAACGAATACGCGACAGAAAGCGGAGGCGAGGTAGGCCTATAATCGGAATGTTTGGGGGGCGACAGGCGGACAGCAGCCCCATGCAGGCGGACATGCACCGTGACCATCGATGTAGGCCTAGTCCCATGTAGGCTATACCCGCCAGAATCAGCAGCGAAGTCTTGTCAACACTCGACGGAGTCTTAAGATTGCACGCCAATGCATGCAATGCCTGCAAGCTCACGCACATCAATTTTGTGCACTTAAAATCTTCTCATATGTTGATCAGTAGCCTAGACAGGCAATTAGGCTACGCATCCATCTCGTGTCCAGTGAATTATCGCTTCTCTGCGCAGACGACTCGGGTCCTGCCCTCTGCCGACAAATGAACCCAGAAAATAATAATTAGCAGACGTCCATATTCCACATGCTTTTGGCGGAAGGCGAAGTCTTCGAAACAGAGAAGATCTCGACCTACAGCAGACTGTTTGGCGCAGAAAATGTTGTGCTATCTCAGATGTAGCCTATAGTTCTGTGCACAGCAGCCAGAAGATCGGTGACAGGAAGGACGCAGACAAGCGCTTAGGCGTAATAGGCTAATAATCGGCCCTGCATGCACTTCCTCCTCCGTCTGCGGATGGCGACTATTCTGGCGACGATGTTCATCCATCCAAAAGTTGAAACGTTAAGAAAGATATGACGTCACTGTGAATATCGTAGGCTGTAGCCTGTAGACTACGTAATCGGATATGCAGTTTTGCATTTCATTAGCGAAGCTGTAAAGCGATGACAGCCACGGTAAGCTTATAGTCTGTGTTTGTAGCGCAAACTAACGAACTCGATTAAAAATGCTCATAGGCCTAATAATAATATTGCTACGACTGCATCAACGAAGCTTTCTCTACTGTAGCCGCAACCCTTGCACGACATCGTGAAACTACGTCGACGTCACCCGAATGCATAGGCTAATTCATGAGAGGTCATCACAAAGCGACAACGGAATGACGTCATGAGAGAGCGACGACGACGATGCAGCAGCGATCGTCACTGGATGACGTCGTCATAAGATGACGCAATGGTTGTTGCGCAATGCGTCCTGTAGGGCCCTCGTTGATGTCGGTCTGTGTCCGTAGTTGATGTGGTCAATTGCCTTGATGAGCTCCTTGAAGAGCGTCGTAACTCGCCAGTTGTGCTTCGTTGAGCACTCAATGAAACCACATTTCCACTGCTTCTTCACGACGTTGGCTAAGTCACGTTTGGCTGTCGCCACTGGGCCTTTGTCACCGGCTGTCGTCGGCTGGAGGTCCTGCTTGTTGGCGGCTACGAAGATCGGCACATCGTGCGTGTTTCCTCGGCTGTGCAGGATCTGTTCGCGCATGGAGCGCACGTATCCGAAGCTGTCCTCATCCGTTACATCATAGACGAGGAGATAGGCGGAGGCCGTGCGAAGACCACAGCCTCTGTAGTCGTCGTTCCACTCTTGCAGGGAGTTGGCCGGGAAGCGAACGACGGCTGAACAATCAACGAGTTTGACCTGCAAGCACATAACATATCGACGTTGACGATAATGCTATTCAGGGGCGCAACCAGAAAATTTTCCTAGGGGGTGCTCAGAATTATTATTGTAAGCGCCGATGGTGCGAAGTAGTGAGTGCCAAAGGAACTTGCTTGATTGTGTATCTTAAAGACCGAATGACCCCTACCCCCCCCCCCCACGCACCAAAAAAACTCATCGGATTTGGAAAAATTGCGTGGGTCACTTTTTTAGCCTGGGGGGTGCTCAAGCACCCCCCAGCACCCCCCTAGTTGCGCCACTGATGCTATTACTAGGCTATCTGCTATAGCAGTGCTATAGTAGCACACAATGAATCATATCAGTGGCGGTTCTAGACTTTTTGAACTGGGGGGGCTAAAATCTGCCTTTGCCCCTCCCTCCCCAAGGTCTATATTTTGATGCTGCTGAATCTATTGACCCCAGTTGCCCGTTGCAACATTCTGTTGACATGAAAATTAATATTATCAGGCTGACATTCCATAGGCCTAAATAAAATGATTTATAATTTACAAATGAATTAAGGAATTAAAGAATAAATAAATTTATAGCATAATTGTCTGTCAGACAGTAGGCTAAAGTAAAAGTTGCATAAAAAATACATAAAAAACTTTAAAACGCGAAAAAATGAAGAATAAAATGGGGCTTTCTAGAAAAACATTAATAAAAACACTAAAACGACTGTTTACAACTGCATTTTAACACATAATATTTATTTTTATTACAGCACACGAATTTCACGCATTTTAAACTGATGTATGGTTGTGCCGTTGCTATCTTATGACTATAGGGTCTGCTCAGATGCAATTATCATCACAGTCTTAAAGCTGTTCTTTTCAGCTTGGGTCGGGAGCGCTCCTGAGTAGTAACCTTGACGGGAGCTATATAAATCTTCATAGTGCATCTTAGAAGAACAATGATATATATTTGAAATATATTATATATCTTTAAATGCACCATCATGATTGTCAAAATTAAAATAAACTTTGATGTGCAGAGAAGACTTGCCCCTAAACAGAAGTCCAGAGGTCATGCACTACTAAGCATGCCTATGAATGCCATTCTAAAGTTAGAAGTTTTGAGCCCGCACATGGGAGCAAAGAGGTCACTTGACCCCGAAAAGTTACACCTTTTAACTTCTACCTTTGCTGTCATTACATTACATTTTTTGGGTTTTAAGCAACTTTTTAGCCAGAAAGCACTTAATAATACCAATAATACATAGTGAAACTGAGGAATATTATTAACAATTAGTTAGAATAAAACTTAGAAACCTTTCTGGAAAATGCTCACGTTCTTAATTTCTTGTTTTACATGTTTCAAGCTCTTGCTAGAAATCTAACAGTAACCATTCATTGTATTTGCCAACTGCCTCTCCAGTTTACATACCTGCGGTAGGATTATCAATGCTGTCGATAACTTCATCATTAGCCTAACTCTTCAGCTTTTCTCTTTTTGTTCTCACAATGAGAATGAATTCATCCATTTATAATAATGAACGTAGGCCTATGTGCGTGCTCCAAACGGAGTCAGTACACACTCTTCAGTATACACAATTGCACATAATATACAGTATTGTACACCGTGTACACGGTACTGAGACCTAGCCTGCCTTCCTTGTCTGGCCATCCATGCTGCTGATGCTGGCGCACCCATGGCCTGCTGCCCTCCCCCCGCTGTCTTCCTCTGCTAATGAAGCTGGTATCACCACAGCACACAGGGTCATCAAGTGCTGGGGAATGGCTCAATCCACGACCCTCTGAATTCAGGTCGCGCCTAATCTCGGCCGCTCAAGCAGTTATCTGTTCATCACTTTCTTCCTGAACACCCATGGGTCCTCGTAGTCACAGGACAGCCATTAGTAGCGATAGACATGTGTTAGTATCTGAGCAGAGAAAAAGTTCAGAAGTACATGGATCCTGTGATATTGCTATGTAGCATAGCCTACACATGTATGTTACAACTTACAAGACCCAAGCTTTACAGAGCGAAACATGTAGCAGATGAAAATCATTCAAGTCACTTTATCTATGGAAAGTGCCCTTAAAAGGGATTGGGAGGCCTTGTTACCAACAGGCAATGTATTGTTTAACTAACTAAATGTTAAACTGGGGGGGCTAAAATGTGCATAGGGGGCTAGGAAAATCTAGGGGGGGCTAACTTTCCATCTGGGGGGGCTATAGCCCCCCCAGCCCCCCCGGTAGAACCGCCACTGTCGTGACAGTTGAGAGTAGTAGGGTTCGACGGCAGATAGAAGTTCTTCAGTCGATAGAGTGTCCGGACGTCAAGACGAGGGACGACTGGACGGTCTGCACTGCGAGTGAAGTTGCGATTGTGTACGAATAAAACGTTTTCCTTTCTGAACATCGTGTTGGGTTTTCTGATCGACCGGAAGAATTGGGCAATCCTTCGAAAGACGACGAAGGTGAACTTACGTTTCCACCCCCTGAAACGACGCGCGCGACATATGGACAGACCCTGCTCCCGCTGAACTACAGGACGGCCATCCTGACGATTAGCTCGACGGGCATAGCAGAACTGTGGTGCAGCATCTCCTTTCTCTCATCCCCCCTTCCGCGACACTGGTACAGCAGAAGTGTGGTGCATATCTTTTCGCAGTTTCCGCAGCTCCCTCAATCTCTCTTCTTTTCAGACCCCCCTCCCGCGACACTGGTACCCTTCAGTGGGGTTCACAACTTGCTTTCCGCGACACTGGTTCCAGAAGTGGGGTGCACTACTTTCGTCTTTTCCTTCCAACACCCCTCTCCCGCGAGATGACTAAAAAAAAGGTCGTCAGAATTTTTTAGACAAAAGTGGAAAATTTCGTCTGCGACTCAGTGATTTACCAGCTCAAAATCTCGCGTCCTTCCGTCGGCACCACTCGTCCCCCCAGTCTCCGCCCAAGTCTCCGCCCATGGGTTAGAAATGCGAGAGTAATTTTGGGAAGGCGGGTCATCATTCTAGCAGATGAGTTGAGAACCGACAGATGCTATGATAGACGAACTTTTCGAAGACCAACGAGGAGAGCATTGCAGTACCGTAGTCAATTCGTGAACATATAAGAGCATGAATTAAGGTAGTGGAGATGGAGGAGAAAGAGGAGGAGAAGGAGGAGGAGGAGGATGCAGAGCGACGATTGACTCTGAGACGTATTAGATACATGAAAATATGACGAGCGTGTCAGATTGGAAATATGCTCAGTAAAGGTAAGTGAGCTATCAAGTACAACACTCAAGATCTCGCACACTTGAAGAGAAGGAAAACAGAGAGAATTTTTCAGAGAGCAGAGTGAAATCAAGCTTTTGGAACTGCTGGGGAGTACCTAACCAGTACGGTAGGCTACCTAACTTTGTGTCCGTATCTTCCGCCACTGGAACAACGCCGCGTGCGCCGCTTTAGAGCACGAACAGACAGACGACTAAAGAGACGGACACCCGTCAAGAGAGAGAGAGAGAGAGAGAGAGAGAGAGAGAGAGAGAGAGAGAGAGAAGAGAGAGAGAGAGAGAGACAGAGACAGAGACAGAGACAGAGACAGAGACAGAGAGACAGAGAGAGAGACAGACAGAGACAGAGAGAGAGAGAGAGAGAGAGAGGAGAGAGAGAGAGAGAGAGAGAGAGAGAGAGAGAGAGAGAGAGAGAGAGAGATGAAGGAGCAGAATGAGAAAAGCGGGTAATGTACACGCGTCCTCATCGGCCTCAGCCTCACACCGTCACCGCCACCACCACCGCACCCCGCCACCGCGCACCGCCACCGCCGCCCCTGCTCCCGCCACCGCCGCCCCTGCTCCCGCCACCGCCGCCACCGCACACCGCCGCCACCGCACCCCACCACCGCCGCCACCGCGCCCCGCCACTGCCACCCCTGCTCCCGCCGCGGCCACCACCGCCACCGCCCCTGCTCCCGCCGCTGCCACCGCCCCTGCTCCCGCCACCGCACCCCGCCACCGCCACCACTGCTCCCGCCACCGCCCCTGCTCCCGCCGCCGCCACCATCGCGCCCCGCCACCGCCACCCCTGATCCCGCCACCGCCTCTGCTCCCGCCACCGCCCCTGCACCCGCCACCGCCGCCATCGCGCACCGCCACCGCCCCTGCTCCCGCCGCCGCCACCGCGCCCCGCCACCGCCGCCACCGCCACCACCACCGCCACCGCCGCCACCCCCACCGCCCCTGATCCCGCCACCGCCTCTGCTCCCGCCACCGCCCCTGCACCCGCCACCGCCGCCATCGCGCACCGCCCCTGCTCCCGCCGCTTCTGCTCCCGCCACCGCCCCTGCACCCGCCACCGCCGCCATCGCGCACCGCCACCGCCCCTGCTCCCGCCGCCGCCACCGCGCCCCGCCACCGCCACCGCCGCCACCGCCACCGCCACCGCCGCCACCGACACCGCCCCTGATCCCGCCACCGCCGCCATCGCGCACCGCCACCGCCACCGCCCCTGCTCTCGCCGCCGCCTCTGCTCCCGCCGCCGCCTCTGCTCCCGCCACCGCCCCTGCACCCGCCACCGCCGCCATCGCGCACCGCCACCGCCACCGCCTCTGCTCCCACCGCCGCCTCTGCTCCCGCCGCCGCCTCTGCTCCCGCCACCGCCCCTGCACCCGCCACCGCCGCCATCGCGCACCGCCACCGCCACCGCCCCTGCTCCCGCCACCGCACCCCGCCACCGCCACCACTGCTCCCGCCACCGCCCGTGCTCCCGCCGCCGCCACCATCGCGCCCCGCCACCGCCACCCCTGATCCCGCCACCGCCTCTGCTCCCGCCACCGCCCCTGCACCCGCCACCGCCGCCATCGCGCACCGCCACCGCCCCTGCTCCCGCCGCCGCCACCGCGCCCCGCCACCGCCGCCACCGCCACCACCACCGCCACCGCCGCCACCCCCACCGCCCCTGATCCCGCCACCGCCTCTGCTCCCGCCACCGCCCCTGCACCCGCCACCGCCGCCATCGCGCACCGCCCCTGCTCCCGCCGCTTCTGCTCCCGCCACCGCCCCTGCACCCGCCACCGCCGCCATCGCGCACCGCCACCGCCCCTGCTCCCGCCGCCGCCACCGCGCCCCGCCACCGCCACCGCCGCCACCGCCACCGCCACCGCCGCCACCGACACCGCCCCTGATCCCGCCACCGCCGCCATCGCGCACCGCCACCGCCACCGCCCCTGCTCTCGCCGCCGCCTCTGCTCCCGCCGCCGCCTCTGCTCCCGCCACCGCCCCTGCACCCGCCACCGCCGCCATCGCGCACCGCCACCGCCACCGCCCCTGCTCCCGCCGCCGCTCATCGTCCTGATGTCCTCTTCATTCTCGTACATGTCCTCCAGGCTGTCATATAATCGATTCGAGTTGATTGGTTTCTCTGCATAACCCTCGTTGCATAGTCTCCTCATGCCAGACGACGGCGCTACAGCATTGCTGGGCGGATGCCCATCGCAGTAACACACAAATACACGCAAACAGAAACACAAACACAAACAGGCATACATACATACAACTGCACCGTATGGCTATAAATAGGCCCACATGTATACCTCTCCTCCTCGTATGCGTGTCCTAATAGAGCGGAATAAGCGGTCTTTCTCGTCCGCATAAAACTGACAGAACAATAGGTCCGCTCTACATGACAACGAAATTGAAAAACAGCCGCTGGAATCATATGCGTTGTTTTCAAATGAATAATAATTATCTCTGAAAATACATTTCTAAGAACTATGACACTCGGCAACGATCATCAAACGACACGGTAGTTTGAATGTGTTTGACGAGACCTATTCATCTATCCACGCATCCATCCATCCACGCATCCACCCATCATTCATTCATTCATTCATTCAGTCAGTCATTCAGTCATTCATCCATCCATTCATTCATCCATCCACGCATACATCCATCCACGCATACATCCATCCATCATTCATTCAGTCAGTCATTCAGTCATTCATCCATTCATCCATCATTCATTCAGCCATTCATTCATTCATTCATTCATTCATTCATTCAGTCATTCATTCATTCATCCATTCATTCATTCATTCATTCGACAGGGGTATTGATATGAAAATACGATTTCTGTGCGTAATTAATAAGATTATATAGATGGGCCAAAAACAAGTGCAGTGCACCAGATTACTTTGATCGACTTCATTCATTCATTCATTCATTCATTCATTCATTCATTCATTCATTCTATTTACAGCTTCAGCCATCGATGCCGTTGGTGTAAATACTTAACTGATCAGTAATTAATCTTAATCATAGTTGCATGACACAAACGCGACAAGTTAATGAAGCTGCAGTTTAGTGTTAGGATTATTATTGTTTGTTTGTTTGTATGTGCACTTGTTATAGCGCCCCTTCAAGATCTCCCTACTCAGAGGCGCTCCCGAATACAGAGCGGACACTGTATCGGAGTTTCACGCCGAAGCGCTGAGCAATTGCGAGTGAAGAACTTGCCCAAGGTCCTTCCGCGGTGGTTTGAGGGTGGTATCGAATCTCGAACCTTCCGGCTCCAAGGCATGCAGGGCAAAATTTTTTTAAAAACATCATAAAAATAAAATAATAATAATAATAATAATAATAATAATAATAATAATAATCCCGAAAGGGGCTAGATCCGAGTCTGGAAGGCTTTTGACAAACATTATTAACAGTATCCTTTCGAATCCTATGAAAATCGAAAGCTGGCGAAATCTCTTGGCCTTTACAGCCGTAGTTCTTGAACAACCCACTCGTGGTGGAAAACGGCACAATTTGACATCTAACATCAGAAAACGCATAACGGATTTTCATCATTTGCTGCCAAATATGCTTCCGGATATTTTTGATCAAAACAAATCAGACATCTATCCTACAAAGACTTCGCCCAGCATCGAACATAAGATGGCCGCAGCGGTAGCGGCAAAGATTGAAGAGGGCAACATCAGGGCCGCGACACGTATTTTGTGTTCGGGAGATGCTCCAGCTCCAATCAATGAAATTACGCTTGATGAGCTTCGAGCAAAACACCCATCACCACCCTCAGATCGACCCTCGATGTCTGCTCCTCCTTCTTCGACTGAGGCTTATCAGGCATCTGAAGCGATGGTCCATGACCAGATACGGCACTTCCCACCGGGTTCGTCGGGTGGTCCAGATGGCCTAAAGCCACAACACGTCCTAGAAATGATCAACGCAAAGGACACCGGACCGGAGCTACTGTCCGCCATCACGGGTCTAGTCAACATTCTTCTAGCAGGGAAATGTCCGACAGAGATGCGTCCAATTCTTTTTGGTGGCACCCTCTTTGCTCTTCAGAAGAAAACGGGCGGCCTACGACCAATAGCCATCGGCTACTATTGGCGCAGACTAACCTCTAAATGTGCCAACAAATTTGCGAGCGACCAAGCAGCAGCTTATCTATCGCCGAAACAACTGGGTGTTGGGGTTCCAGGCGGGTGTGAGGCAGCGGTTCATGCAACCCGTAGGTTTATCACAAACATGGATGACGACAACGTCGTTGTGAAACTCGATTTATCAAACGCCTTCAATAGTCTCTACCGAGACCGCATGCTGGCTTCCGTGATCGAGATCTTTCCCGACCTGGCTCCATACTGTTTTCAATCCTACGCCGAAGAATCAACACTAAAATTCGGCGGCTACACGGTTCAATCTCGGGTGGGGCCTCAGCAAGGCGATCCGCTGGGTCCCTTGCTTTTCTGCCTGCCTCTGCAACCTATTCTTCTTCAGTTGGTCTCACCCCTATCATTCGGATACCTCGACGATCTCACCCTAGGCGGGAAGGCGGAAAAGGTCGCAGCCGATGTTGACTTCATCGAGAGAATGTGCTCCACTATGGGCTTGACACTTAATCGTTCCAAATGCGAGGTGTTAACACGCGGCAAAAACAACACTGCAGGATACGACTCATTTAAAGAGTTTAAACTAATTGATGTGGATGAAGCCCAGCTACTCGGCGCCCCACTCTCATCGGGAAAAGCGCTGCAGCAATGTCTTGAGAGTAGAACCAAAGAACTTGAGGAGAGTCTGAACAAATTAGCTCTCATAGCCAGGCAGGATGCACTCCTGATTTTGAGAAGTTCGCTGGGTGCGCCTAAAATGATTTACACTCTTCGATGCCATCCAAGCGACAAACATCCAGAATTGGAGACCTATGATACCAAACTACGACAAGGTTTAGAAAAGATTCTCAACATTTCTTTGAACGATAACCAATGGACACAAGCCTCATTGCCCATAAAGATGGGTGGTCTGGGGATTCGGAGAGCGTCTTCGCTAGCACTTCCAGCCTTTCTGGCTTCAGCTGCAAGCACTCTCCCTCTCCAGACTCTCATTCTCAGTTCTATTAATCTCGAACAGGACTCACACTTTCAAACCATGACGACCGAGTGGCGTTTGAAGACAGAATTTGATGAAGCAGGAATCATGCCAACAAATCAGCAAGCATCTTGGGACAAACCATTATTAGAGAAAACTGTGAAGTCACTGCTTGAAAACACAGTGGATGTATATAACATCGCACGACTAAAGGCAGTCTCATCGCCCCACGCTAGTGACTGGCTCCATGCGTTACCAATAACCGCATGTGGTTTACGTCTGGATAACGAGGATGTTCGAGTTGCCGTCGGTTTGCGACTTGGGGCCGCAATATGTGAACCCCACACTTGCGCCTGCGGAACTCAAATCGACGCCAGAGGCAGCCACGGCCTGTCTTGCTCTCTCGGTTTCGGACGAATAGCAAGACATAGCACGATCAACGACATTATACACCGCTCCCTTTCAAAGGCAGGAATCCCGTCTATTAAAGAACCACCAGGTCTACTTCGCACGGATGGTAGACGCCCAGATGGCCTTACTATGATTCCATGGCGTGCGGGTCGTCATCTTGTATGGGATGCTACAGTGGTGGACACTCTGGCACCATCGTATATCCAGTCCACGGCTTCGACGGCGGGCGCGGCAGCCGAGATTGCTACAGAAAGGAAAAATACCAAATACTCAGCTCTTGCAAACACTCACTTTTTTGTCCCTCTTGCCCTTGAGACTCTAGGACCCATTTGTACTATTGGTCTCGACTTTTTATCAGATTTAGGCCGCATTCTATCATTGTCTTCCGGTGATCTGAGAGAGACCTGCTTTTTGCTGCAACGCCTCTCTATTGCTGTTCAGCGCTTCAACTCGGTGGCCTTTCGAGGCACTTTAGCTGAGCCGAAGCCAGAGGGCATGTAACTATAGCTATAACTTTTCTAGTTTTTGTATATCCTGTTATTGATATGTTGCTTGAAGATATTAAAAGATAATAATAATATAAAAAAAAATAATAATAATAATAATAATAATAATAATAATAATATCATCTGAATTAACGATCTCTGCATTCGTCCATTTGACTGCACTTACAAAACCTTTTCTAAATAATTAATTATTAAGACCAGATTAAATGCAGTCGAATTAATTTAAACGCCATGACTCCATCCATCAACGCAAGGCAGCTACGCAAGATGGCGGCCGGTAGACGCTACACTGCAGGAAGCGTGCGTAAGTGTGTGTGTGTGTGCGTGTGTGCGTGTGTGTGCGCGTGCGTGTGTGTGCGTGTGTGTGTGTGTGTGTGTGCGTCCGTGTGTGTGTGCGTGTGTGTGTGTGCGTGCGTGTGTGTGCGTGCGTGTGTGTGTGTGTGTGTGTGTGCGTGCGTGTGTGTGTGTGCGTGTGTGTGCGTGTGTGTGTGCGTGCGTGTGTGTGTGTGCGTGCGTGTGTGTGTGTGTGCGTGCGTGTGTGTGTGCGTGCGTGTGTGTGCACATGTACCTCGTAGATGCGTTCGTTGATAAGAACGGAGACATGATAGAAGAGTCGAGAAGACGTCGGTCTGTACTCATCGTTGAACTCGTTTCGGATGAACTGACAGGCGAGCGACGTCTTGCCGACGCCGCGCGCTCCTAGCATGACGATCGTGACGCGCTGGATGTCTGGCGGGGGATGGTTGAGCAGGTGGTTGTGAAGGTCAGCATCCGACTGGCGGATGCTGCTGCACGTCCGGCTGGTGCACATCCTGTTAAGATGGGAGACACGCCGCTGGCTGCTGCTGCTGCTGCAGACGAGGCGAGGTGCCTTCATCGAGAAACGGAAAGCTGACGATGATACAGAGGCAGCATCAGCAGCAGAGGCTGCAGCGACGGAGGAAGCAAGTTGATCAGAAGGAGGAGGAGTACGGGGAACAACGAGCGACGTCGTCCATCAATGACCGTCCGAGGAGAGAGAAGAAGAAGAGGAGGATGAAGAAGATGATGAGGATGAGGAGGATGAGGATGAGGGATGGACAGATGAGCCGAGGCAGCAGCAGCAGCAGCAGCAGACGACAGAGGCGCCATCTCTCGTCGTCGTCGTCATTGATGCGTTGTTCTTCTCTTCCTCATCTTCATCCAATCTCCATCTTCTCTCCTTTCAACATAATAATAATAATAATAATAATATGATCATCAACGTAATACAATCGACGACGTTACGACAAAGTACGATATCCTTACAGAACCTCAAGACCTGCATCCAGCACAAACATAGCAACATGATCAAACACACATATACAAATACAACATTCGCAAACATGCAGGTTCGAATCCACCTCAATTCGCCGCGTAGGGACCTTGAGCAAGTTCTTCACTCGCAATTGCTCAGCGCTTCGGCGTGAAACTCCGATGCAGTGTCCGCTCTTTATTCTGGAGCGCCTCTGAGCAAAGAGAGCTTGAAGGGACGCTATGACAAGTGCACATACATACATAAACAACATAAACACCACATTCAAACGTAGACGAGAAAAGCAGATCATATCCTGATTCCTTCACTTTCTTTAGGCCTACATCCCTCTCTGTTTCAGCTCTACAATGTAGATTATCCATGCTATGACCGTCTATCTGTCTGCCTGAATCTCCGTAACTTGACCTCTGCCTATCGACTTTCCTTTGATTGAGCGCCTGTGAATACGCTGGTACCCGCGACTTTGCTTTTGCGGGCGCCATAGAAGTTCCGAGTTTACGAATGCGATTACGACACTGCCAAAATCAATCCAAGAAACGCATTTGAGTAGGTCTAATGTACATTGTATGCGTCAGAGGCATGGCGGCTTCTTTTTAAAATTAACGTCGTGTAGCAAGTCCGACACATAATATTCTTAACACGCTCAGAGAAGGTCATCATTCTCCTGGTCCGAGGTCAGGTCCAATGATGCAGAACAATAGTGGAACAACATACTGACGATCATTCTAGCGGGTTCGATGTCAAACAACCAGTTTAAGTCACCAAAATGTCTGACACAAATGTTTTTCATACCAGTGACCTGCGTAGCCTACATAGGCGTAGAAGGCGGGGTTCAGAGGGGAGCCGGGTGGCAAACACCCCCCCCCCAATTTCGGGCGAGTCTTTTTTCGGGCAATCAGCCCCGATAAAATATTAAACAACTATAGCCTACTTGAAGTTCAACGCTCATTTACAATTACACCACATTTTCTCTCAGTTCCAATTTTCCCGAATCGATTTAGACAATAGCTCGCAACCACCATGGATAAGAAATTCGTGAAAAAAGTTCTGAATTCAACGGTAGCATTTGCTAATAATGGCTCAAATCGCAACAAATTCACGAGTCGAAATTCGCTCGAAAATCGCGGTAAATCGTGCGGACTCAAGCAATTAAGGTCTATAAGAGAAGTTCCTGACACCCAGAGCTTTCACGGGTCCCTAAACTATATAATTAAGGCTAGGACTATATGAGAAAACTAAGAAAAAAATTATAAACAAATTCAAACAATAAAAGTTCGGGCACGACTGGAGCGCCTCTTAACGGTTCAGCTATAAGAGGTGCTTCATGGATGATTAAGATTAATACGGTAGAACAGGGGTTTTAAAACTGTGGTCCGCGGACCCCTGGGGTCCGCGGCTTGTTGCCAAGGGGTCCGCAAAGCAGGTCCAGAAATCAATAAAAATAGTACATTTGCAATGTTTTCATTATAATCTAAAAATTATATAAAAAAATAAATGAGCTATAAAACAACTGAGCTATAAAAGCATCTGAGCTATCTATGGTTATTACTTCCTGATGTGATGTCTAGTAACAACCTGTTTTTGCTCATTAAACGATTATATAATTATACATAACATTAGTTCCTTCTGGTGCTATTATAGTGCACGTTAGTGTAATTGTGACGTGCCAACAGCAACAGAGACGCCATTGCTGCTAGACGGATTTGCTGCTGTATTAAAAAAATATTATATTAATATTTTCAACGTTCTTCATAACCATGGATACATTTCTAAAGAGAAAAACTGATCAGAAATCAGAAGATTTTGACGACAAAGACAAATGTGAGAAAAAGAAAAAATTCCGCAAGCAGACCTATGATCCACACTTTCCAGAGTAGGCCTATATTTTATTATGGTTTCATTGCAGACGGAACAAATTATGATTAGCCTAACCTCTTTGTGTTATGTCATGAGTGTGCAAACTCTGTATAGGCCTAATCAGGATGCAATGAAACCCGTGAAATTAAAGCGCCATTTAAGGACAATGCATGCAGATTGCAGATGATGCCAAAGGAATATCTCGAGCGACAAAAGGAGCTGTAGCCTGTAGGTCTATAGACTACTTAAAGCAGAAAGGTAAAATAACAGCTTTCGCCATGTGCAGTAAATGAGAAAGCTCTATTCGTATTTATAGTAGCATTGCGAATAGCACGAACGAGAATGCCTTACATAATTGCGATTGGCCAAATTTATCGCATAGGCCCATAGGGGTCCGCCACCTAGCCACGACATGCTACGGGGGTTCCTAGCTTAAACAAGTTTGAAAACCCCTGCGGTAGAATACAATTTATTCAGTTGTTCATTAGGCCTAGCTACTTCATTTGAAGTAAGCTTATAAACTGATCGTAAGGAAGGCATAGGTAGGGGCGGATACAGAAATTTTCGATGCGAGGCCAAAATTTTCGGTGATCTTTACCCCCCCCCCCCCCCCCAAAAAAAAAATTACATTTGATGACTTTTTAAGTCATCCGGCCGAAATGAGTGAAAAGTCTACCATTTTGCACGACAAAATAACTGATGACCTTTTTTAGTCATCTGGTTAATTGTGGTCTCTTCGGAATATATTATCCTACTATGACCTCTCTAGTCGTACCGTTATCGCTACTCTTTCTCTCTCGCCTTCTCCCGCTAAATTGATTTAAAGGTTCTTGAAACCAAACGGGGGGCAACGTCCCATGCAATTTTGAAATGGGGGGGCAATGGCCGGATTACCCCCTGGATCCGCCCCCTGGGCATAGGCTACAATCGTTACATCATAAACTTTGCAAATTCGCATAGGCCTATAAGCCTAAAATCACCCAGCCTGGGCCCATAAAAGTAGCCGGGCCCCAGGGTATTTGCCCCTCTACCCCTTCTCCCGGGTGGGGGCGCAAGAACAAAAATCTGCTTTTGTACAGAGACAGGCCTAAGGACGGATCCAGGGTGATGGTGGGCAATCCGGCCATGCCCCCATTTGACATTTACACAGAACGTGCATGGCCTCCATTTACTGAATGTGACTGAAAGAGGTTTTCGGATTTTAAAGAAAGTAGTTGGCCCGTTTCTTCATAAATTTTGGGAGGAAGACTATAATGGGTCGTCAGAAAATGGCCGGTCAAGGCCATACCTTGATTCTCTCTCTCATTTTCTCCTCACCCTTCGAAACTTTCTGGATCCTTTACTGCATAAGCCTATTAAGCTTAGAGTACGATGTCATTTATTCCGGATTTATGTATTCGGGCAGAAGTAAAATCTTGCCCCCCACTGCTGAAATCTTCCCTACGCCTTTGCCTGCGTAGGTCTAGGCCTCATACATAATGATAAGCTTAGCCTACATATTTTTCCCCAAAATTGAAATATGCCATAGAATGAACATTGAATCGCGTTTAATAATCTTTAATAATATTATAAGTAGGCCTACCGATAACACAATAGACAACATATGATCAGACCAGTAGGCCTAAGCCTACCATAAAAACTGAGAGGATTCTGTACTGGCTTAGCAAGCTGTCCACTGCTTTGACATGTTTATAGTCCTACGTGTAAATATTGGACGTGGCTTAATTTTGTTTGTGCACCTTGATCAGATCTACAGCGATAGCCTATAAGTCTTAGTCCGCCGTCGTGTAACGAAAAAGAAATCTTATTCAGCGAAACTCCAACTGCAGAGAATTACTCCGAAGTCCGAACGTCGTCGTCGCCGTCGTGTAGGCCTATACAAATGATCGAGGCAGAAAGAGAGAATTGACAACAACATGCCGAGAGAAATCGTCCGAGACATAATACATGCATTCATCGATGGTATCGAAATAGAAAGCCAGACCCATTGCAATGCTTAGATCATTATCTCTTGAAGATTGCAATCATCTAAAGTTCCCGCAAAGCAGACTCTGAATAGAAGATTGAATTCACTGTTCAGACTATTCAACGCCTATATACGCCTATAGAGGCATAATACGCACAACTTGCGAGGAAAACATTGTGTCATGTTGTAAAGAAATGGTAATAATTATTATCTCACGATAGAAGTAAAGATACTGGAAGGCCTATATACATCGTATTTGTCCCGCTGTAGGGCCAACATATAAGCTGAGCTTAACTCGAGTAGGCCTAGGCTATAATATATAGGCCTATATATGCTAGAATGCTAGACCATAATATTATGAAAATATTGGGAGTTAATATTTCGAGCGCGTTCACTTTCGATAAGTAGCCTATGCCAACGTTGGTATTAACTATCTGTTCACGAGGGCGGCGGGTTCAGTATACTAGGCCTATGGTTTTATCATCTCATGGACCTCATGGACTACCGTCAGTGTTGTGAGGACCACAATTGTTGCAGGTTTGCTTTACTCGCCATCCTCATGGTGCTATGGGGATTTGTTGGCTTTGGTGGGCGAAGAAGCTTCAAGAAGGCTGCAAGGCTATGTTAAACCGACTTTATCAGATGGGACATGTCTTTTTTTAGTTCTTTTGAGCAGCTGTGCTCAAGGGCAGACAGGGCACTATCTGCTTCGATTGTGCTCAACTCTGAGCACATGCTGTTCCATTACTTGCCCCAATAAAGCAGTCGGAGCCATGGGCGTCCGCAGCGGGCGCAAGGGGGCGCACTTGCGCCCCCCTGGATTTTTCGCATAGTTGCACATAAATTTAGATTACTTGGTTGTGATTGTTACAACGCGATTTTCAATGTGATTATCGATTCGTTCTACAAGTTGAACCTATATATCTTTCTTTGGGCCCATAACGTAGGCTATAGGTATCATAGCTATAGGATTCTCTCGTGGTAATTTGGAAATTCAAACTGTCACCCATTAAATCTAGACCATGTGACAATTATTTAAAAGTTCGCGCCCCCCTAGAAAAATTCTTGCGGACGCCCATGGTCGGAGCGCTTCCTAGCTTCGACCAGCGGCCGCACACAAGAGAGTTGACCAGCAGCAGGAGGAGGCTGACAATCGAATTCGAAGAACGTCTCTTATTCGTAACTCGTAAGCTACATATATTCTGGTTATACAATTCTTGTCTTTGAATGTGCATGCTTAGGCCTATGTATATGGCCTACTACCATTTGTAACTCAGCCTTCAACCCGTGATCAGGCGATATAGAACTATTCGCTTTTAGTTGTTACCAACCATGTGGCAGTTGACATAATTATAGGCTATGCTGTGACGATTGTAGGCTATTATAGGCCTATTTGTTATTGAAATCATTACGACAAATTCCACGCGGTTGGCGTGACAGACTGACAGGCATTGTGGATAGAACTAGAAGCGGTCTCGGACGCAATGTAGGCTACGCAATGTAGGCTATAGCCTAATATATTGTAGGTTACTCACGAATAGACGATCGAGACTTTCGCAATCAAACGGCTTAAAATCATCCGATCAAAATAACTTCTTTCCGAACAAGATTTGAAGGTCTTCATCGGATATACATAATATGCATAAAATGCATAAAATGCATAATATGCATAATATGCATAATATGCCTAATAATAACATGATCATCGTCCAACGAGATTCAGATGCATCGAGCTTCATTTCAAAAATTGTTATTCATCTGATCGAAGGTTTAACCGATGCAGCGCTATATAGTAGCCTAATTGTCTCTTTAATTAGAAATGACTAATATGCTATAGGCATAATAGGCTACATTTCTTTCTACTTTGTTCAATTAGATTCTGAAACACATTCTATCGGAGGTAAACACATTCTATCGAAAGTATTTCGAAAAATATTCGATCGAAAATCGGTTCTAATTTCTTGGCTACAGCTCTCTTGTGTATTGGAACTTGATTACGAGCAGACGCGTTTGCTGCACCGTGTCTCGTGTTAAACAAGCAGTGTGGTGTGTGTGAGCACACACGCGCGCGTGTGTGTGTGATGTGTGTGTGTGTGTGTGTGTGTGGTGTGTGTGTGTGTGTGTGACTTATAATAGTCGACAAAGTGTTGAAATGTTCAATTTAGTCCCATTAATAGGCCTACTTGTTTTGACGTCGCTTGTCATCGGTTTTAGGTAGGCCATGAATTTAATAAGAGCAGGCCCTATTCGCGGTTTTATTATTCCGAAAGTCAGTATGGTTGCACCGCCCCCTCCAATCCAACCCCCGGCCGCCTTTCACCCTTCCTGCATGTACGTCCTATAATTGCAGTTGAAATCATGCCCCGATGGCCGAGAAATCGATCATCGGACGACGACGGCCAACGCCACATTGCGAATAATATATCAACACACACACATGCACACACACACGCATGCACACATGCACACACACACACACACACACATGTACACACTCACGCACACACACACACACGCATGCAAACACACACATATGCACACACATGCACACACACGCATGCACACACATGCACACACACATGCACATGCACACACATGCACACACACATGCACACATATGCACATGCACACACACACACATGCCCACACACACATACACACATACACACACACATGCACACACACACATGCACACACACATGCACACACACGCATGCACGCACACTTGCACACACACACACACACACGCATGCACGCAAACGCGCGCGCATTACGCACACACACATTATGCCCATATGTATATACAGGGGCGGATCCAGAAGGGGGCCAATCCGGCCATGGCCCCTCCCCATTTAGAAACGTATCGTGGCCCCTCGGGCCCCCCATTGGGTTTCAGGAAGCTTAAAATTTGGTACATTTACTGATGAAATGGTATGATTTTCCTGAAAATTTGGCCGGATGACCAAAAAAAATGTCATCAACTTTTTTGGCGGATACGAAAAAAAAATTTTCCACACCTAAGGCCAAGAATTTTTTCCAGACCCAATACCAAGAATTTTTTCCCAGACCCAACCCAAGAATTTTTGCCCCCCCATCCAAAGTTTCTGTATCCGCCCTTGCACATGCATAGGCTACACCAGCGGTTCCCAACCCGTGGCCCGCGGGCCAAGAGGCCTCACAAAATGGCCCGCCAGGCCTCAACAATGGCACACATCTCTAAAAATTTAACACAAATATACAAAAAATTGACAATTTGGACAGGATAGAACATAATATAATCATTTTCTATTACAAATTATTTTATTTTGAAGTCTATAAACATCAAACATTCTACTTTGAATTAATTACAACAATTTTTATATGCTTTTAGTTAATTAAATTTTAGCATTGTGGCCCCCTAAATGCCCTAACGTCCTTTAACTAAGAAAAAGTGGCCCTCGTGTCCTCCAACTTAGAAAAAGTGGCCCTGCAGTCAAAAAAGGTTGGGAACCACTGGGCTACACATACTCACATCACTCTGTCACACACATAAACACACACACACTCACACTCACAAACGCTTTCACCCAGCATGCACACATTCATATTATATTCTTTCATTCCAAAAGTTATATAGCGCCCCTTCAAGGAAGCTACACGGATGCGCTCCCCCTGCAGCCACGGCTAAAAAGAAATGAGCAACTGGAAGAAAGCAGGCAGATTCTTTCGAGGTAGTAATCGCTGCGCATGCGGCTTCATCCCATTCGAAATGAAGAGTCCAGCAACCGAAAAGGTTCGACGCTGTCTGACCGAACAGCGGATCCGAGGGACCACGAGTTCCCCGTTAGCTGAATAACGCAAAGCTTGACTAAGCTAAGACAGAGATCAGATAAGTAGGACGGAGCACAACCAGTAAGAAACCACCAGACAAGTGCTGCTATCCCAACGATGCTGATCTATATTATATGCGCTGCAGGACTGGAAGCCAGTGCAAAACATCACGCCTGTAGGCCGAAACAGTATTTGATCTCTAGAGCTCACCATGGATGGCCATTGGCCAGGCATACCTCCTCTGTGATCTCCTCCGAGATCCGGTCTCTTTGCTCTGGATCTGATTTATTCGCCCTTTCGACCGTGACAGTCATTGCTCAACCATTCCGCGCCTTTGCAATTGTGGGTCTTACTTCCAACACATATTCCGGCTGAGGTTTTGGCGGACCGTGGCAAATCCACTTCTGTTTCCCCGGAGTGTTCAAGCATGGATCGCCACTGAATTATAGTCATTGCTGCTAGAGGTCCTTTGCAAATGCCCAGATAGCCTACCACGCAACGCATGTGGGACGCGATGTTTCCACCTTCATCCTGTTCTTACATCTATTACATCTTACAACGGTACAGTCGAGGCTGAACGAAGGCGGACAACGAGCCCTAAAATCTGACCCTCTTTAATTTACCGACAACCAAAACCCCCTAAGTTTTCTTACACTCAAACATTTCTGAGTTTTCCCTACAACCAAGCCCTACTGAATACTGATTTTGCCTGTAACCAAACCCTTATGAATTTACTTAAAGCCAAACCCTTATGAGTCTGCCTAAAACCAAACCCTCCTGAGTTTGCCTACCTCAAAACCTGTTGAGTTTGCCTTCAACTAAACCCTGTTGAGTTTGCCTACAACTAAACCCTGTTGAATTGCCTACAAGCAAACCCTGTTGAGTTTGCCTACAACTAAACCCTGTTGAGTTTGCCTACATCAAACCCTGTTGAGTTTGCCTACAACTAAATCCTGTTGAGTTTGCCTATACAACCAAACCCTGTTGAATTGCCTACAAGCAAACCGTGTTGAATTTGCCTACAACAAACCGTCTTGACTATGTGCGATTTGTCGTTTCGTTGACAGCATGCAGACCGAGCAACATCCGTTCTATGGATGGCATTGGAATGAAGTGAGAGCAGTAGACTTGGCTGTTCGGCCTTTCTCTCCGCTCCTCCATCTCTCTCTCTCTCTCTCTCTTCTATCGATTCTTCCTTCTCTTCTTAATGCTCTCCACCTTCATCCTGTTCCTACATCTATTCTGCCTTATTCTGTTGGTTTTGCTAATGCTATGCTCGACCGCCCATCCCGAAGTCGTTAACGGTCACATGCATGGGCTACGACGGCAGACTGATAGACAGACAGATGGACATCTCGACAGACAGACAAACAGACAGACAGATGGACAGGCATAACAGAAGTGTTTTAAATAACGAGACAAAGATTTCTATTTAAGGCTTTAGGTTGTACTATATAAACACATTGGCTATATATATATAGACTGAGGAGAGAGGAGACGAGATTCTGGGGTCCATCGACGTCCTCTGTGTAATTAAGACTGCTACATTGAACAGTTGAGGGGTCTTGACTCTTGACCTTTAGAACCCTAAGCCTAGTGGTGGACAAAAGACGTTTGAAAAGTATTTTTAAAATGCAAAATAAAATATTTTAAAAAATACTTTAAAAATAATTATGCACAATACTTTTCAGAAGTACATTGAAATTACAAGGCAAAATAGTAGGTCTACTTTGAAAATAGTTTCTTAGAAATCATCATAGCCTAATTATTGTACTTTATTACATAGTTGTAAAAAACGTTTTTTCCGTTTTTTATTCGTGTCTTTTCCCCATCTTTTTTATCGTTTTTATATTTCTTTACGTAACTTTATTTCTTTATTTGCTGTCTATAATTATTTTCCTAAATTTAATTTTTGTCTGATATTCCATAAGTTTTCACCGTACTTTCAAGGATTCAGCTATGTAATTGTTTAAGTCATCATTTGAGAAATACATGTAGTAGGTCCCCACCAGAAATGAAATTTGTAAGAGTTATTTTGGTATAAAATTCTTGGGCCTATAATTAATATTCATAAGTAACAATTTTAACTACAAATGTGCAATATATAACTTCGTGCACATCTATGGTCTTTGCTTCTGATTAGATTTTAATTGCGTTATGTCGATGAGCATGAACTTCAGTGGACTTATGTTTACAATTTAAATTTGAAAAGATTTCAATACCTTTGGTTTTTGTGGATTTCTTATTAAACCAAAGTTATAAGAAAAAATAACTGTGGTAGATCAATGTTACTTATACCAATTAATTTTGGCCTAATAATAAAGTTGTGTTATTTGCAGATTAAAATAAACTTGCGTAAGCAAGGTTTTTGAGCTTAAAATGAAGTTTCAGATATAGCAAGGGCAAATTATTTTTCGTTTCCGTTTTTTATCGTTTTTTGTGGTTTTTAATTTTTTAAACGACGTTTTTTCCGTTTTTTATTTTATTTTCATCGCTTTTTACATCTAGGCTATGCTTTATTACTATTCGCTAATAGACCTATGCTTTCCTACACCTACATTATTAGTCTACTTCACAATGCTCTATCATTTCTTATGGCTTGAATTGCTGGCCATGTTGTTGTTATTAGTATTAACTCCCTGCACGGGTGTCTAATGCCTGAGGCAGCGGCAACCGATGCCACATCACACACCTGATAGCAGAATATAATTTCCAGCAAACCAATCAAACAAACAAGATGTCTACAACATGGCGAGAGGCACGCTTAACAGTCACGTGACCAACATAGAGGGATCGTCCAATAACTAATGGCCTACTGTCGTTTTTCTAACACCCCCACTCGACAGTACCCCCATCTAACATTAGTTATCATTATTCAAGGTACAAGCCAATCTTATCTCTTAAGTTACACAGCTTGTCCCTTGTTAGTGGTTTGGTCATAATGTCTGCAAGCATTTGGTCACTAGGGCAATACTCCAAGTTAATTATCCCACGAAACTGCAAGTCTCGAAGATGAGGATGTCGAACATCTATGTGCTTGGTTCTTGCATTGATTTTCTCATTGCTTGCAATCTTGATGCATCCTTGGTTGTCCTCATACAGAGTCGTTGATTCAATGCACGGTATATGTAGATCAGATAACAACTGTCTCAACCAAACCAATTCTTGACTTGCCAAAGAAGCAGCAATATATTCTGCTTCTGTAGATGACAGAGCTACGGATATTTGCTTTTTCGATATCCATGAAATTACTCCTTCTCCGAGCTTAAACAGGTATCCACTGGTTGACTTGCGATCCGATCTGTCGCCTGCCCAATCTGCATCAACATACCCAATCAGTTTCAGATCTCCAACAGCTTCAAGCTTTAACTTCCAGTTAATTGTTTCCTTGAGATATCTGATAACTCTCTTTACTGCAGTCCAATCACACTGACGTGGTGAATTGACTTTCCGACATAGAATAGAAACTGCGGCTGCAATATCTGGTCTTGTTGTAGTAGCTATGTATAACAAAGCCCCCACTGCTTGTCGATATTGTTCATTTGAGCTGAGCAAATTCTCTTCCCCTGTTATATTTAAATAGTCCACATGCATTGGTGTTGCACATCCATTTGCATTCGTTAAGCCATATTCAGAAATAACTTCTTGAATTTTATTGATTTCAGAAATCAAGTAATTGCCTTGTTTGTCCTTTTCAATTTGAATTCCCAGGTATAAACTGACTTCACCCAAATCCTTGATTTCAAATTGCTGACTTAACATGTTTGCTGTTTTCTTGATCATCTCTGCATTTCCACAGATCAGCAGATCATCAACATATAACAATATGTAAACAATCACATTGTTGCATTTCTTTGTATACAGACACAGATCAGCTTCACTCTGCTGGAATCCATCTGATTTCAGAATAGAGTCTATTTTCTGATTCCAACTTCTGGCTGATTGTTTAAGTCCATAAATGTCTGTTTTGATATCAAAATGATTAACTTTCAAATTCTTTGATGCAGCAACTGTCAACAATGTTCTTAAAGTTGTATATTTGGCCACTGGTGGGAACGTATCTTCACAGTCCTCACCAAATTTATGTGCATCGTCTGGTAAAATCTTCATCTCATTCCATGATGAAGGTTCCTTTCTGATTTCATTTTGAACCATCAATGATAGTCTTTCTGCTGGTATGCCTTTGTTACTTCTGGTAGATCTTCTGGGTTGAACAACATTTTCATCTGTTATTTCAGCGTCAACTGTTTCATTTTTGTCATCTTCATTGACTTGATTAACATTCTCTATAGGCATCTGAGTTTTGACTTCATTTTCATTTTTAACAGGCTCTGATTTTAATTCTGTGTTCTCTGGATTTATCATTACTTCTGTAATTGTCATTCCATCTGATTCATGTTCATCAAATGTTACACTGCGACTGATTATGATTCTGTTTGAATCTTTCAACAGCAACCTGTATCCTTTTGATTGTTCACTGTATCCTACTAGGATTGTTTCGATTGCTCGATCATCGAATTTAGTTCTTTTCTCTTTTGGAATGTATGTGCAGCCTTACACCCAAATATTCTGATATTTGAAAGATCTGGCTTTTCTCCATTCCACAATTCAAAAGGTGTTTTATCTGTAGCCTTCGTTGGCAGTCTGTTTTGCAAGTACACTGCTGTCATAACTGCTTCTCCCCAGTACTGCAGTGGTAATGCTGCATCAAGTAGCATACATTTTGCCATTTCGATTATTGATCGATTCTTTCTTTCAGCTACTCCATTCTGCGATGGTGAGTATGGTACACTCGTTTGAAGTTGAATTCCTTCTTGCTTCAGATAGTTTCTCAGCTTATTTCCAGTGTATTCACCACCATTGTCTGATCTTAAGATTTTCGGTTTTCTTTGAAACTTATTACTAACTTCTGCAATGAATTCTTGAAATTTCCCGAATACTTCATCTTTCCTTTGAATAAGATAACATTTTGTATATCGTGAAAAATCATCGATAAATGTCACAAGATACTTGCTTCCTCCTCATGACATTGTTTTCATTGGACCACAAACATCACTGTGGATCAAGTCCAACGGATGTTTTGTGCGATGTGTACTGGCTTCAGGATATGGTTTCTGTGTGGCTTTTCCATTGATGCAATGTTCACATTTCACCTTTACATTACATTCTTTGATTTGAATTCCTGTGGCAATTCCTTGCTTGTTAATATCTTTAACAGCGTTTGGATCTCTATGCCCTAAACGTCTGTGCCACACATGAATACAATTTTCATGTTTAGTTTCGAACTTGGCCATGTTTGCAACTTCAGGAATATTCTTACATGACAACTTGTATAAATTGTTTTCAGATTTCCCCACAGCCAACAACTTTCCATTGTATTTGATCGAACACTGGTTACCCGAAAATTCAATTTCCTTTCCTTTGCTTGCCAGTTGCTTTACTGATAACAAACTTCCTGTTAATCCTTGTGAATATAAAACATTTGTTACTTTAATTCTATTCACTGTACCATTGTCTAAAATGCATTCCAGAAAACCATTTCCAATTCCATCTGCAATTAGACATGTTCCATTAGCAATGTAAATTTTGTCAGACTTTGTTTGGTCCAGTTCTTCAAAGAAATTCAGATTGTTTGTCATATGGGTTGTTGCTCCGGAGTCTATAAACCAGTCACTTGTTCTCTGACCAATGCCGATTGTAAAACTGCTGTGATTAGTGTCATCGTTGCCTAGATCACTCAATCTTTCTGTTACGACATTTTTCGCTTTGTGTTTTAACTTTGGCTGTTTATTTTCTTGCTCCATTCTTGCCTTCCATACTCTACAATCCACTTTTAAATGACCTTGCTTTTTGCACACAAAACAACTTCTTGTTTCTCTGTCTTTATGCTGATTGACATGACGATAGTTAGTGCGATTGCTGGGTCTCGTATTGCTTGAGTACATTGCTGATTCATCTTTTGCTTCTGTTGAATCATTTTCTGAATCTTTCTTGCGCTTGTATGCATCAACAAGCTTGTTTTTAACATATTCTAGAGTAAGTTCATCTTCCTCTCTGGCTTCTAAAGCTGTTATCAATGTTTCGTACTCATCTGGTAGACCACAGAGCAATAGAGTCGCCACCTGTTGATCAGTTACTTCTTCACCAACACCACGCAATTGCTCAACGAGTTGCAAGGCTGCACTTATGTATTCCTGCATGTTCTGATTATTCTGTAGCTTTATCTTGTATAGCTTTTTACGCAGATACATCTTACTGCTCAGATTCGATCTTTCATGCACTTTTTGTAGCTCCCGCCACATTTCTCTTGCACTGTTACAATTGCAAATGTGTATTAACTGGCTATCTTCAACTGATAATGATATTGTGCATTGCGCCTTCTCGTTCTTTCTCTGCCAACCGTCTGGAACTGGATCAGGCGTGTCGTCATTCACAACTGTCCATAAATCCTCTTTAATAAGCAACATCTTTACCTTGAATTTCCAGACTTGATAATTGCTGTTGTTTAACTTCGTTATCGTGAACCTTGTTTCGTTTGATTCCGCCATTTTGTGCTTCTTCTTGACAAGCTGACTCACACGACTTGTTAGCGATTTTTACCAACGCTCGAACATAGGTTTACTATCGAAACGTTCCGATTTCTTTAAAACCTACAAAGTCGCATATTCCGAGTCACTGTCTTATTTCTAAACCTTTAAGCATTACTTGGTAACTGGCCGGTAGCTGGGCCCATAACCTGATAGCAGAATATAATTTCCAGCAAACCAATCAAACAAACAAGATGTCTACAACATGGCGACTGGCGAGAGGCACGCTTAACAGTCACGTGACCAACATAGAGGGATCGTCCAATAACTAATGGCCTACTGTCGTTTTTCTAACAACACCAAGCCGTGTTTACTGATCAGCTGGTCAATATCCAAAGGTTGAGTCCGTATGTATAAACGACAAAAGGCAGCCAATGGTCTAACGGTGTAGGTCTAAAAGTATTATTTGCAAGAGGTGAGATAATTTCAGCTGGAGACGAAATGACAGAAGCGACTGAACAGAGTACATGTACAGGGTGGGCCAAAAAAGAGACCCCCTAGGTGTTTTGCCAATATTTTGGCGAGAAGTAAGAATTTTTAAATGAAATTTTACGGTCTTAGAGGCAATTCATATTTACATACGATGGCCAGATTTCATCAAAATATTGTAAGCACAACAAAAGTTATAACACTTTTAGTGAGGCCACCCCCCCCCCGTTTTTTGACGATTCAAAAACGAAACGCAAAAAAATTAGGTTTTTTGCCAACATCTTGGCCAAAAGTAAGAATTTCAAAATGAAATTTTACAGGCTTAAAGGCAATTCATTTTTACACATGAAGGTCAGATTTCATCAAAATATTTCAAACACAACACAAGTTATACCACTTTTAGCGAGACCACCCACAGTTTTTGACGATTCAAAAACGAAACGCAACAAAAGGTAGCAAAAACACGATTTTATTAAGTCTCGTCTCAAATAACTGTTGTCAAATGAACTTGGGAGTGCTTCACAACTTGTGCTCAATGTGCGAACCACCAGTGCTAAAACTTCTTTTGAGACCCTTTGCAAAGTTCTTGATGCTTCAATGAACTTGCTGCTTCAATGAACTTGTTGCGAACTACCATGTAGGTTACAATGTATTCTAGCTGAGCTAGCTAAGTTTGAAGTGGTGCCCTGCATTAGAGAAAATCTGCGATACTATGATTCAGAAATAAACTATAATACACACAAATTCAACAGTGTTTGCTTTTTCCTGCTTTTTACTCAATCACTCTGTCAATAGTTGATTAATCTGACAGATTCCTTATTTACCAATTTGATGTCATCTTGTTAAGTGACTTCTCAGTGACGTGCAGCTACGCTGGTACCCTGTTTATTTTTTAAATGGTAATAATATTGATCCTCTGGCAATATGAAGTCTATTTTATAACAATTATTCGAGATGAGACTTTATAAAATCGTGTTTTTACTACTTTTTGCTGGGTTACGTCTTTGAAACGTCAAAAAATGGGTGTGTGTAGAATTTCATTTCGATATTCTTACTTCTGGCCAAGATATTGGCCAGAATAATTGAGTTGATTTTTTGAAACTTTTTGTTGTCTCTCTGTCACCAAGCAGTATAATTTGGTACCGGCGTAAGCTGGGAAGTAAACAGCAAGTCCTGCGATACACTGGCCCCGTGTCCAGGACCTTGGGATTCGTCCATTGCTGGCTCAGGGCCATGGAAAAGGAGATGAGCGCCTCCCTGTGTTCCTCATGGAACGGGATGGGACTTTACTTTTTTTACTTACTTTGTTGCGTCGGGTTTTTGAATCATCAAAAAACGGTGGGTGGCTTCAATAAAAGTGGTATAACTTTTGTTCTGTTTAAAATATTTTAATGAAATCTGGCCATCTGGTGTAAATATAAATTGTCTTTAAGGCTGTAAAATTTCAATTTCGAAATTCTCACTTTTGGTCAAGATATTGGCAAAAATCTTAGGGGGTCTTTTTTTGGCCCACCCTGTATATGCACAATTTGCACATACACAGGCACGCATAGAGTTCAAAAAAGTAGTTAGTCAGTACTATCAGTTAGCTCTCCCTCCCTCCCTCTCCCTCCCTTCTCTCTCTCTCTCTCTCTCTCTCTCTCTCTCTCTCTCTCTCTCTCTCTCTCTATATATATATATATATATATATATATATATATACATATATCTGTCTCTCTCTGTCTCTCTCTGTCTCTCTATGTCTGTCTCTTTCTCCCTCTCTCTCCCTCTCTCTCCCTCTCTCTCTGTCTCCCTCTGTCTCTCTCTCTGTCTCTCTCTCTGCTTCTCTCTGTCTCTGTCTGTCTGGCTGTCTGTCTGTCTGTCTCTCTGTCTCTCTATATCTCACTCTCTGTCTCTGTCTCTGTCTCTCTGTCTCTGTCTGTCTGTCTGTCTCTCTCTATGTCTGTCTGTCTGTCTGTCTGTTTGTCTGTCTGTCTGTCTGTCTGTTTGTCTGTCTGTCTGTCTCGGTTCTAGCCCGAGACACTTTTTACTTATTCTACGTTAAATTCAGAACAATATAATGTAAAAGAGTGTTTTCAATGTTCAAAACAGAAATCTATTTTCGCAATGCTTCTTAACCCTTTAATGCCGAGATGGTAGTAAATGGTATGGGAAAA